>CAUOFW020000950.1:0-162133 GCA_963454935.2 Ilex paraguariensis | reverse complement strand
ATACAACTTTTATGTTTTGCACTTTTTCAGATTCGAAGTGAATCATGGTCAAAAGGCAGAAACCGAGGTACTGCTACAAAATGGTACGCTATAAAAATACTCCATTAAAATGCCCTTAGCTTCCTCTTCAAAATGCAACACTTAGGCTCCAATTTTGACCTTGTTCCTCCCATGGTCATTCCTACAAAAATAACATCAAACACACAAAACGATAAAACATGAACATAAATAATTGAAAACTTGCAATTTCATTAAGCCGAAAGCACTCAATTCGTAGGTATAAAACCCACTCATCAAAATACCCCCAAACTTGAATCTTTTGCTTGTCCTCAACAAATACTAAGAACAAAAATAATAAAAATTTACCAACAACCTACTACTCAAACAAGGGATCAAACGGAATCTGAATAATGGCCCCAAAAGTTACTACCAAAAATTAATTCACGGGAAACTTCAAAACAGTGCAAAAGTCTATCAATTTAGCATACTCCTTAATTTTACCTCCGGTCATGACCCTTTAACTACATGGACATATCCAGACTATCAGGCTAGTCATCACCCAAATACATTTACGTAATCAAACGCTTCATAGGAGATACTCAATATCAACTCTATAAACTTACATTTCACATCAACCTCCACTCATTAGGCAAATATATAAATAGAAGAACCAAATTTTTTTCTCACTCTTTTTTCTCTTTCGGTGAGTGCATTTATGCTCCATCTCACCTCCTATTGAGCGAGTATGTTTTATGCTCCATCTCGCATTTTCTTGAACGAGTGCATTTTACGCTCCATCTCGTTCTCAACATGTGTTTATGAGTGAGTGCGTTTTACGCTCCATCTCTACTCACCACATGCCCATTTTCTTTTTTCTTTTTTTCTTTTTTTTTTACAACTACAACATAACCAATACTTCCCCCAAACTTACATGAATACCCCAATTCGCTTTGAATGATGCTTCAATAAGTTTTCTAAAGTTTCAATGATATCTCTCACAAGCATTTAACCAAATAAATTCTCTAACTAATAACTAACCAAACAGATGGATATGTGCTCATGAATGAAAAGATCACAAACAGTGTAAAAACCAACTAGTATGTCAAACTACAGACTCAATATGTTCATCAATTTCCCTTGAATTAACAATTAATTTCATTCATCATTGGTCATAATCAAATTCAATCAACTCATTGCTCAAGCTTTTTTTTTTTTAACAAAAACTATGCTATCATGCAAACAAGAAAGCATAACACCCCCAAACTTAAACATTGTCCTCAATGTATAAAGTAGAAAAAAATTAAGACAGAGGACTTCCCTGAGATTTCGTTAGTCGGCATCATCGTCTTCATCGTCCACGGAGGTGGGAGTTTATTCGGGAAACATAGGTGGACTAGGAAACTGTACTGGAGATGTGCCTGAGTTGAATCCACAATTAGTAAACATTTGGACTACTGTGGAATTGAATTCCATTGAATACTCCATGAATGAGTCCATTCGATGTGCAAGTCTATCATTGCGTGTAGATTCACGTCGAGATTCCCTACGTAGCTCTTGTGTCTCTCTACATAACTCCTGTGTGTCTCAACGCAAGCCACGCATCTCAACAACTAGATTCTCCATAGGTGATTGAGATGCGACAGTAGTAGGCTGAGGAGGCTCCAATGGTTGTCCTGAATGTGGAGGCATATCCACCATAACAAACCCGGCACCCCTATGATCAGAAAAACCTCCTTTCCATACTTTAAAATGGCTAATGATTTGATGATCAATTGGCACTCGCGGTTGTTGAACTAATTCATCACCCTTCCATGTGACTTTTGCCTTCTTGCATAATCCGCAAATCAATGATGAGTGAGGCAATCCGGTATTTGAACCGCCCTTAATAGCTTTTGAGATTGATTCTTCAATAACTTGCCCCACATTAATGGTTTTCCCTGTCACTATGCAATATAGCAATACCACCCTGTCCCGAATTATTTTCAAAAAGTGTGAGGTCGGCATTAGTTTAGCGCATAGAAAGTAATACCATGCCTTCCCAAACTGACTCAGCTCACTGTGTGAAAAGTGAACCTTCTCTGTCCCCTTTACTGTCCATTTAGCTCCTGGTTTACATAGACACTTGATCACCACTTCCAAGTCAAGCTCTTCAGTTCTATATTGCGTATACTCATCATCAGCTGGTATATTGTCTATGTGATAGTAAGCATTGATGATTTCCTTGTCAAATGACACTGCTCTACCCCGGACTTGAACCACATGGTTGTCGCTCTCCGTGGCATTTGCGTAAAATTCTTTTACAATGGGAATGATGGCAACCTCCGGTTGTTCTGTGAAATCTAACCAACCACGCTCCATAATCATGTCATGTACATTCCCATCATATGTTTCATCTGGGCGAAGACCGCGTTCGGGAATCAATACCCGCTTCACCAACCATGTATGAAATCGCTCCGATGTCGCTTTGCTAACAAATCTCTTTTTGTCGTATGTCTTGGAAGGTTTAGAGCTTTCTCCTCTTTGGCATTTTGAAGACATGTTGAATATGCAATGATAAACCCTCACAACAACTAACACTAGGTCACAAAGTAGCTAACAAAGCTTTGATTCCTTTTGGGTAATTTAACAAACACCTTGTGTGCATTGCTCAATGCTTCAACAATAAGCTATCCCAAATCTTAGGAGCACCACCAAAGAAGACACCCAACAATCTCTCACAACCATTTAAATAAACTTAAACATCACCCATGGAGAATGAATGAGAATAGTACCTTCAATTGCAAAGTTTGGTCTTACCCATGAAGAAGGGAATAACACTTGTTGTTTGTTGATGCTCATAGATTCCACTTGAGAGGGGAGAATGTTGTATTAAACAAGTGGAGCAAATGAGTGGGTGAAATTTTGGATGAATAAGAGTTTGTGGGGTGTGTGATAGGAGGTGATTTGGGTTGATGTATGTAAAGCAGATGGGTATTTGATAATGCTGAAAATCTGGTTTTAGGAGTTGTTTTTGATGTTGTTAATGCTGAAAATCTGGTTTTTGAGCTGTTTTTGATCAAAGGAAGCTGAAAATTTGAAGTTTGGGTCAGTAGGTAGCTGCCTGGGCACATTGGAATTGGCGCCTAGGCGTTGCTTTGCTGCTTGTGGACAGCCAAAAGGCACACTGGGGCACCCATTTATGTGCTAGGGCGCAGCCTTGCTGGACTGAGGACAGAAGTACAGCGCTGGGGCGCTGATTTGGGGGCGCTGATTTTCTGCTCTTGCTCCTCTTTTGGTTGTTCAAACTCATCTTTTCTTCACTCTTTTAATTTATTTGATGTTGCTTTTTGATCATTGATACCTACAAGCAATTAACCCACAATTAAAATATACTAATCATCTAAGACTAAATTGACTAAAATAATAAATAATAATAATAATAATAATAAAAAATTAAAATAAAATAAACTAAAATAAATAGAATAAAATAAAATAAATAAAAGCTAAACTCTGGGTTGCCTCCTAAATAGCGCTTGGTTTAAAGTCATCAGCCTGACTACTCCCTGGTGTCATTCCGAATCGATGAGAGTTATTGAGGTCTTTTGACAATCCACGTCGCCACCCCAATAGTGCTTCAATCTTTGCCCATTCACCTGAAACGTTCTGTGCGAGTTGGGTTCTTCGACTTCCACTACTCCATGCAGGAATACCTCAGTAACCAGAAATGGCCCCGACCACCTTGACTTGAGTTTACCCGGGAAGAGTTTTAACCTCAAATTGAACATGAGTACCGCTTGTCCCGGTTGAAACTCGCGCTCAATGATCTTCTTATCATGCCACCTTTTTACCTTCTCTTTATAAAGCTTTGCGTTCTCGTATGCTTGGAGCCGGAACTCATCCATCTCATTTAACTGCAAGAGACGCCTCTCACCCGCTGCATGCAAGTCAAAATTAAGTTTCCGAATAGCCCAATATGCACTATGCTCTAATTCTACCGGTAGATGACAAGCTTTACCATACACCAGCTTATATGGAGACATCCTAATTGGTGTTTTATACGCTGTTCGATAGGCCCACAGGGCATCATCTAATTTCTTTGTCCAATCTTTTCGGTTGGGATTAACAATTTTCTCCAAAATCTATTTCACTTCTCTATTCGAAACTTCGGATTGGCCACTAGTCTGGGGGTGATAAGCTGTGGCAATCTTATGGGTGACCCCATATTTAGCAAGAAGAGCGGCAAAATATTTATTACAAAAATGTGTACCTTCATCGCTAATGATCGCTCTCGGTGTACCAAACCTCGTAAAGATGTTTTTCCAGAGGAAATTTAACACCACCTTTGCATCATTGGTAGGCAGAGCAACTACCTTAACCCACTTAGAAACGTAATCCACCGCAACAAATATGTAAAGGTTATTGTATGATGATGGAAACGGGCCCATGAAGTCAATACCCCAGACGTCAAAGATCTCAACCTCCAAGATATTGTTTAAGGGCATCTCATGTCGCTTGGACATATTTCCAGTGCGTTGACATCTGTCGCACTTTAACGCGAAGAAATGGGCATCCTTGAAGAGCGTTGGCCAATAGAAACCTGATTGCAGGACTTTTGATGCTATTCTCTCTCCCCCATAATGTCCGCCAAAGCATGATGAGTGACAATGCTGTAAGATTCCTTCAATTTCTTCCCCTGGTACGCATCTTCTTAACATCTGATCTGCACAATGTTTAAACAGGAACGATTCATCCCAGATGTAATGCTTCACCTCGTGCAAGAACTTCTTCCTTTGTTGGTGGCTCATTTCAGGAGGAAGCACATGACTCAATATATAGTTCACATAATCTGCATACCATGGTGCTCTTTCTGCAACATATAATAGATGCTCATTTGGGAAAGATTCATTGATCCTTACACCATCATCCTTTTGCTGTACGGATTTTTCAAGTCTGGAGAGATGATTCGCTACTTGGTTTTCTGTCCCGAATCTCTAAATCAAACTCTTGCAGCAAAAGCACCAGCGAATCAAACGTGGCTTGGCGTCTTTTTTCGAGATCAAATATTTAATGGCAGAATGATCTATGAACACTATCACCTTTGTACCAATGAGATAAGATCAAATTTTTCGAAAGCAAAGACAACTACTAATAATTCTTTCTCGGTAGTTGTGTAGTTGAGTTGTGCATCCGATAACGTCTTGCTGGCATAATAGATAGCATGAAACATTTTTTCTTTTCGTTGACCTAAAACCGCTCCTACTGTAAATTCGCTAGCATCACACATTAGCTTAAACGACAAATCCCAATTTGGTGCAACTATCATGGGAGCAGTTATGAGCTCCTTTTTCAACACCAAGAAGGCCTCTATGCACGCTTTATCAAAATTAAAGGGTATGTCTTTCTCTAAAAGGTTGCACAAAGGCTTCGTGATCTTGGAAAAGTCCTTTATGAATCGTCTATAAAATCCGGCATGTCCCAAAAAACTTCGAATTCCCTTGACTGATGTAGGTGGTGGTAGATTTTCAATAGTCTCTATTTTTGCCCTGTCCACCTCTATCCCAATAATAGAAACTTTATGCCCCAAAATAATGCCTTCTTTAACCATGAAATGACACTTTTCCCAATTCAATACCAAGTTTGTTTCCACACATCTTTTCAGCACAAGAGTTAGGTTCTCTAAACATAAGTCAAAGCTATCTCCAAATATCGAAAAATCATCCATAAATACCTCAAGATTTTGCTCGACCATGTTGGAGAATATTGCCATCATGCATCGTTGAAATGTTGCGGGTGCATTGCATAGTCCAAAAGGCATCCTCCGAAATGCAAAGGTTCCATAAGGGCACGTAAACGTGGTCTTCTCCTAATCCTCGAGTGCTATTGCTATCTGATTATAGCCAGAGTAACCATCCAAGAGACAGTAGAATTCATGCTCAGCCAATCTGTCAAGCATCTGATCAATGAACGGTAGAGGGAAGTGATCTTTTTGAATTGCCTTATTGAGTTTGCGATAATCCATACAAACTCACCACCCCGTCACTGTCCGTGTTGGAATCAATTCGTTGTTCTCATTGGACACTACCGTCATGCCTCCTTTTTCGAAACACATTGAACTGGACTAACCCATGGACTGTCTAAGATCGGATATACAATTCCAACATCCAACCACTTGATGATTTCTTTCTTGACCACCTCCTTCATGATAGGATTTAATCGGCGTTGTTGCTCAATCACAGGCTTAGCATCATCTTCAAGCAGAATTTTGTGCATGCAAATTGAGGGACTAATACCCCTAATATTTGCAATAGACCATCCTAAAGCCATTTTGTACTCACGAAGGACTCGCAACAGCTTACTTTCCTGAAATTCATCAAGTGAAACAGAAATAATAACAGGTAAAGTGAAAGAATCACCCAAATACGCATACCGCAAATGTTTTGGAAGAGGTTTAAGCTCCAATACGGGTGGTTCTTCCAAAGATGACTTTACACCAGTAAAGCTCCCAGAATGGTCCAAAGTCTCAAATTGTTGCTTGAACCTGACAACCCGTGGAGCAGCATTTAACCACTGTACATACTCTAGAGGAGCAGGGTGGTCCAAAACAGTGGAATTAACAAGTGATGCCTCAAGGGGATCTGAAATACATCTCCTTACAAATATCTTATTTACTGCATCTTCCATCGAATCAACCCAAAAACATTCTTCTGCTTCCTTAGGAAATTTCATAGCTGAAAATACATTAAATGTCACCTCTTCATCTTGGACTCGCATAGTTAGCTCACCTTTTTGTACATCGATGAGTGTTCTCCCTGTTGCTAAGAATGGTCGCCCAAGAATAATAGGTATATCTTTATCTTCCTCACAATCTAAGACTATGAAATCAGCTGGAAAAATGAACTTATCCACTTTCACTAGACCATCCTCAACTATGCCTCGTGGATAAGTAAATGATCTATCTACTAGTTGCAATGTAACATTGGTAGGCTTTGCTTCATTTAAACCCAATTGCTGATAAATTGATAGTGGCATCAAATTGATACTCGCTCCCAAGTCACACAATGCTTTCCCAAAGAATTGGCTACCTATTGTGCAAGGAATTGTAAAGCTACCCGGATCTTTTAGCTTTGGTGGTAGTTTCTTTTGAAGAATAGCGCTACACTCTTTCGTAAGTGCTACTGTCTTGAAATCACCCAATTTTCTCTTTCTTGACAGAATGTCCTTCATAAATTTCACGTAGCTAGGCATCTGCTCCAATGCATCTGCGAAAGGAATATTAATTTGAAGCTTCTTGAACACTTTTAAAAACTTGGAGAACTGTTTTTCCAACTTCTATTTCTGCAATTGTTGTGGAAATGGTACAGGAGGCACATTAGGACTCTGCTTGACTCCCTTAGAACTTGCATTTGGATCCTCTTCTTTCTTCTCATGTTCCACATTCTTGCTATTCTTTTCTTCACCTTCACTATCATCTCCAAGTGATTGTTTTGGAGTTCCTCCAACGACTTTTGGTAGCTTTCTTCCACTTCGTAATGCAATGCTCCTTATCTTCTCTCTTAGGATTGATCTCCGTATCACGAGGTAACGTGCCTTGAGGTTGGTTGTTAATGGCATTAGCAAGCTGATCCATTTGATTTTCTAGGTTCCGAATTGATACTTCCTGACTGTTCATCCTTCTCTCATTTTGTGCTATGTATCTGGAAAGCAACTCCTCCAAATTTGACTTCTTTTCTTGCTATGGTGGAGCTTGATTTTGAAGGCCTAGCGAGTATGTTTGTCACGGAGCAGAAGTTTGAGCTTGATTATTACTCCATGAAAAACCCAGATGATTCCTCCAACCAGGGTTATAGTTGTTGGAATTGTTGCTATATTGTTGCTTGTTGTGGTTACCAATGTATTATACCGACTCCGAATTAATTGCGCATTGTTCACTTGGATGGTTCCCAATACACAATTCACAAATGACTGCCACACTTTGAATAGGTTGCACCCCTAAAGCATCAATTTTCTTTGTTAGTGTAGCAACCTGTGCAACTAATGCAGTAACTGCATCCACTTCATAAATTCCAGCTACTTTTTGCTGATTGATCCTTGCAGAGGGCCATTGATAATTGTTGGCGACCATTGTTTCCAATAACTCATAAGCTTCATCAAAAATTTTTCCCATTAATGCCCCACCTGCAGCTGCATCAATATTGGTCCGAGTAGCACTAAACAACCCATTGTAGAACGTTTGAACTTGCAACCACTGAGGAATGCCATGGTGAGGGCATTTTCGAAGTAAGTCTTTGAATCTCTCCCATGCTTCATACAGAGTCTCAAATTCATATTGTGCGAACGATGTGATGTCGTTCCTCATCCTTGTAGTTTTAGTTGGTGGAAAGAATTTAGCTAAGAATTTTTGAGCTAACTCTGTCCACATAGTAATAAAACCCGACGGCAATGAATGCCACCAACTCTTCGGCTTATCACAAAGTATGAAAGGAAAAAGTCAGAGTCTAATCACATATTCGAAAACCCCATTATACTTGAACGTGTCACAAATCTCCAGAAAACTCACCAAATGATCGTTTGGGTCATCGTTGGGTAAACCCCCAAACTGCACTGAATTCTGAATCATTTGGATGGTACCTGGCTTGATCTCGAAACTATTTGCTTGAATTGCGAGCCTTTGAATGCTTGATTGTATTTCTGTAACCAGTGGCATAGCATAATCCCTTAACGATTTCTGTTCATCTTCAGCCATAGTTCCTTGATTTCTTACTTCTTGACACTGCTTTCACAAGTTTCGTAGCTTCCTTTCGATTTTGTCTTCGTACGGTAGTAGCTCTTGACCTGTGGATCGTGTTTGCCTACAAAATTCAAGAATACTTGCAAAAGTAGTTAAAATAGAAAATTAAATAACTTTAAACTAATATCAAATTGATTGAAATTAATATTGAAATAATTACTATAATAATTCCTCGGCAACGGCGCCAAAAACTTATTGTCCGAATTTGGTATTGACAATTTACGTGCAAGTATACACGATCAACAAGTAATAAAGTGTGATAAGTAGAGTATCGTTCCCACGGAGAATTATTAGTAATAAATTCCAAATACTACCTTTATATCAATTCAATTTTATTTAAACAATTGAAATTGAGCTATGGAATTACTAATTAAAACTAAATCTAAACTTAACAATCAAGGGTTGAATTTACTAGAGAAAAGAAGTTAAGATTACAATTTCCCCTAATGCTTCATATAAATCCCTCTAACGCTCTTTCCAGTTAATTGATCAAAATAAGTTGTTAACTGAGAACTCAAAGTTATTTATCAAACATCTTCTGATAGTTAGAAAAAATTATCTATCGCAATTAAATTACTATATTCCTATGCAAAATAAGTTGGAATAGAATCATTAAGTTCAAACTCGCATAAAAGTTACACATGGCGTATAGGTATATTCCTATCCTATACACAAACCCAGCTATTCAATCCGAAGAAGAATAAACTAGACGCATGTCATCATATTCAGATCTAAACCTAGAATTCATCTCTCAATTTCATATAGGTTATCAAACTAATTGTTGGCCACACAATCATATATTAATCACAAAATATGACAAACAACTCATATAAGATCAATAAGAACTAGAAACGAGAGTAGATTAATTTAACTAGACATAGGTTCCGTTGCAATCTTAATAAAAATTTAGTTCATAATGTAATTGAACGACATCATTCTAAAATTAAACAACATCTTAGAAAAACAAGAAGTAAAAGTAAGAGAAAAGAATGGACACTTAGGTGCAATCTTCAATCCTTCTCTAGCCTTCAAGACCAATCTTCTTCGTGTTGATTTCTTCGATTCTTGTCTTCAATTTTCTTGGTCTTTCTCCAATGTTTTCAGCCCCCAAAAATCAAAATATTTCATCCCCACACAAACCCTAGCATATATGTAGTTTTAGAGTCCAACTTCAGGTCAAAAACAAGGTAAAATTCACGTCACGAGCTAACACAAGCACCTAGGTGCTTGGATGGCAATGGAAAAGCGTTGTATGGACAGAATGCCTAGCGCCCAAATTGGCGCTGGGGCGCGCCTACTTGTATTCTGCCTTCTCCGGACTAGTCTTCGTAGAATCATCATAACGTTTGATACAACTATCTGCTTGAGCTGAAATTTTGACACAATATAGAATACATCCTGATCTACAACTTTCATGTTTTGAATGGTTTCAGATTCGAAGTGTATCATGGTCAAAAAGGCAGAAAACCGAGGTACTGCTACAAAATGGTATGCTATAAATACTCCATTAAAATGCCCTTTAGCTTCCTCTTCAAAAATGCAACACTTAGGCTCCAATTTTGACCTTGTTTCCTCTCAAATGGTCATTCCTACAAAATAACATCAAAACACACAAAACGAATAAAAATGAACATAAAATAATTGAAAACTTACAATTTCATTAAACCGAAAGTATTCAATTCGTAGGTATAAAACCCACTCATCACAAAGCTAAGGTACTTTGTACAATCATGAGTCCTTTCTAAGACAAGTTATCTCTTGGCATAGGTGGATTCATTGGTTCTTTGCAAGTACGCAAGCTAGATCTTCATGAGAACATTTCAATCTTCATTATTATTGTGCTTTAACTAAGAATGGAATAATATCGCAGTGATTGGATGATTTGTAGAATTACTTGCTTGTTTGTAGATGGGTTGAGTTCCGGCACTGACAATTCTTGTAAATCTCTTCAAAGACATCAGAACAATGCTCTTAATTTTCACAGTCCATCTTTATCCTCCAATTAACTTGCTATTGACATAGGGGTTAATTGAGTTGTCAAACACAAATATAACAACTGGATGATTGACTACATGTCCAGATCCTTGAGCGAAAGGGTGACTCTTTCATTTGAGAGAATCTTATATTCTACCAGGAAATCCTATAATCATCATAACTTCAAATCTCAAAGGTTCTAGTAACTCTAGTCTCTATCACTATTTACTTCAAAACACCAACATTAGTTCACTGTGGATTCGACTCCGGACTTAACTGCATTATAACTACAACTTGACCACCTGCACTTGGGTGTACAAATTTTGAATCAAGTCAACAAAGACCAAAATCTTGTTGAGATTTATTTGATATAGAATGAGCAGAATGTGGAGCCACAAAAGTAGCAGAGATACGAGCAGCAAGAGCACTGCTATCATTAGAAGGAATGACCATTGCAATTTGATCACGTTGAGTTTCATCTTGTAAGACAAGAGCGTTTGCCTTGCTAATTGGTGGAAGGGAATCCATTAAAAGTATTTGAATACGAAGTGAAGCATAAGTCTCATGAAGACCCATATGAAACTGAATCATTTGTTGTTGATGGAGATAGTTGTTATGACCTTTCATGGCCTCACATGAATAGCAAGGTGATGAAAGATAGGTTGAGACTTCATTCCAAAATCCCTTCAATTTGTTAAAATAGACAGCAATAGAATCATTCCCTTGGTTTTGAATGGCAATAGCACGTTGTAAGTGAAAAATCCAAGGCCCATTGCTAGGAGAAAAATGATCACCTAGATCATTCCATACAGCAGTAGCAGATTCCCTATAAATAATATTGGGAGCTGATTCGTACATAAAGTTAACAATTTTTACTATGCCTTTTTGGACTAATTGTGCTTTGATGGAGTTTAAGTAATGACATTTCAGGTTCTAAAGTGAACAAAGGCTTAAGAACAACAAAAATCACACTGGAATGTAACACCAGCACAATAGGAACAAAATTGCAGAAGGTTGGAACAAAGCAAGAACGTTCGAACGTCAACCCACATTCAAACGTCCTCTGAAACCCTACCAAGACCAACTGCTGAGACATGACGTGTTGTAGTCAACAAAGGGAAAATGCTGAGGTACTTGAGTACCACGTTCGAATGCCAAATCACTTTTGAACATCCTCTGGAATACTGAGAAGACTACACCACTGGAACCTGGCATGTTATAGTAAAGAAAGAAGAACCGGAAGTACTTGAGTACAACATTCGAACATCACTCCACGTTCAAACGTTGTCTTGAGTGACTGAGGACCAAGTTGCTAAGTATAAAGTCAAGGTTGTTTAAGACGTGTGGAAGTGACCAAGTCAGTGGCCATAGGCCACTTGAGTGGAAGGAATCAGACCCCATCTAGCGTTTGAACGCCCTCAAAGCAAAGACACAGACAACGTTCGAACGTCCTCTGCAGACTGCCTGCAGAATAGTTGATTTTCATGAGTGGCAAATACTATTCACTCATCCTCTCTTATCTCCTACCCCCTCCCTTTCCTTGCTTATAAATACTCCCATGTTGGGAGCTTAAAAGACATTCTTCCTCTTGTAGAGAAAAGGGGGAGCAATCTTTGTTCTTGCAAAGTAAAGATTGTTTTAGTAATCTATTTCTTGAACATTTCATGTTTATGTTTTCATTTTACATTTATATCAACCATGATGGAGGCTTAGACTCCCCTTGTAGTTGAAGTCTTTCATTTACTTATGCTAAGTCTTTACATTCATGTTGTGACAACCATAATGGAGGCTTAGACTCCCCTTGTAGTTGTACTTGATTTTATTTACAAAGTATCAAGAGAGGTAGTTCATATTTTGGTTATGGTGGAAACCCTCCAAAAGTAACTAGCTTTCTTCTACTTTTATTGTTCATGTATTTCACTACCATTGCTTGAGCATCCTCCTTTCTTAGAAGAGTGAAACTCTTCCACTTTTCTAGAGCTTTACCAAAGCCGTGAAGGGTGGAAAGTGATTCACTTATTCTTCATTGAAGAAAAGCTCTTTGTATAGTTTGCTTTACTTAATAGCTTCTCAACTTAGAGGGATGAGTAACACTCACTTTTCTAGCTTTGCCAAGGCTATGAAAAATGAGTAGTTCCTCATTCACTCTTTAGTAAAAGGTGATGAATATGTAAGGATTATCCGAAAGTTATGTTTGTGCAACTTCTTCATGCTTTAATGGTTTATACTCCACCTGTTCATTGGGCAATTGAATGTACCTAGCAAAGTTGAGGTACTTTGTATAACCAAGGGTTCCATCTGTGATACAGATGACTCCTGCATAGAAAGACCTGTTGGTTTAATGCAAGTACCCCGACTAGCTCTTTATGACAACCTTTCAATCCCCACCATCATTGCACTTTATTCAAAGAATGGATCATTAATGCCATGGTTGGATGCCTTGTAGAAACACTTGCTTGTTTGTAGATGGGTTAAGTCTCAGCACAAACAATTCTTGTAAACTTCTAGAAAGGCATCGGAATCATGTGCTTAATTCTCACAGTCCATCTTTATCTTCCAATTAACTTGTTGTTGACATGGGAGTTAATTGAGTTATAAAGCACAAACATAATAAAATGGATACTCTATTACATGTCTTGATCCTTGAGCAAAAGGATGACTGTTACATTATGAGAATCTTATATTTTGTCTAGAAAATTCTTGAAAAGAATCTTCTATTCTATTCAAGAAAACCCCACCACTCTAAACACTCAAAATTTCCAAGTTACTTGGTCTTTATTATTGCTTACTTCAAAAAACCAATCATAATTCCCTGTGGATTCAACTCCAGACTTCACTGGATTATTACTACAACTTTATCGCCTGCACTTGGGTGTATACATTTCGAATCAAGTCATGTTTTTTGGCGCCGTTGCTGGGGAACCATAAAAGGTGTTTTACAGTAAAAGGTAAAAAGACCTCATTTTTATTGTATAAATTTGATTTACTGTATAAACAGTTGTTGTAATTACTTTTATGTCTGAAAATGATCCTCACTGTCAAAATTTGCCAGCTGAATCTTCTGGATTTGTAAATCAATCTGAACCACTTTAACCTACATCAGTTGCAGAATCTTGTGAAAGTAAAATGGCAAATAGTGAGAGACAAGAGGAAATTCCTGTAAGAGAGAGGGAAGTACCTAACATTTGAACTCTGAGGGAATACTTAAATCCCACAAGGAATAGTGTCCCCTCTTGTTTTATTTTTCTTGAAGATGCACCCCTCTTTACTATAAAGACGGGGATAGTTAAACTACTCCCTCAGTTTCATGGACTCGAGACAGAAAACCCATATATGCATATAAAAGATTTTGAGAAAGTATGTGGAACTTTTCAAGACAATTCTGAACTGGCCAAGATGAAACTTTTTCCCTTTTTCCTTAAGGGATAAAGCTAAACAATGGATAAATTCTTTAAAAGCACTTTTAATACCTGACTGGCGGGCATTACAAAATGAATTTTTTAGAAAGTTTTTTCCTCTACACCGCACTAATGCATTGAAAAGGCAAATCATAAATTTTTCAGTCAAAGAAGGAGAAACCTTTTACCAAAGTTGGGAGAGATTCAAGGATCTACTCCAGTCTTGCCCACACCATGCTTTTGAGAATTGGACCTTGGTAGAATTTTTCTATGACTCCTTGCCCACTAGACTACGTCAGTTTGTTGAAATGATGGCTCAAGGAGAGTTTATGAGCAAGAGTCTGGAGGATGCATTCAATTTTTTCAATACCATATCGACAGTTCTCAGATATAGGACTTAGCCTACCCTACCATTGTTGAAACCAAACCATCTACTTCCCAAGGGGGTAAGTATGTCTTGAAAGAGGATGATGACCTAAGAGCAAAAATGTCCACCCTATCTCGAAAGCTTGAAGCTTTAGAGATGAAAAAGGTTCATGAAGTTGATGTCAGCTTTTCCACCGAACAAGTGTGTGGGATTTGTGCGCTGACAGGACACCCTACAGGGGAGTGTCCTATAATTCTAGCATTCAAAGAGGTTTTGTTAGAGCAAACAAATGTTGTCTCTAATTTCAACAAGCCTTACTCCAACCCATACTCTGAAACATACAATCCAGGGTGGCAGAAACACCAAAACTTCAGTTGGAGGAACACACAACCAACTCCCATGAACTAACAATAAGGATCACACCCCACCACCTCAAGGACCTCCGGCATACCAACCATACCAACGACCACAAAAGGGGAACCTTGAGGATACATTGAATCAGTTCATACAGAGCCAAATGAACTACAACCATAGTTCCACTCAGGCTTTCATGAATTCCAAAACCCAGACCACTCAATCATTCGACGATCTTAAAAGTCACATCCAAAAATTGACCCAACCCATGACCACACATGAGAAGGGTAAGTTTCCTGCCCAACTAAAACCACCACAAGGCCAATTTTAGGTGGGAAATCCTTCAACCATGGAAAATCCACAAAGTCAAGCCCAAGTTGTCACTACACTAAGAAGTGGCAAGGTGATTGACAAGACCATCCGAGACAAGATAATTCCAAAGCCAAAATCCATCCCAGTCAACTCACCAATCGAACCAGAATCAACTGAGCCTGAACTCAAAACCCACAAGTGTCACACTTCAGTTGGCAGATAGGACTATCAAAATTTCTAGGGGTATTGTTGAAGATGTACTTGTCCAAGTGGACAACTTTGTATTCCTTGTTGACTTCATCTTCTTAGATACTCAGCCAGCAAAACATTCAGAGAATCCAATTTCCGTTATTCTTGGTCAACCCTTCCTAGCAACTTCAAATGCACTAATCAATTGCAGGAATGGGGTCATGAAATTAACCTTTGGAAATATGACTCTTGAGCTGAATATTTTTAATGTTGTCAAACACCCAGGAGAGGAAAAAAAGAAAGATAAATAAATTCCATTGAGTCTTTAGTCCAGGACCATCTGAACAACACATTCTATGAAAATTTCACTGAACTTTCTTTGTCAGAGTGCATCACATCTGAAACAATAGATGATGATCCAAAGAATTACCCAACTCATGCTGTTAATACATAGGCCCCCAAATTTAAGGGACTTTCACCAAGTGGCACAAAGCCACTCTCATCAAGTGACAGGTCACCAAATCTTGAATTGAAACCTCTCCCATCTGACCTCAAATATGCATTTCTAGGAGAGGACGATTCATTTCCAGTGGTAATTTTGTCTAAGCTCACAGACTTGCAAGAGTCTAAACTGATTGAAGTTCTTAAAAGCCACAAAAGCACCATTGGGTGGACCATCACTGACTTGAAAGGTCTAAGCCCATTAATCTGCAATCATGCCATATACCTTGAAGAGGACTCAAAACCCTCTCGTCAAATGCAGTGACTACTGAACCCTCAAATGAAGGAAGTCGTAAAGGCAGAGGTGTTAAAGCTCTTAGATGCCGAGATAATCTTCCCCATCTCTAATAGCAAATGGGTTAGTCCAACCTAAGTTGTGCCTAAAAAGTCTGAAGTCACAGTGGTCAAAAATGATACAAATGAACTGGTACCAACTAGAGTCTTCACAGGATGACGGATGTGTATTGATTACTGAAAACTCAATTTGGTGACTAGAAAAGACCACTTCCCTCTTCCCTTTCTTGACCAGGTTCTAGAAAGAATCGCAGGCCATTAATTTTACTGTTTCCTGGATGGCTATTCAGAGTACAATAAAATTGAGATAGCACTCAATGATCAGGAGAAAACCACATTCACATGCCCCTTTGGTACTTTTGCATTCAAAAGGATGTCATTCGGGCTTTGTAATGCTCCTGTAACATTCCAAAGATGCATGTTGAGTCTGTTCAGTGACATGGTCAAAATATTTTTGGAAGTGTTCATGGATGACTTCTCTGTGTATGGTGACTCATTTGATTTGTGTCTGGCCAACCTAGAAAAAGTGTTGGTAAGATGTCAAGAAGCCAATCTGGTGCTCAATTGGGAGAAATGCCATTTCATGGTGACACAAGGCATTGTCTTAGGTCACATTGTGTCGTCTGAGGGCATGAAAGTTGACAAGGATAAAATAGATCTGATTGGGAATTTGCCTACCCCCAAGACTGTAAAGGATGTCCGATCATTTCTGGGACATGCAGGGTTTTACAGGAGATTCATAAAAGATTTCAGTACCATAGCTAAACCCATGTGTCATTTCTTGAGTCAGGACGTAATCTGTGATTGGAGTAAAATATGCCAAAAAGCTTTTGACAAGCTTAAAGGCATGTTAATTTTGTCCCAATAATGCAATCCCCTGACTGGACTTTACCCTTTGAGCTAATGTGTGGTGGAAGTGCTATGTTGTAGGGGCTGTGTTGGGTCAATGAAAATATAAGAAACCACATGTGATTTACTATGCAAGTAAAACTTTGAATGATGCTCAAATGAACTATTCAACAACTGAAAAAGAATTACTTGTTGTAGTCTTTGCTTTGGAAAATTTTTGTTCTTATCTTGTTGGTTCTTCTGCTACTGTATTCACTGACCATGCAGCACTGAAATTTTTGCTCACAAAAAAGGATGCTAAACCAAGGCTCTTGCTATGGATACTCTTACTTCAAGAGTTTGACTTGGTCATTAAGGACAAAAAGGGTGTGGAGAATGTGATGGTAGACCATCTGTCCAACTTAACTTACGAATTTCATGAGGATGGAATGCCAATCAATAAAAATTTCCCGATGAACAACTGTTCATAATTGATGAGACCCTATGGTACGCTGACATTGCTAATTTTTTTGCTACTGGAACACCCCATCTGTCCTTTTCCCCACAAACAAAAAGAAATTTTTGAGAGAGGTTTGTAATTCTTTTGGGAAGATTCAAACGTATTTAAGTACTGTAAGGATCAAATCATAAGACGTTGCATCCCCGCTCAAAAAGCAAACAGGTAATAGCATTTTGTCATTCCGAAGCATGTGGTGGCCATTTTTCAGCTGCGAAAATCCTACAGTGCGGATTTTACTGGCCCACACTTTTCAAAGATGTCCATGCTTTTTGTTTAACTTGCGATAGATATCAAAGGTTGGGAAATATTTCAAGAAGAAACATGATGCCTCTAAACCCCATTCTGATAATTGAAATTTTTAACTGTTAGGGCATCGATTTTATGGGACCATTTTCCCCCTCCTTTGGCTATCTATACATTTTGGTAGTCGTAGACTATGTATCCAAATGGTTGAGGCAATTCTATGTCAGAATAATAATCATCAAATGGTGATCAAGTTTTGAAAAGAAAATATTTTATCCCGATTTGGAATCCCAAAATCCATCATAAGTGATGGAGGTGCTCATTTTTGTAATCAACCTTTCTGAAGTCTGATGAAAAAATACTTGATTTTTCACAAAATTACAACTCCATACCATCCACAAACTAGTGGACAGCCTGAATTATCTAATCGGGAGATCAAATTAATTTTAGAAAAAATGATAAATTCAGACCGCAAAGATTGGTCGTCAAGACTAATTGATGCACTCTGGGCATATCGTACTGCTTTTAAAACTATTTTAGGCATGTCTCCTTACCGATTAGTCTATGGAAAGCCTTGTCACCTACTTGTGGAATTGGAACATAGGGCATACTGGGCTATTAAGGCAATAAATTTTGACATGGTCAAAGTTAGACTAGCAAGAAAACTTCAAATTAATAAATTGGAGGAATTAAGAAATGAAGCATATGAAAATGCTAAGATTGCAAAATCCAGGATGAAAATTTTTCATGACAAGAACATAGTGTGAAAATCTTTCGAAGTTAATCAAAAAGTTATGCTTTTTAATTCAAGACTCCGCCTTTTTCCTGGTAAGTTGAAATCAAGATGGACTGGACCATACATTGTCAGACAAGTGTTTGAACATGGGTTAGTGGAAGTAGAGAACCCATCGAACGGTAATATATTTACCGTCAATGGTCAGTGATTAAAACCCTTTGTAGAGGACTTTGTCAAAAATGTGGAGACCATTCTTTTAATGGATCCAGAACATCGCTTCAAGAAAAACACCTGCTGACACAAAAAGAGGCCTGGTCAGGTCCAACATGAACCACACCACTGCCTTTATAAGGCCCCCACTCCTTTTTCCACGCACATCGGTCCTTTTCCCCTTTCTTTTCTTTCTTCTTCTTCTTCTTCTTCTTCTTCTCCGCTGTTACGATACTCTGAAATCACGACTCATCTCCCAACAACACCATGACCATACCACCTGAAGACCCCATCCTTTGTCTCACAATCTGCGTGTGTTTACTCTATTTGTACATGGCTATGCTTCTTCTGTCTGCACTCAGAATCAAGGGTTATCATCCTAACCCAGATCTGCAACGAGATGTTTGATTTGTGTATTTTGCTTGTAGGTTTTGGCTAATGAACAAGATCTCAACCGTTCAACCTCATCTCCAAAGCTCACCAGATCGGTAAATTCAAAACATTAGGGACAATGTTCAGTTTAGGTTGGGGGGAGAGAACTTCAGTTCATATGTGCCTGTAGAATTTTTTTTTTAAATTTGTGTTGTTGTTGTTACTGATCTTGATCAGATTGTGTATCGTATTTCGACTACCATGTTTTGCATTTTGATGGTTATGTTTGTGGGTTATCTCTGATAGTCTTTGTGACTGACAGACGTTAAAGAACCAAATAATGAGTCTTAATAGTATAAAAAGCATGGATGTTAAACTTTTTTGGTTTAGTTTAGGAGTTCTACACACATTTCCTTCTGATGTGCACACTGTGATCACGAGAAAAGCAAGATTGGTAAGAAAGAATGAGATCCGAGAACAACAAGTGAAACCCCTGTGTGGCCAAAGCATCTATGCTAAACGCCGTCGTGCCAAAAGACTTGGGGCCTGTAAACAGTGTGGTAGATATTTTCACGAGAAGAGATATAATCAATGTTCTGAACTAATTTTTGGTTGAGCGCTCGATCGATTAGACCGGATAGTGAATGGACAGAGTAAGGATTATCCTGACACACCATCCTATTCTGGTACATTACTTAATCGATTTTGTGAGATAGAAAATTGGGAGAGTTACTGGTTGTTCAGATGGCATGGAGATAGATGAAGACTCGAATTAGAATAGTTGGGATGAAAGCCAAGGGTTCAAATTTCTGTAAAAAAATGTAAAAATTCCTTTTGTTTTGTACAAACTCTTTTGATTGAAACGAAAACATGGGCCGAGTAAGGAATGTCCCAAAATACCAACCTGGAGCGTCAGTAGGGATTTTTCTTGAGATGCTATGAATTTTTGGTTCAAACTTGAATATTTTGCCCTCTTTTATTTTGCATAATGTAGTGCAGAAAAATTTTGAAAATTTTTCAATTTTGATTCTACGTTCGAATGCCAAATGACGTTTGAACATCGCTTGCTTACAGTACTTAGCCCCTGATGAAGTTTCTGATGGAAACTCAAAGTACTAGGAGTTCAGTTCGTTCGAACGCCAATATAACGTTCGAATGTGATTAACGTTCGAACGCCAATAGCATATTCGAACGACAGAAGCTTACAGTACTTTGGTCTCTGACAAAACTCAAAAGTACTAGGAGCTCACAACGTTTGAACGTCATTCACGTTCGAACGATATTTTAAAATCCTTCATACTACGTTCGAACATCAACCACGTTCGAAAGTTTCTCCTCATACTATAAATACCCGGATCGTCTTCCTCAGTTCAAAATTTCCAAAAAACTCCAAAATCCTCTAAACCCTAGGATCCCTTTTCACTCCCCAGCCCTCAATACTCCACTCATTCCTCATTTCCACCATAAATTAACCACCCAAAAGCTTTTCCACGTCATAAATCCCCAATTTTCACCAAATAACCAATACTTTTCACAACGTCTCAAGCTCAAAATCGAGAACATCACAATGCCTAGGGTTAAGCTCTCTACCAGGCGCACTCCACTAGTAAACCAAGAACCCAACTTCGTAGAAGAGGTCATTCAAGAAGGAGAATGGAAGTAAAGAAAGAAAAGGTATGATCGCACCAGATTTCCTAGTGCTCTTAAAGCTGAGAGGTATGAAAATTTCTTTCAAATTCATGCTGTGGTTTGTGAACGAGATGTTGTAATCACTAATTTTGCTGAGTTGGGTTTGTTGGAAGAAATGGAGAAGAAGGAATGGGTGTGGCACTTGAGAAATGGTGGAGACGCTGTTGTTGACTTGGTGAGGGAGTTCTACTCCAACGCCGAGATCATCATCGGCACAATCCGAACATATGTTCGAGGCACCCACATCGATGTAGATGAGGCGTGTCTTTTGGAGGTAAGGAGAAAGATGCCTCGAGTACAAAACCCAACGTACCTGCCAAAGAAAAATGTGGCGTTGAATGTGGTTGGAAAAGAGTTAACAGGGCAGATTGATTTTTCATGGGGAGGGAGGAAATTTTTAAAACAAGGAGAGCTCACCAACCAATACAAAATGCTTAATTTGATTGCGGTGGTGAACCTAGCCCCAATAGGAAGAAAAAATGAGATTTTTCCTGAGATGGCACAATTGCTCTATGCACTAGGGCGAGGGCATAGCATCGACCTCCCTTCATTGATTTTGAATAAAATGAAAAAGGGGTGCGATGCAAAGAGGAGTGCACTTCCATTTGGCACACTTGTGATTGAGATATGCACCGACAATGGGTGAGGGTGAGGGTGAGGCCGAAAATGGACATCCAAAAGCCAATGGGGTCACTAAATAAAGGGTCGTTCAAAAGAAGCCTAGGGCATAGTGGCGCCGCGGTGGCTAGGCAAGAGATGCCCCCTCCTCAAGGAATCAATGAGGTGCAGGAGGAGTTGGACACCAAAGAAGAAAGAGAGATGGAGACAGAGAGAGAGCAGCCAGATCAAGTAGGCCCCAACATGACCACCCGATGATCTCTACGGGACATCATGCTTAGCATTGAAGCTAAGCAGGATGAGATCCTGAGGCTTTTGAAAGGTGGTGGTGCTAGTGGAGCTAGTGGTGCTGATGGAGACGGAGGAGAGGATTGATTATTTCTGTTCTTGAAGGAGAGTAGTGGATTTTTGTTCTTGATTGTTTGTTGTTTGTTGTTTCTTCTTTGCGTAGTTTCTGGGAAATTTCTGTATTGTTGTAGAGGAGTTATCTCCTTGATAATTCTTGTGGATGTTTGTTTGTGATTATTATGGATACTTGTACTTAAGGAGGCTTTTTTGAGTTGATTGTGGATAGTTGAAGTTATGTTTTGAATGGATGAATTGCATCATTGACATTATTGTAAACAAGTATCCTTTATGCAATGAATTATTCAGTTTATCACGTTTATTTGGTTAAAATGCGTGTATAGGATTAGCACTCTAATTCTTGTTAATAACGAAACACAAGTGGATGTTAAGATTGCTTGTGAAAATGACTAAGCACATGATCGGTTTGACACCTCAACTTAACAACCACAACGTAAAACCTCAATTTTTTAGAACATCGATGCTATCTTTATGCTTAAATTGTCAAATGTACATAAGTATTTGTTATTCTAGAAGTACCAGGTGATCAGACTCGAAAGTGGAATCGTTAAATAACTAACATTCCTTGAAACACCAGACATAATCAGTGGAGATGACAAAGAAAATCATGGTAAGTCTTGAGCTTTACAATGCTTTTTGAGAGGATATCAACAATTACTCAAAGTAAGCTCTTTCACTTCTGATCTCTTTCAATAATCTCATTAAACTTGCTTTAATTGATGCAAGCAAAGTGATCTATTTTTCATAACCCACAGGGAACTTTTGCATACATATATACATATGCACATACCTGAGAAAGGATCTTAGGTCATCTTTAGATCGACTTTGAGCCTTAGCTAATTATTTTACAAAAGTATATCCCTAGTCAGCCATGCTTGAGCCTTAAATGAATGAATTCTTTTTCGCCCATGTAATTACCAAAGCCACAAAAGCATACATTTACCATACCTTGCTATCTAATTTCTTGCACCCTCTTGCAAACCAATATGATAACAGAAAGGCAAGGAAAATAGTAAAGACAATGGTGACTACTGTTCAATACAAGGAAAATCAGTGGAAACAACCAAAAGAGAAAAGACACTGTGAGACAGGGAATTGCCAAGAAAGTGAAAAATGGGACAAATGAAAGAAAGAAATCCCATTCCCAGGCAAAATATCAAGAAAGCTAGAAAGAGGTGTGCAACACTGCATAAAAAAAGATAGCATTTGATCACCATTGACGTTATTTCATTAACCACTGACCTCTGGCCCCATTACAACCTACAAAAAGCCCTAGGTGATCTCAAGTGTGATGCATATGTATATTATCTACTACAAGTGGGGTGTGTTTACTAGAATTTCTCTATTTGCATCAATATTCTTGCATGAGATTATGTCAAGGTTAAGTCTATTTTCCTCAAAACTTCACTCTTATACTAATGATGCATGAGATTTTTCGACTGGCCATCTTCTGATCACATGCCACCTTTGAGAGATACGTCACTATAATCGGAGCGATTTGTTTTGCTGAGAGCATTCCTAGAGAGACTTGTGTAATCAAAGTTATCCATGGAAGGTGGAAAAAGGGAATGATTGTTATATACCAATTCTTGTTTCCAGTATGACCATCCTACTACTCAGAGAATCTCAAATGCTAACGCGACAGGTGCTAATTTTTTGCATAAAATGAGTACTAATGGAAGAGAAATGTAGGTGATAAGTCACGATTGAGGGTTGAGTGTCCCAACGACCATGATGCTTATTCATTTTTTTCAACAATTTACATACACACTTGTTCGACTGAAATTTGTGAGTAGCTTCACTAAAAACCGTCACGAGACAACACTCGTCCATTAGGGTAAACCTAGGGTTCAACGACTTGTTGCAAAAGCTAAATGCAACTGGATGACTTACGAAAAAGGCATTAGGAATAGATTTACCTTTCATTGTTATTATATTACTAGAGACTACCAATATTTAGGTTGGGGGGTGTGATTCGTGCGTAAAGTTAACAATTTTTACTATGCCTTTTTGGACTAATTGTGCTTTGATGGAGTTTAAGTAATGACATTTTAGGTCCTAAAGTGAACAAAGGCTCAAGAACAATAAAAATCACACCTGAATGTAACACTAACACAATAGGGAACAAAATTGCAGAAGGTTGGAACAAAGCAAGAACGTTCGAACGTCAACCCACGTTCGAATGTCCTCTGAAACCCTGCCAAGACCAGCTGCTGAGACATGGCGTGTTGCAGTCAACAAAGGGAAAATGCTGAGGTACTTGAGTACCACGTTCGAATGCCAATAACGTTCGAACGTCCTCTAGAATCCTGAGAAGACTACACCACTGGAACCTGGCATGTTACAGTAAAGTAAGAAGAACCAGAAGTACTTGAGTACAATGTTCGAACGTCACTTCACATTCGAACGTTGTCTTGAGTGACTAAAGACCAAGTTGCTGAGTATAAAGTCAAGGTTGTTCAAGACGTATGGAAGTGACCAAGTCAGTGACCACAGGCCACTTAAGTGGAAGGAACTAGACCCCATCTGGCGTTCGAACGCCCTCAAAGCAAAGACACAGACAACGTTCGAACGTCATCTCACGTTCAAACGTCCTTAAAGCAAAGACAAATTTAACGTTCGAATGCCAGATCATGTTCGAACATCCTCTGCAGACTACCTACAGAATAGTTGATTCTCATGGGCGGTAAATACTATTCACTTATCCTCTCTTATCTCCTACCCCCTCCCCTTCCTTGCCTATAAATACTCCCATGTTGGGAGCTTAAAAGACATTCTTCCTCTTGTAGAGAAAAGGGGGAGCAATCTTTGTTCTTGTAAAGTGAAAAGTGTTTTAGTAATCTATTTCTTGAACATTTCATGTTTATGTTTTCATTTTACATTTATACCAACCATGATAGAGGCTTAGACTCCCCTTGTAGTTGAAGTCTTTCATTTACTTATGCTAAGTCTTTACATTCATCTTATGACAACCATGATGCAGGCTTAGACTCCCCATGTAATTGTACTTACTTTTATTTACAAAGTATCCAGAGAGGTAGTTCATCTGTTGGTTGTGGTGGAAACCCTCGAAAACAACTAGCTTTTATTCTACTTTTATTGTTCATGTATTTCACTTCCATTGCTTGAGCATCCCTCTTTCTTAGAAGAGTGAAACTCTTCCACTTTTCTAGAGCTTTACCAAAGCCGTGAAGGGTGGAAAGTGATTCACTTATTCTTCATTGAAGATAAGCTCTTTGTTTAATTTGCTTTACTTAGTAGCTTCTCTACTTAGAGGGATGAGTAGCACTCACTTTTCTAGCTTTGCCAAGGCTATGAAAAGTGAGTAGTTCCTCATTCACTCTTTAGTAAGAGGTGATGAATATGTAAATATTATCTGAAAGTTATGTTTGTGCAATTTCTTCATGCTTTAATGCTTTATACTCCACCTGTTCATTGGGCGATTGAATGTACCTAGCAAAGTTGAGGTACTTTGTATAACCTAGGGTTTCATCTATGATACGGATGACTCTTGCATAGAAAGACCCGTTGGTTCAATGCAAATACCCCCGCTAGCTCTTCATGACAACCTTTCAATCCCCACCATCATTGCACTTTATTCAAAGAATAGATGATTAATGCCATGGTTGGATGCCTTGTAGAAACACTTGTTTGTTTGTAGACGGGTTAAGTCTCAGCACAGACAATTCTTGTAAACTTCTAGAAAGGCAACAGAATCATGTGCTTAATTCTCACAGTCCATATTTATCTTCCGATTAACTTGTTGTTGACACAGGAGTTAATTGAGTTATAAAGTACAAACATAATAAAATGGATACTCTATTACATGTCCTGATCCTTGAGCTAAAGGGTGGTTGTCACATTTTAAGAATCTTATATTTTGTCTAGAAAACTCTTGAAAAAATCTTCTATTCTATTCAAGAAAACCCCACCACTCCAAACACTCAAAATTTCCAAGTTACTTGCTCTTTATTATTGCTTACTTCAAAACACCAATCATAGTTTCCTGTGGATTCGACTCAAGACTTCACCAGATTATTACTACAACTTGACCGCCTGCACTTGGGTGTACACATTTTGGATCAAGTCAGGAGCAAGATCTTTGTTGAGTGAATTTGGCAACTAAGAAAGGACCATGTTATTGGCTCACTTCAATCTAGGAAGAAAAGGATAATTCTCAATAGGTTTTGGGACGGTACCATCCATGAAACCTAATTTTTTTTTGGCAGATAAGGTCCTTGTCATGGCACGACCTAATGTGACAAAATTTTCTCCTGTAAGAGGACTAGAAACTAACACAGCTCCAGGGTTATCAGAATGGTGGAGACAAAGAGGATTGTCAGTACTCTTAATCTTAGTAGTTGTAGAAGAAGATTTTTCCTTGTCTGTCACGATGTAAAGGAAAAGAAACAAAAATAGAGAGACAAATAGGAGGAAAGAAAAAAAAATTATAGAGCGTATGGTGTGCTCAGATACCAAATGAAGAGTTGCTGAAATTTTTTCTTGTTTATTCACTGAACGTATGTTATGTATATATACAATACAATAAGTAAATCTAATCCCATAAATATGTGGATTGATTTTCTACAGAATAGGAAGTCAGATCCTGTAACAATTGGGACTCATATAATTACATCAGAAAAAGAAAACTACTAGTTGTTAGTGCTATACGTTTGACCACATAAACAAAGGCAACAAATTAGCAGCACAGAGACAAATTAGCTACACATGTTAAATATGATCTAGTGGATTCCAATAGAACCCTCCTTTGGCATACCCATCTGAGATTGTGTCAACGTGGACTGTGTCGGATTGTGGATTCATGGTTTTGGAGATGGATTTGGTGACAGCGAGAGTGGCCTTGAGCCCTTTGGAGACCAGACGCTTGCAAAGTTGGAGCAGGGGGTTTATGTGGCCAGGGCTTGGAAATGGAACAACCAATACATATGCACCATAGCCCTTCTTTTCCTTCTCCATCTCGTAAGTCTTTAACTCTCTTTTGTCTCTTTAATTTTCACCTCGAATGAGCTATTTTGAACATCAAAATAGCAAATGAGGGTGGAAGCACTATGCCTTTATTTTCAAAAGATAGACGACCCTACAATGAGTGAGTTGCAAAGGGAAATCTACATAAATAAAACTGGACTTAATTTGAAATTTTAACTAGGACATAATTTAATATAATTATCTTATTATTGATAAAAAAATTTAAAAATTAATCACAAAAAATTATACTCAGAATCATGCTTTACTGTTATTTCATTTATTATTTTCTTACGCCTAGCGTTGTTTTAGTTTTTCTTATTTGTTATGGTGTTCGGGTTGTTATGGTTATTTTTCAAATTTAGAATTTGGGTGCTAATTGTGTTTTATGGATGATGATGTGGTTGTATGCAGGGGCAGAGCTAACCTATGGCCAAAGGGGCCATGACCCCCTTACTCTCATAAACCACACCTATATATGTGCAGAACTTGAAGGACTATAGTGTGTCAATAGGTTTGACCCCCCATATATTTATCTGCAACAGTTGTCTTGTGAGGGGAACTTTTGTACGTGAATGGTCTGTAGGATCTTAAAATAATATTAAGAACTCAAATATTTCGCACACACAAAATAATTAATCAAGAAAATTATAAGTCAAATCAAGAAACAAAAGAACTGAAGAAGAAAAAGAAAGCAGAATAATATGTCAAAAACCAAAAGTCATCCTTACTATGTCAAAGGTTCTGCCATTACAATAATACGGACCAAATAAATTGACTCCTAATCATATTAGACTTCTAATATAATAATAATTTCATGTGAGCTAATCCTATGAGGCTAGGATATCTAATTTAAATTAACTAAAAAACAAATAACATAACTAAAGATAGTTTAGGTCAAACTCCAATATGGTTTATCACCAAAGACCACCTTTATCTATAAAATATTGTATGGATGGTACAGGAATAGGCTTGTACATAGTTGAAAATGTGTTATTTTACTGTATTTCATGTGCTAATGCCAACATACTATTTCATGTAGGTAGTTAAATGCTACCAATCCGTGCAATGTGCAAGTTTCATAGTACAATATCTTCAGGTACGGACATTAGCTAGTAAACAAATTTAACTAGTAACACTTAACAAACCAAACATTTAATTTATTCTCTTTTATTTATGCGCAATGACGACGATAGAAAATTTAGTCTAGATTAGGAATGGCAGTGAATCACGGCAAGGGTGGCGGGAGTAGTCTCCACTCCCATACCTACTTAAAAAAAAGTATGTTCACCCACGGTCTACCTGTTACCGAGGTAAGTTTTATTCCCCATCCCCACCTCGTGGGTAAATTCTGATCCCCACCCCCACCACCTATCCCCGCCTTCACCTCTGTCCCTGCCCCCACCCCCACCATACCCTACCCCAACCTCCATGCCTGCCTATTATAATTAATTTATGTGATTTTAAGAAAAAAATAAAAAAAAACAACAAGTAAAGTACAATTTGTATCACTATATGCTTGTATCACATGATGTGATCAAAACCATAAACAAATAAATAAGTCAACAACATAATCCTTGCTTAATTGAGTAAAAACAACAACAATAATAAAGATATATATGTATGCCTCTCTTGGCGTTTTGATTATATATATACCAGGTTTAGCGAGGGTGGGGCAGGATGGGCATCACCCTCACATCCATCCCCACACAGGTTTATATGGGTATCCCTGTAGGTATCACTTCCATCGGCGCCCTTTCTCACCTTTTTAAAGGTTTTCCCTTTTTTTTCTTCTCGTCTTCTCTATTGGCATCTCCTAAGTTCTCACCTTTTTTTTGTAACTTCGTCTTTCCTACAACTCTATTTCTTCCATGGCTCCTTTTATAACAGAGGACATTCATAATTTAAACCCCACCTATAGTATTCCAAATGATGTAGAGGTTTCTTAAGGCCAATGAGGCCCTTATAGAATCTAGGGAGTCTATCCTTTTCTATACGATCTCCATCACTGAGGGTGGAGTCCATTTTCCTCTTCATCCCCTTCTTCTCAGGGTTCATTATTCTTTTAGACTCTGCTCCTTGTAATGTTTCCCAAATGTCTTCCGAATAGTGATGGGGATTATAGCCTTAAATAATTTGTTTGGCACTAACCTTGGTCTCTAGGACACCTTCTTGTATTGTTATATCGTCAAGTCTGCTAGCGACGATAACTACAATTTGGCAGTTAGGAACAAGAGTCGCTACCTTGCTACTCACCTTCCTGATTCCGAGAAGAACCATGATAAGGATGTAGTATTTGTTTCCAGGAACTGGGATCATAAGGCTAGGGAAGTGCATGACTACTAATGCCCGTATGAGAGTGTTGCTCAAAGTATTCCTTTGAGATGTTTTTTCTTCTATTCTTTTTAGAAAAAAGGATTTTGCAAGTGTGATCTTTCAATGATTTTTTTTCTCTGATGTTGAGAAGGAGATGAGGCGAAAACGAAATGATCTGTCAACATGGAAGGCCTCAAGAAAGTGTGGTCTTTCAATGAAACTCTCTTTTGCCAAGCTGCACATCACATGCTTGGTTATACTTCTTCATATAATTCCTTTATTTCCATTCCTGATAGGTCAAATGCATGTCTAATAACCCGAGTTTCGGTAATTAGAAATCATTGGGTGTGTGCGGTTAGGGGTTCAGAGTATGGATAGGTGGATTGTAAATTGATGACTCTAGTGCGGTGCATAGATGTTCTGGAGATGGTTAGGAGGTTTGCTAGGTATAGGAATGTGGTTGGGGAAAAAGAAATGAATCGGGAAGCACAAATGGACAAAGTAGAATTAGTGCGTATAAGTAAATTAAGAATGTAGGAGTTGCATTAGCAGATCAAATTGGAGATCAATTCGATGTCCAAAAATTTAATAGATAATTTTATAGTGGTTGATTTAATATATATGTAATTGTGAAAAAAATATTATTTTTATTTAATTTTCAAAATTAGACAAAATTGGGCATTTACCAAAATGCCATTGAAGCTTCAAGGGTCTTCTACACATGCAAGGTGGCTAATGGAGGATTGTTAGGTTGCATAGAGGACACCCAACTACTTGGGGAAAGATGAGTGAGCTGCTTGGGGGGATAAAATGGAGAAAAATTTGGTGGGAAGAGAGAGAGGAGAAAGAGAAGTTAGAGAGAGAAAGTATAGACTTTGAAATTTTGGATTCTTGTAGAGACAACTTCGAACACTAAGAGGTATACTCATGGCCTAATATGGATTTTAGGAACTCATTTATGTATTTAGATTTTGATTTGGTTTGGTATTAATGCATGAATTTGTATTTTAAAGTTTAGTGGGCTTTTGGATTAGGAAACGGGCTTGAGATTTGAGCATGATTTGGGTTAATTGTTTGGTATGGTTGAGTTTGGGGGGTCTTGAGGAGTTGTTTAGTGGTGGTGTTGTGGTTTTCCGTGGTGTGTGGTGGTGTAACAGTGGCATGAGGAGGCTTGGGTCTAGCTAATTTTGGTGAAGAAGTGAAAATGTGATTTTGATATAAACTTGTTTAAGCTTTGAAAGGAGGCTTGGGTCTAGCTAATTTTGGGTCAAAGAATCCATTTCTAGCCTTTGTATTGGATTTAGAGGTCATTTTGGGGGTGAAAAGGATAGTTTCAGGTCTGCCCTTGTGTTAAAAAAATATGGTTTTTGGTCAACTTTGACCAATTATTTGATGACGTTAGAATTCAATTCAAAGGTTGAGTCTACGGGGGATTGAAACTAGGTTATCCAAAGAGTATGTGGATGTTGAAATCAAAGGAGATGATGTACTATAGTGAGAAACTTCTGCACTTAGGGAAAAAGTCAAACAACAAAAGGTTGAAGATTAAGTGGGGCGGGGGACACCAGTAGACTCTGACGGCAATTTTGGCCTTGTACGAACTCCGATCAACCTCTGGTTGGTTTCAAAAGTTTCGTAACGTCCATGTGGAGGTCCCGATAAAATTTAAGTCGATCCAACAGTCGGATCAAAATGAGGAATAAAATGACTATTTTGCCCTCCGGGGTCAATTTGACCTAGTTTTTGAGTGATTTTAAGAAAATAAATGTTATATTTATTCTTAGGTAGGTTAATTAAGTATGTGTATTAAATTTCATCAAAAAATAACACTGTTTAATGTTGTGGTATTTCAGATCAAAATATTGAGCGGGTAGGGTTTCTCAATTCTGAAACAGGTGATGCTTTTCTAACTTGTTTCTAAATTATTCCATAATTTATTTATGATGCTTTAGCATGTTTTGAAATATCTTATTAGGTGTTTTGAATATTGACTTGGATCCGGACCTGGAAGCAGGGTTTCTAAGTGCGGTTTGCACTAATGTTTTGGAAATGATAGTATTGCTTGAATTGCTCGTATTGAATGAAACTCGGGGATCCTTTTTATGAAAATATAAGTGCACGTGGGTCAAGTGGAAAAAGGGTTTACATTCCAGTTTGAGGTCATAGAGGGTACTCATTGAGTACTGAATTGTTATTAGGGAGCGTATCTTCATTGGGGTGGAAGTCCCCCAAAAGGTTGGATCGTATGCTCGTATGGACCCTTAGTGATCTATTAGGATTTTTTTTTTTGGTCTATAGGATGAATTGGCCACCAGTGTAGCACTGTACTTGAATTCCTGAACTCTCTTTTACAATTTTATTTAACTATTATAGTTTCACATGAAATGATGTTGTTGTCGACATATATGTATCAAATGCTCGTTTGGATTTTTTTCCCAATCATGCTAAACTATACTATCTTCAACTCGTTTGCTTGGAAATTGAGTTACTCTACTGAGCTGTTGATGCTCACCTTACATTATTTTCCCTTTTTCAAATTAGCATGTGGCAAGGAAGCCCGTGAATGTTTGATCTATCAATATTTTCTTTGTTTTCTTTAATAAAGATTTGAAAATGTGTTATGTTATGTGGATTGAGTTGAAAGAGTTTTATATGTGAGACGTGCAAGTTATAATAATTTGGAAGTACCTGTTTGAGATATATATGAAATTGGTATCAAAATTTATTCATTATTTGGATATTGTATCATTTAGTGATTGTAAAGGTTATTAGCGCTCTAGATATTACGTGATCGAATCGTGTGGTTTTACAGCATGTGTTGGCCGAGGACTGAAAGGCACTCAAATCTTTTAGAGCTTTTATACCAAGGTCCTACCAAATGTCTATCATTTCTAGTTGAGGTCTGGTGGTGAAAAGTCTTATTGACCTCATCTTTTCTTTGGGGACCACTGATTAGCACAAAATATTGCACATCTTTTATACGTTTTGTATCCCTTTTATACTTGCTTTTGTGGTGAAATGGGTGGAAATGCAATTAATCAAACACTTAAACAAGTTTCTGTGTGATTATAGGTAAAGAGTTGTAAATGGCTTAATAGGTGGCTTGGAAGGTGAAAAGACCAAGAAAGGAGCAAATCAAGGAAAAACCTACTGGTAGGTTTGATCATAAAACTGCCAATAGGTTTTGCGCATTAGAGTTGGACCTATTAGATCATCTACCAAACCTTCCGGAAGGTTTTGCTTACTGGAACAAAACCACCGACCTACCGGTAGGTTTTGCTGAAAAATGCCAGAACTTGCAACATAGACTCTACTTTTGTATCGCATAACCTGATGGACAAAAATGCTTGATCCTTACACCATTATTCAGCTAGAGAAGCTAGAGAGAAGGTCCAAAGGAAGAAGATATAGTTTTAGAGACAGAAAGCTTGATTTTTACATTTTCTCACCCGTTTCACTTGTAGTAAGCTGTAATAGTCTAGTAATCTTCATTTCTTGCACTTTAATCTTAGTTATTTCAAGTGTATTTCAAGTTTAGTTATGTATTCTTAAATCTACCATGTTTACATTTGAGTTTTTCATTTCAAGCTTTTTAGTTGGGTATGAAATGAACTTATCTTTGTAGTTTAACTTTTCTTTGCATTAATACAAGTTTTAATCTTCATTTTTTTACCATGTCTCTTTATATTGTGTATGTATTTCCATCCATTTTGAGTAGCTAAGCTTTTAGTTGGCTAATCTAAGGGAGATTTCATCTTGGGTATGCTATATCAACTCTCATTCATTTCTCCTCGTAGTGTAAGGTATTTGGTTTGACTAGGTTGAGTGCGGACATGGTTGTGAGCTCTTGATACACCATAAACTTGTCACGAGGGTATGCTTGAGCCTACACCTCCACATTAGTCCCTCACTTTCTACATATCAATCAAGCACCGAGACACCATTGGTAGAATGTTTTGAGTTGATTTGACATTCCCATTGGAATGACCCCTTCGGATTAGCCAACCTTATTGTCATTACACTTTTATCAAAAAATCCACGAACCAAAACACACAACTACAAGATTTTACACTTTTTCATTTCTTTACAAAATCACTTTCACGACAATTCAACTTTCCTTCCTTGAGGAGACGACCTTGGAATACTCATTCCAAGAAAAACATGACACTTGAAAATTTCTCTTCGCTTGGGGAGCATTTTTGCACACACACACACATTTTTCCCATTTCTAGCATCGAACCCGAGGGAGTGTGACACTCACCCACACATATAAGACACATACACATTCGAGGGTTCTTTTTTGGAGATTATGATGAATGTAATCAAGTAGCCACTTCAAGCGCTATGATTGTTTCCGCTTCATAGATTCCCCAGTTACTCAAGATATCCCCTTGCTTTTGATTTTACTCGGTCATTGGTCACCAAGACCAGCCGATATCGATATCAGATAAAGCTTCGGTAATCACTCCCATCGTTACTCTATCCAAAGTGGTTGACACCCCTAGTAGCGATGCTCTCAAGGATGCTATCATTGTTTCTCTCCATGCCAAGTCTTCCCCTAATTAGACTAGGTGGCATAAGCAAGCTACCAAGAAGAAGAAAATTGTGGAGGTCAACAAGTTTGATCCAAGAGAAGATGTGATTTCTTCTTTTCGCCCCATTTTTAAGGCAAAAGGTAGAGAGATCACTATGAGATATTCCATTTGTAGCCTTTGTGAATGTTGATGTTGGCATAACCAGAGGAGTGATTCTTCCTCAAGACTTACTGTAAATGAGTCCATGAGTGATGATCAGATCTCTCAAAGTGCTCTTTGGTCGATGGTGCTTGTAAGTTATCTTTTTTCCTTTTTTGATTTGATAAAGTCTTGTTTTTTTGTGTTTTCCTATTGTAGGGTCTTCAACGGGTCCATGAAGCCTACGCCTGACTTGATTCGAAATGTGTACACCCAGGTACAGGCAGTCAAGTTGTAGTAATAATCCGGTTAAGTTCGGAGTCAAATCCACAGGGAACTATGATGAGTGTTTTGAAGTAGCAGTGATAGAGATCAAGCAACTGAAAACCTTGAGTGTTTGAAGTTATGGGATTTCTTTGATTCTTTCCAAGAGTTTTCTAGATAAAATATAAGAAAAATTCAAATGTAAAATAGTCACCCTTTAGCTTGAGGATCAAAACATATAGTTGATCATCCGGTTTATTGTACTTGTGCTTTATACCTCAATTAACTCCCATGTCAACAACAAGTTAATCGGAAGATAAAGATGGATTATGAGAATTAAGCACAAGATTCTAATGCCTTTCTAGAAATTTACAAGAATTTTCTATGCCGAGATTTAACCCATCTACAAACAAGCAAGTGTTTCAACAAGGCATCCAACCATTGCATTAATGTTCCATTCTTTAGATAAAGCACAATAATTGTGAAGATTGAAATATTGTCATGAAGATCTGGCCGAGGTACTTGCCTTAAACCAACGGGTCTTTCCATGCAAGAGTCATCTGTGACATAAAAAGAACCCATGGTTATACAAAGTACCTTATCTTTGCTAGGTTCATTCTATCATTCAATGAGCAAGTGAAATATAAAGCATTAAAGCTTAAAGGAAATGCACAAATATAACTTCTGGATAATTTATACGTATTTATCACCTTTTACTAAAGAGTGAATTTGGAACTACTCACTCTTCATGGCTTGGGTAAATCTAGAAAAGTGAGTGATGCTCATCCCTCCAAGTAGAGAACTTACAAGGTAAAGTACAATAAGCGAGGAGCCGTTCTTCGATGAAGTATGAGTGAATCACATTCCATCCTTCATGGCTTTGGTAAAGCTCTAGAAAAGTGGAAGAGTTTCACTCCTCTATGAAAGAAGGAAGCTCAAACAATGGAAGTGAAATAAAAGAACAATAAAAGTAGAAGAAAGCTAGTCACATTTAGAGGGTGGCTTCCTCAACCAAGAAATGGAGGATTGCTTCCTCAACCAAAAGATGAACTATCTCCCTTGATACAAGCAAATATAAATCTAGCTATATGAGTGGGAGTCTAAGCCTCCATCTAGCTCTTGACTAGTTCTTGGTGTAGTCTAAGCCTTACAAACCAAGTTCAAATCTTCTACAAGGACCTCCCCCTCCCAAAGGCTCTCCCAATGGGAGTATTTGTAGGCAAGGAGGAGGGGGAGACAAGGGAGTGTGAAGTAATAGTGTATGCCGCCCAAATCCAAGTGAAAAACTAACTACTATGCAACCTGCCAGTGGTGGACGTTCGAATGTGACTTGGCTTTCAAACGTTATCTCTGTTTTTCCTTTATAGGCGTTCGAACGTTGTTTGGCATTTGAACATTTCTACTATTTTTGCTTTGTGGGCATTCGAACGCCAGATGGGGCCTGACCTCCTCACTCTAGTGGCTTGTGGTCTTCTGTGGAAACCTATTTCCACACTGTATGCATATCTTGGCACCTTGCACTAATCAGCTGGTCTTCAATCAATTTAAGTGGACGTTCAAACGTGAGTTAACTTTTGAACGTGGTACTCAAGTACCTTGCAGTCTTCTTTCTTTGCTACAACACGCCATCTCTTAGCAGTCTGGGCTTCAATCAATTCAAGTGGACATTCGAATGTGAGTTGGCGTTCGAACGTGGTTGACTTGGTCCAAGCTTTCCCAATTTTGCTCCAGAATATGCTGGTGTTGCATGAAAGCTTGGCATTCATTGCTTTTGGTCCCTTGTACACTTTATGGCCTGAAATGCCATCATTTAAACTCCATCAAAGTATAATTAGTCTTAAAAGAGCATAGTAATATGCTAATTTTAACTACTAATCACACACCCCAACCTAGATATTGCTAGTCTTTAGTAATACAATAACAATGGAATGTAAATCTACTTCTAACTCCTTTTTTGTAGGTCATCCAGTTGCATTTAGCATATGCAACAAGCCATTGAACCACTAGGTTTACCCTAATGGACGAGTGTTGTCTCGTGAGGGTTTTTAGTGAAGCTACCCAAAAACTTCGGTCGAGTAAATGTGTATGTAAGATTGCTAGTCGAAGTTAGCATCATGGTCGTTAGGACACCCAACCCTTAATTTTTGACTTACATCCTGCATGCTCCTCTTTTATAAGTATTTATTCTATGCAAAAATTAGCCTTAGTCACATTGGCATTTGGAATTCCCCGTGTAGTAGGAATGATCATTCTAGCAACAAGAATTGTTATATAACAAACATCCCACTTTACCACCTTCCATGGTTAGCTTTAATTTCACAAACCTCTTTTAGGAGTGCCCTCAGCAAAAATTCACTTCGATTATAGTGACTTGTCTCTCAAAGGGCATGTGATCAGAAGATGGCCAGTCGAAGAATCACATGCATAGTTAGAAAAGAAGTGAAGTTTAAGGAAACAAACTAATCATATTTTGGCATAATCTCATGGAGGAATATTGATGCAAATAAAGAAATACTATCTGACATGCCCCAACTTTTGATTGACAACACACACATGCATCAGACTTGAGATCAATTAGGGCTTTGTATAGGTTGTAACATGGCCAGAGGTCAGTGGCTAACAAAATGACGTCAATGTTATTCAAAGCTATCTTCTTATTATGTAGTGTAGCACACTTCTTTCTAGTTTTTCGATCTTTTGCGTAGTAGTGGTATTTATTTTATTTTACTCTTTTTTAACTTTCTTGGCAATTCCTTGTCTTTCAGTCTCTTTTCTTTTTCGGTTGTTCTCACCGATTTTTCTTTGGTTGGACTGTGGATACCATTGTCTTTTCTATTTCTCTTGCTTTTATGTATCATACTGATTTATAAGAGGGTGCAAGAAAATTAGATAGCAAGGTATGTCAAATACATTTTCTTGTGGCTCGGTTAGCATATGGGTTTCTTGAAGAAGAGATCATACATTAAAGGCTCAATCATGGCTAACTAGGGATATAATTTTGAACAAGAAATGGCCAAGGCTCAAAGTCAAATCAAAGATGGCCTATCAAGTATGTGCACCTGTATGTGTCGTACGAACAGACATGTCAATAGATTGCTTTAGTTGCATTAATCAAATCAAATTTAGTGAGATTATTCAAAGATAGATAGTGAAAAACCTTTCTTGAGTAAACCTTGCTCTCCTCTCAAAAAACATTGCAAGGCTTAAAGCTTACCATGATATTTTTCGTTATCTCCACTAGTTATGTCTGGTTGTTCCGGGGAATGTCGGTTATATATCGATTCTATTTTCAAGTCTGATCATCTTGTACCTTAAGAACAACAAATACTGATTTACATTTGGCAATTTAAGCATAGAAATAACACTAATTTTCCAAGAAATGTGGTTTTAAGTCTAGATTGCTAAGTTAAGATGTCAAACCGATCATATGCTTAGTCATTTTAACAAGCAACCTTAGCATCCGCATGTATTTTATTATTTAGCCAGAATTACTAAAGTGCTAATTCTATACATGCATTTTGAACAGATAAAAATCATAAACTGGACCATTCATTTCACGAAATATGATCATTTACAATAGTACCTATGATTCAATCCATTATAAAAGAAGTGACTAAGACACAAAAACTTCAAGTATTCTCAATCATCGACCCAAAAAGAAATAAAAATCCACCAAATATCCACAACAAACTACAAATATCCACAAGAATCACAAAGAAGAAACTCCTTCACTGAAGGAACAACAACAAATTTTTAAGTGCAAAGACCCCCAAGAAACTACCAAAGAAGAAATCTTAAAGAAGAAGCAATAGTAATCACAACCAAAATCAAGAACAGAAATAAATCTCTTCCACCAAATCCACCATCTCCAGCAGCTCCACAAGCTCCACCCCTCAAAAGTCTAAGAATTTTATCCTGCTTAGCTTCAATGCTAAGCATGATGTCTCGTAAAGAACGTCGGGTACTCGTGCTGGGGCCTGCCTCCTGTGTTTGTGCCTGGTCTCTCTCTTCCTCCATTTCTCGCTCCTCCTCCTTGTCAAGCTCGTCCTGCACCTCGTCAACTCCATGGGAAGGGGGAACCTCTCGTCTTGCCGCCGGGCCATCTCTCGTCTTGCTGCCAAGCCACCACTATGACCTTGGCTCCTACTAAATAATGCCTTGTTCAGTGGCCCTATTGGCTTTTGAATCCTCATTTTAGGCCTTACCCTAACCCCATGGTCCTTGCACATCTGTGTCACCAATGTAGCAAAAGGGATTGCATTCCTCTTCACATCACAGCCCTGCTTCATTTCTGTCAAAATTAGGGAGGGGAGGTCGATGCTTTGACCCTTCCCAATTGCGTAGAGCAACCGAGCCATGTCAGGGAGGATTTCACTTTATCTTCCTATCGGAGCAAAATTTGATACTTTAATCAAATTTAACATTTTATATTTGTTAGTGAGCTCCCCTTGTCTAAAAAACATCTTCCCTTGCCAAGAAAAGTTAGGCACTCCCGTCAACTCCACTCTAACTACCCTCATAATCACATTCTTCCTAGGGGGATAGGCGGGGCTTGGTACTCGGGGTATCTCTTCCCTCATCTCTCGTATATAATTTTCATCCACGTCAATGTGGATCCTCCTCACATAACTCTTTAGTGCCCCATTGACTATTTCAGCGTTGGAGTAAAACTCTCGCACCAAGTCAATCACGGCTTCCCCGCCGTTCATCAAATACAACACCCAACCTCTTTTCTCCATCTCTGTAAAGATACCCAATTCAACAAAATCACTCAAGATTACATCTCGTTCACAAACAATGACATGATTTTGGTAATAGTTCTCATACTCGTCTACCTTGAGAGCTGAGGGGAAGCAAGTTCTGTCATATCTACGGACAATGGGTGGTCTCCCTTCTCTTGCTTCGATCACCTCTTCCATGAAATTGGGCTCTTGAGTAACTAGGTTGCGCATAGCAGGGAGCTTGACCCTTGGAGCCATGGTTTCAATTTTGAGCTCAAGGGGGCTTTGAAAGTCTTAATTTTCTTAAGGGATTGAGGATTTTTTTTTATATGGGAATGGCTTTGGGAGGGTCGATTTTAGGTGGAAATGGGGAATGAGGGGGTGTTTTGAGGCCTCGGTAATGGAAAGGGGCTCTAAGGTTTGGAGGTTTTTGAAGAGTTTTGGGGGTTTTGGAATGGGAAAGACAATCCAGGCTTTTATAGCCTGAGAAGTGACGTTCGAACGTGGGTAACGTTCGAACGTGTCTTGAAGGATTTTAAACAAATTGTTCAAATGTTAGTGGCGTTCAAACATGGTGAGCTCCCAGTACATTTGATTTCTATCAGAGACCAAAGTGTTATAAGCTCCTCTCGTTCAAACATTCTATTGGCATTTGAACGTGAATTTCTCGTTAGAATGGCCTATTGGCATTCGAATGTTGAGAGGTCCCAGTACTTTTGTTTCCATCAGAGGTTGAGTACTGCAATTAAGTGACGTTTGAACGTCACTTGGCATTCGAACGTTGAATCAAAAATCAAAAAATTTTCTGCACTACACTATACACAATCAGAGAGGTTTATACACACTAGTCTTAACCAAAAATTCATGGCGTCTCAAGATAAGTTCCTACCCATGCTCTAGGTTGGTATTCTAGGACACTCCTTACTCAACCCATATTTTCATTTCAGTCAAAAGAGTTTGTACAGAAAGACTTTTACACTTTTTACAAAAAATTAGGACCCTTGGCTTTCGTCCCAACAAAACACAGTTTTCCTGAGAGAATAATCTAATATGAGTCTCCCTTCGTATCCGTGTAGTTATAACAAACAGTGACTCCCAATTTCCTTTCTCACAAACCGGTTAAGCATAGTACCAGAATAGCATGGTGTCTTAGGGTAATCCTTACTCAGCCTATTCACTATCCAATCTAATTGATCGAGTGCGCGACTGAAAATTGATTCAGAACACTGATTATATTTTTTCTCGTAAAACACTCTGCCACACTGTTTACATGCACCAAGCCTTTTGGCACAACGACGTTTAGCAAAAGTGCTTCTACCATAGAGGGGTTTCTTTTGCTCTTCTTGGATCTCATTCTTTCTTACCAGTCTTATTTTTCTCATGATCATAATATGCACATTAGATGGAAAAGTGTGCAAAACTCCTAGACTAAACCAAAAAAAATTTAACATCCATGCTTTCTACACTTTAAGACTCACTATCTGGTTCTTTAACATCTGTCAGTCACAAAGACGATTAAAGCTGACTCATAGACAAAATCATTAACTTATACAAAATTCAAGACAAGGTACACAATATGATCAGAAACAACAACAACAACAGCAAAAATAAATTAAAAAAAATTTACGGGCACAAAATATGATCTGTTCTCACCCCCAACCTAAACTGAACATTGTCCCCAATGTTTTGAATTTACCAATATGTTGAGCTTGGAGATAAGGTTGAAAGGTAGAGATCTATTCATCTGCCGAAAACCTACAAGCAAAATACACAAATTAATCATCTCTCCATAGATTTGGGTTTTTGCTAGGATGAAAACCCTTGATTTTGAGTGCAGATAGAAGAAGAAGAAGAGCCATGTACAAATAGAGTAAACACATGCAGATCATGAGACAAAGGATTGGGTCTTCGGGTAATATGGTCATGGTACTGTTGGGAGTTTGGTCGTGGTTACAAAAGATCGCGAACAGCGAAGAAGAAGAAGAAAAAGAAAAAAGAAAAAGAAGGAAAAAGGAGAAAGGTAGTGGGGAAAAAGAAAAAGGGGAGGGTGGGTCTTTATAAAGGCGCTCCCGTGGGTCGGGTATGATCAGGTTTTTCCTGACTCGACCCCTTTTTGTGTCGGCAGGTGCTAATCTCGGAGGGATATTCTGGATCCATTAAAAGAATGGTCTCCACATCTTTCACAAAGTTCTCCAAAAATAGTTTCAACCGCTGACCATTAACAGTAAAGATATTACCGTTCAATGGGTTTTCCACTTCTACTGCTCTGTGTCCAAACACCTTTTTGACAATATAAGGCCCTATCCATCTTGATCTTAACTTACCAGGAAAGAGGTGGAGTTTTGAATTAAACAACAAGACTTTTTGAGAAGGTTCAAAAGACTTCTGCACAATGTTTTTGTCATGAAAAATTTTAATCCTGAATTTTGTAATTATAGCATTCTCATATGCTTCATTTCTCAATTCCTCTAGTTCATTAATTTGCAATTTTCTTGAAAGTCCAGCCTTGTCCAGGTCACTGTTCATTGCTTTAATGGTCCAGTATGCCCTATGCTCCAATTTCGATAGGTAGGTGACAAGGTTTGCCATAGACTATTCGATAAGGAGACATGCCCAAAATTGTTTTAAACACAGTGCAATATGCCCAGAGTGCATCTGTTAGTCTTGACGACTAATCTTTGTGGTCTGAATTTACCATTTTTTCTAAAATTAATTTGGTCTCCCGATTAGTCAATTCATCCTGTCCACTATTCTGTGGATGATAAGGGGTTGCAATTTTGTAAAAAAATCAAATATTTTTTCATCAAATTCTAGAAAGGCGATTGCAAAAATGAGCACCACCATCACTTATGATTGATTTAGGAACTATAAACTGAGATAAAATGTTTTCTTTTAGAAATTTGATCATCGTTTGGTAATCATTATTCTGGCATGGAATTGCCTCAACCCATTTGGATACATAGTCTACAGCCACCAGGATGTATAGATAACCAAAGGAAGGGGGGAATGGTCCCATAAAATCAATGCCCCAACAATAAAAAATTTCAATCACAAGAATCGGGTTTAAGGGCATCATGTTTCTTTTTGAGATGCTTCCCAACCTTTGGCATCTATCGCAAATTAAACAAAAGGCATGGACATCTTTGAAAAGTGTGGGCCAGTAAAATTCACACTGCAAGATTTTTGCAGCTATTTTTCTTGAGGAGAAGTGGCCACCACATGCTTCAGAATGGCAAAATGATATTACCTGTTTGCTTTCATGAGTGGGGATGTAGCGTCTTATGATCTGATCCTTACAATACTTGAATACGTATGGATCCTCCCAAAAGAAGTTACGAACCTCCCACAGAAATTTCTTTCTGTCCATCATTGTAAAGGATGGAGGGAGCATACCCGTAGCAAGAAAGTTAGCAATATCAGCGTACCATGGTGTCTCCTTGATGGTGAACAATTGTTCATCAGGAAAATTTTCATTGATTGGTACTCCATCCTCCTGAAAGTCATATGTTAATTTGGACAGATGATCTGCCACCTCATTCTTAATGCCCTTCTTGTCCTTAATGACTAGATCAAACTCTTGAAGTAAGAGTATCCATCTTAAGAGCCTTGGCTTCGCGTCCTTCTTTGTGAGCAAAAATTTCAGTGTTGTATGGTTAGTAAATACAACAACAGAAGAACCAACAAGATAAGAATGAAATTTCTCCAAAGCGAAAACTACAACAAGCAATTCTTTTTCAGTGGTGAAGTAATTCATTTAGGCTTCATTCAAAGTCTTGCATGTATAGTAAATCACATATGGTTTCTTATCTTTTCGTTGCCCCAATACAGCACCTACAACATAATCACTGGCGTCACACATTAATTCAAAGGGTAGGGTCTAGTCAAGGGATTGCATGATTGGAGCAAAAATTAACATGCCTTTGAGTTTCTCAAAAGCCTTATTGCATGTTTCACTCCACACAAAATTTACGTCCAGACTTAGGAGATGACACATGGGCTTAGCTATAGTACTGAAATCTTTTATGAATCTCCTGTAAAACCCTACATGTCCCAGAAATGATCAAACATCCTTTATAGTCTTTGAAGCATGTAGATTTCTAATTAGATCTATTTTTGCCTTGTCTACTTTCATGCCCTCAAATGACACAATGTGACCTAAGACAATGCCTTGTATTACCATGAAATGGCATTTCTCCCAATTAAGGACTAGATTGGCTTTCAGACACCTTATCAATACCTTTTCTAGGTTGGTCAGACACAAATCAAATGAATCACCATAGATAGAGAAGTCATCCATGAAAACTTCTAAAAATTTCTTGACTATGTCACTAAACAAGCTTAACATGCATCTTTGGAATGTTGCAGGAGCGTTACAAAGTCCGAATGACATCTTTTTGAAAGCAAAAGTGCTAAAGGGGCATGTGAATGTGGTTTTCTCCTGATCATTGAGTACTATCTCAATTTGATTATACCCAAAATACCCATCTAGGAAATAGTAAAATTCATGGCCTGCAATTCTCTCTAGAACTTGGTCAAGAAAGGGAAAAGGGAAATGGTCTTTTCTAGTCACCAAATTGAGTTTTTGCTAGCCAGTACACATCCGCCATCCTGTGATGACTCGAGTTAGTACTAGTTTATTGGCTTCATTCTTGACCATTGTGACCTTAGACTTCTTGGGCACAACTTGGGTTAGACTAACCCATTTGCTATCAGAGATAGGAAAGATTATTCCTGCATCTAAGAGCTTTAGTACCTCAGTTTTCACTACTTCCATTATGTGAGGGTTCAGTTGTCACTGTATTTGATGAGAGATTTTTGAATCCTCTTCCAGTATATAGCATGATTGCAAATTAACGGGCTTATACCTTTCAAGTCAGCGATGGTCCATCCAATGGTGTTTTTATGGCTTTTAAGAATTTCAATCAGTTTAGACTCTTGCAAGTCTGTGAGCTTAGATAAAATTACCACTTGGTATGAATCTTCCTCTCTTAGGAATACATATTTGAGGTCAGATGGGAGAGGTTTCAATTCAGGCTTTGATGGCTTGACACTTTATGAGAGTGGCTTTGTGCCACTTGGTGAAAGTTCCTCGAATTTGGGGGCCCATGTATCAACAGCATGAGTCGGGCAATTCTTTGGATCATCATCTCTTATCTCAGATGTGATGTATTCTGACATAGAGGATTTCATGGAATTTTCACAGAATGTGTTATTCAGATGGTCCTGAACCAACGACTCAATGGAATTTATTTCTCTTTCTTCTTTGTCCTCTCCTAGGTGTTTGGCAACATTGAAAATATTCAGCTCAAGAGTCATATTCCCAAAGGTTAATTTCATGACCTCATTCCTGCAATTGATTAGTGCATTTGAAGTTGCAAGAAAAGGTCGACCAAGAATAATGGGAATTGGTTCTCTAAATGCTTTGATGGCTGAGTATCTAGAAAGATGCAGTCAATAGGGAAGACAAAATTCTCAACTTGGACAAGTGCATCTTCAATAATGCCCCTAGGGACTTTGATAGATTTGTCTGCCAATTGGAATGTAACACTGGTGGGTTTGAGTTCACCCAGACCCAACTGCTGGTAAATAGAGAATGGGAGCAAATTGACACTTGCTCCAAGGTCTAACAATGCTTGTTCAATTCTGAAGTTTTCAAGGACACACAACACAGTTGGACACCTAGGGTCTTTGTATTTTGGAGGGATTTTATGTTGAAGCAAGGCACTGGCATGTTCTGTCAAGAAAGCTCTCTTGTGGACATTCTGGCTTCTCTTGACTGTGCACAAGTCTTTTAGAAACTTGGCATAAGATAGGACTTGTTTGATTCCATCCAGAAGTGGGCTATTGATCTTTACTTGTATGAAAAGCTCATAAATTTTTGGATAATTATTCAACTTCTGTATAGTTTTGAGTCTATGAGGAAAGGGAGCAGGAATAGGACAGGAGGGTCCCTTTTCTTTTGATGATTCAAGGTCTTGTTCAATTACAAGTTCAGGTTCCTCCTCAATTACAAGTTCAAGCTCAACTGGTTCAGGCTCAACTAGTGAGTTAACTGGGATTGACTTAGGTTTTGGCTTGGGAATTAGCATGTCCCTAATGGTCTTGTCAATCACCTTACCACTCCTCAGTGTAGTGACAACTTGGGCTTGGTCTTGTGGAGTTTCCATGATTGCAGGATTTTTCACCTAGAATTGGCCTTATGGTGGTTTTGGTTGGGCGAAAAACTTGCCCTTCTCATATGTGGTCATGGATTGGGTTAATCTTTGGATATGGCTTTTGAGATCCTCGAAAGATTAAGTGGTTTGAATTTTGAATTCAGTAAAAGCCTGAGTGGAACTATTGTTATAGTTTATTTGGCTATGCATAAACTGATTCAGAGTATCTTCAAGGCTCCTTTTTTGTGGTGGTTGGTATAGTTGATATGCGGGAGGTCTTTGAGGTGGTGGTTGCAAACCTTGTTGTTGGTTCATGGGAGTTGGTTGTGTGTTTCTCCAACTAAAGTTTGGGTGGTTTTGCCACCCTGGATTGTATGTTTCAGAGTACAGATTGGAGTAAGGCTTGTCGAAGTTGGAAATGACATTTGTTTATTCCAACAAAACCTCTTTGAAAGCCGAAATGGTTGGACACTCCCCAGTAGGGTGTCCTGTCAATGCACAAATCCAACACACTTGTTCTGTGGGAGGGCCAACATCAACTTGATCAACCTTTTTCATCTCTAAAGCTTCAAGCTTTCGAGATAGGGTGGACATTTTTTATCTTAGGTCATCATTATCTCTCAAGACATACTTACTCCCTTGGGAAGTCGATAATTTGGCTTCAACAATGGTAGGGGAGGTTGAGTCCCACATCAGAGAACTGTCAGATATGGTATCAAAAAATTGAATGTCTCCTCCAGACACTTGCTCATAAACTCTCCTTAAGCCATCATTTCGACAAACTAACGTAATCTAGTGGGCAAGGAGTCATAGAAAATTCCTACCAAAGTCCAGTTCTCAAAAGTATGGTGCAGACAGGACAGGAGAAGATCTTTGAATCTCTCCCAAGTTTGGTAAAAATTTTCTCCTTCTTTGACCGAAAAATTCATGATTTGCCTTTTCAATACATTAGTGTGGTGTAGAGAAAAAAACTTTCTAAAAAATTTATTTTGTAGTGCCCGCTAGTCAGGTATTGAAAGACCTTTAAAGAATTTAGCCATTGCTTAGCTTTATCCTTTAGAGAAAATGAAAAAAGTTTCATTTTGGCAACCTCAGAATTGTCTTGAAAGGTTCCACATACTTCCTCAAACTCTTTTATGTGCAGATATGAGTTTTCTGTTTTTGAGTCCATGGAATTTAGGGAGTAGTTGAACTGTCCCCATCTTTACAGTAAAGAGGGATGCATCTTCAAGAAAGATAAAACAAGAGGAAACACTATTTCTTGTTGGATATAAGTAATCCCGCAAAGTTTGAATGTTAGACACTTCTCCCTCTCTCCTAAAAACTTCTCCTTGTCTTTCATTATTTTTCATTCTATTGTTACAAGAGTTTGCTACTGATCTAGGTGAAGGTGGTTCAGGTTGATTCATAGACACAGACGATTCTGCTGGCAAATTTTGAGAGTGAGGAGCGTCCTCAGACATAAAAACAATGAAGACAAATTTATATACAGTAAAGCAAATATATATACAAAAAGGAAGGTCTTCTTACCTTTTACCTTAAAATACCATTTATGGTTCCCCGGCAACGACGCCAAAAACATGACTTGATCCGAAATGTGTACACCCAAGTGCAAGCGGTCAAGTTGTATTAATAATTTGGTTAAGTCTGGAGTCAAATCCATAGGGAAGTATGATGAGTGTTTTGAAGTAGCAGTGATAGAGACCAAGTAACTGAAAGCCTTGAGAGTTTGACGTTATGGAATTTCTTTGAATAGAATAGAAGATTCTTTCCAAGAGTTTTCTAGACAAAATATAAGATAAATTCAAATGTAAAATAGTCACCCTTTAGCTTAAGGATCAGAACGTGTAGTTGATCATCTGGTTTATTATACTTGTGTTTTATAACTCAATTAACTCCCGTGTTAACAGTAAGTTAATCGAAAGATAAAGATGGACTGTGAGAATTAAGCACATGATTTCGATGCCTTTCTAGAAGTTTACAAGAATTGTTTGTGCCAAGATTTAACCCGTCTACAAACAAGCAAGTGTTTCTACAAGGCATTCAACCATGGCATTAATGTTCCATTCTTTAGATAAAGCACAATAATGGTGAAGATTGAAATGTTGTCATGAGATCTAGTCGGGGTACTTGCCTTGAACCAACGGGTCTTTCCATGCAAGAGTCATCTGTGACATAGAAAGAACCCATGGTTATACAAAGTCCCTTAGCTTTGCTAGGTACATTTAATCATTCAATGAGCAAGTGAAATATAAAGCATTAAAGCATAAAGGAAATGCACAAATATAACTTCTAGATAATTTATACATATTCTTCACCACATACTAAAGAGTGAATGAGGAACTACTCACTCTTCATGGCTTGGGTAAATCTAGAAAAGTGAGTGATGCTCATCCCTCCAAGTAGAGAAGGTACAAGGTAAAGTACAATAAGCGAGGAGCTATTCTTCGACGAAGAATGAGTGAATCACGTTCCACCCTTCATGGCTTTGGTAAAGCTCTAGAAAAGTGGAAGAGTTTCACTCCTCTACGAAAGAAGGAAGTTCAAGCAATGGAAGTGAAATAAAAGAACAATAAAAGTAGAAGAAAGCTAGTCACATTTGGAAGGTGGCTTCCTCAACCAAGAAATGGAGGGTTGCTTCCTCAACCAAAAGATAAACTATCTCCTTTGGTACAAGCAAATATAAATCTAGCTATATGAGTGGGAGTCTAAGCCTCCATCTAGCTCTTGACTAGTTCTTGGTGTAATCTAAGCCTTACAAACCAAGTTCTAGTCTTCTACTAGAACCTCCGCTTCCCAAAGGCTCTCCCAAGGGGAGTATTTATAGGCAAGGAGAAGGGGGAGACAAGGGAGTGTGAAGGAATAGTGTATGTTGTTCAAGTCCAAGTGCAAAACCAACTACTCTGCAGCTTGCTAGTGGTGGACGTTCGAACGTGAGTTGGCATTCGAACGTGGTTGGCTTGGTCCAAGCTTTCCCAATTTTACTCCAGAATATGCTGGTGTTGCATGAAAGCTTGGTATTCATTGCTTTTGGTCCCTTGTACACTTTATGGCCTAAAATGCCATCATTTAAACTCTATTAAAGTATAATTAGTCTTAAAAGAGCATAGTAATATGCTAATTTTAATTACTAATCAACGCCCAAATCGCATGAAAGGATAAGGCTATGAAAAAGGTTGTTTATGATCATCTAGGCAATGAAGAGCTGGATGTCAAGGTCTCAAAGCTTAGTGAAGATATGCTAGTTCTCTGGGCTCAAATGACTAGGGTGGAGGAAGAGAAAGAGACCATCTAGATGTCTTCTAATGAATATTTGTAGTCTTTGGAAGCTAAGGCTTCACGCGAGCTCTCCCAAACCAAAGAGGATCATGTTTCCCTCCTTAAGGACTTTGAGACCTTCAAAGCAAGTTCCAAGGCTAAGGAGGATATAGCTTTTGAGGAGGGATTGGAGAAGGCTGAGGAGGATCATGCCCAAATGATTAACCTAGATTGAAAAGCTTAATTTCAAGAAGGGGTTGGGATGAAGATCTAAGGGCTAATGGTGTTCTTCTTCCTCCGAGCTCTTTACTTGCTATTCTGTCGGTGCCTCAAGTCAAGCTACTTCTAAACTTGTTCCAGAACTTATTGTTTTGTAATCTTTTTTTTTTTTTGCTTGTAAAAACATATCCTTCAATTAATGTGAGAAATTTTTTGATGATTTATGGCTTCCCTTACTTAGAAAAAATTTAATGCCCTTTCCCCTAGCAAAGCGTCGTGTCTTCAATGAGGAACTCAGTTTTAACACTTAGAAAATTTAATATCCCCTAGCAAAGAGGTTTGTCCTCAATGAAGAGCTCAGGATTTATCACTTAAAGAAGTTTAATGACTCCTTCACCAGCAACACTTAGAAAAGTTTAATGCCTCCTTCCCCAGTATAGAGGTTCATTCTCAATGAAGAGTGTTAGATCCCATTTTATAATTGGCTAATTTTTTTGAGTCCATTGTAATTCTAAACCTTTTCTATGATTATGATGCCATCAAGTTGAAGATCCAAAAGTTTCATTGAATGGAGGAGAACAAGCATCAAGGTAGCATCATTCAACCTCCGTATACACTTTCATACTTAGGACAAAGGTAATGATCTAGACACCTAAAATGAACCCTTAGTTGTTTTTAACTTAAATTGATTAGGATGAAAATTAAATTGAAAGTAATCCGAGTATGTCTCCTAGGTGTTTTGAAAAGAAAATTTTTTCTAACCAACATAAATTGAGTCATTATCAGACCCCTCTTCAACAATACCCTTTAGTGCTTAAAAGGATAAGTTTTGGCTCAATTTTATGCTTTAAAAATCGATAGAGACTAATCTATGCTCACCATCCTTGGCTAGAACATTCTTTTTATGACTTAGGAAATTAGATAGGAAAAGGCCACGAGGGAGTCCGCATAGCTCGCTTGACCGGTGCACATGGTCGCTCGAGTGGTGTTGTTTCTTTCTAGTGACAACTTCCTTATGATCGTCATTCCACTGATCGAGCAGTCATCTTGAATTTAAGTTTTCTTATTTTACTAAGACTATCCTTATGGACTTATAAATAAGGAGAGCCCTTCCCACAGCTAGGTTAAGCCTCATGTGAGATTTCTAAGAGAGAAACGCATCTTCTACCTTGATAGCTTCCACCACTAATCTAGATCCCTAAATCCAAAGGTTATCATTAGAGATTCTACCCAATCTCACAACTTTGTGTTGAAGATCTTAATGATTTAGAACCAAATCCATTGGTGTGTGCATACCAGGAATCATTGGCGTGCCGATGATTGCTCGAGGCCTAGATGAACCATAAGGCAGAGAGGTCCAAGTGAAGCTACACTAAATATTAAGGAGGGCCTTTGACAGAGAGACAATAAGGGATAAAGCGTCTAACTATGATATTGGTTGACGTATAAGACTAGAGTACTTGTATGTTAGTTTAGAGAGTAATGAATTAGGTTTTGGTGAACCAAGAAGGTTCCCCGCAGTTATTCCCGAACAGGATTTTTTTGTGTCAACAAATCACTTGTATTATTTATTGTTTATCGTATACACTTGGGATTGTTTGCACACAGGCGCACTTTGTCTTTGTTGAAATGATTGTTTGATATCCACTCAACCATAGTTGTGCAAATTGAGTTTAGGATTTGGGATTGCAGTGGGATTGATTGTGAGTGAATTAAATCAAGATTAATTAAAATCAATCATCATGGTTAAATTTGGTTGTGGTGACTAATGGGGTTCTCACATTATTTGTTATATCTTTATGGGAAGAGGTCATTGTGGTGGTTTATGTTTTTATTGGTAATCAACAGGACTAAAATTGAAAAATCTATTCACCCCCTCTTAAAAAAAGTGTCTATAGCTCCATGTGTATAATTGTGAGGGAAGATCCACATTGGATTCCCCTTTCCAAAATAACAATTGGTATCAAAGCGTGGTTGCCCCAAGTCCATAGAAACTTGTAGGCATTTTGTGTATGTCTTGCATACCTACATCAAAATGACTGCATAATCGAATCATAAGTTGTGTTTGTAATTCACACTGCCTTGAAAGTCCAAGTAGGTAATAAATGGTACTTCAATAGTGGTTGTTCTAGGCACATGACTAGAGAGAAGAAGTCCCACTTTTATGTATTGGAAAAGTGTAGTGATGGAACTGCTATATTTGGAGATAGTAGGATCTCCAAGGTTGTTGAAAAGGGTTTCATTAATCCATTGGGCAGGCCAAATTTGGATAATGTCCTGAATGTGGAAGGAATGAAAGTTGACCTTATTAGTATTTGAATTGATCCAAAATGTGTACTGATTTTGTTGGCAAATTTTAACAGATTCTCCTGGCAAATTTTGAAAGTGAGGATCGTCCTTAGACATAAAAAAAATAAATTATACACAATAAATCAAAGAAAGAACATAATCAAAAAGGAAGGTCTTCTTACCTTTTACCTTAAAACACCTTTTATGGCTCCCCGGCAACGGCGCCAAAAACTTGACTTGATCCAAAATGTGTACACCCAAGTGCAGGCAGTCAAGCTGTAGTAATAATCCAGTTAAATGCGAAGTCGAATCCATAGGAAACTATTGTTGGTGTTTTGAAGTAATCAGTGATAGAGACCATGTGATTGTAACCTTTGAGATTTATAGTGATGATGTTTAGAGATTTTCTTGGGCCAAATATATCATTCTTTCCAAGAAGTTTTTCTAGACAAAATATAAGATAAATTCAAATGTAAACAGTCACCCTTTAGCTCGAGGATCGGAACATGTAGTTAATCATTCGATTTATTATACTTGTGGTTGGTAACTCAATTAACTCCCGTGTCAACAGCAAGTTAATCGAAAGATAAAGGTGGATTATGAGAATTAAGCGCATGGTTCAGATGCCTTTCTAGAAGTTTACAAGAATTTTCTGTGTCGAGACTCAACCCGTCTACAAACAAGCAAGTGTTTCTACAAGGCATCCAACCATGGCATTAATATTCCATCCTTTAAATGAAGTTCAATAATGATGAAGATTGAAGGGTGTTCATGAAGATCTAGCCGGGGTACTTGCCTTTGAACCAATGAGTATTTCTATACAAGAGTCATCTATGTTATAGAAAGTATTCACGGTTATACAAAGTACCATAGCTTTACTAACTATAGACAATCATTTAATAAGCAAGAAAAATATAAAGAATTTAAGCATAAATGAAATGCACAATATAACTTCTGACTAATGTATACATGTCCATCACCTTTTACTAAAGAGTGAATGAGAAACTACTCACTCTTCATGGCTTTGGTAAAGTTAGAAAAGTGAGTGACACTTATCCCTCCAAATAAAGGAGTTCTAAAGTGAACCACACAAAACAAGGAGCCGATCTTCGACAAAGAATGAGTGAATCATGTTCCATCCTTCACGACTTTGGTAAAGCTCTAGAAAAGTAAAAGAATTTCACTCCTCTAAGGGAAGAAGGAAGCTCAAACAATGGAGGTGAAAGAAGCTAATCACTTTTGGAGGGTTTCCACCACAACCAAAAGATGATCTATCTCCCTTGATACAAGTCAATATAAGCCTAAGTCTAAGATTAATTCTACAACTACAAGTGGGAGTCTAAGCCTCCATCAAGCTCTCTACAAGACTCAAAAAGACTCCTAAAAGAACTCTCCCAATGGGAGTATTTACAGGCAAAGAGAAGGGGACTAGGTAGTGTGGAGGAATAGTACAAGGCCTTCAAAGTCCAATGTCCAGAGAGAAAATCAACTACTCTGCAGCCTGTCTGAAGACAACTTTCGAACGTTGTCTGGAGTTCAAACATTGCTCCTGTCTTTGCTTGATGGGCATTCGAACATTGTCTAACATTCGAACGTTGCTTCTGTCTTTGCTTGATGGGCGTTCGAACGCCAGATGGGGTCTAACCTTCCCACTCAAGTAGCCTGTGGTCTTGTGTGAAATCCATTTCCACACTCCATGCATTACTTGACGCTTTGCACTCAGCATCATGGTCCTCAAATAATTCAAAGGGACATTCAAATTTTGAATTGTCCTTCGAATGTGGTACTCAAATACCTTAGTGTTTTCGTTCTTGGCTACAACACACCATGTCTTAGTATCCTGTAGTCTGATCTTCAATAATTCAAGAGAACATTCGAATGTTAATTGGTGTTCGAACGTTCTTGCCTAGGTCCAAGCTTTTCCAATTTTGCTCCAGAATATGCTGGTGTTGCACAAAAGTGTGATATTCATTGCCTTTGGTCCCTTGTACAAAGGCAAAGAATATCACACCATCAAAGTATAATTAGTCCTAAAAAGGCATAATGATATGCTAATTTTAACTACTAATCCCACCCCCCCAACCTAAATATTGCTAGTCTCTAGTAATATAACAACAATTTAATAAAAATCTATTACTAGTGGCATTTTCATAGGTCATCCGATTGCATTTAGCATATGCAACAAGTCGTTGAACAACAAGGTTTACCCTAGTGGATGAGTATAGTCTCATGAGGGTTTTCAGTGAAGCTACTCACAAACTTTGGTCAAAAAGATATGTATGTGGGAATGCTGGTTAAAGTAAGTTAGCATCATGGTTGTTGGACACCCAACCCTCAATTTTGACTCATATCCCACACATTCTCTTTCGTAGGTTTTCATTCTATTCAAAAATTAGCATTTTCTACATTGGCATTTGGAATTCGCTGCGTAGTAGGAATGTTCATTCTAGAAACAAGAATTGTTATATAACAAATGTTCCACTTTACTAGCTTCCATGGATAGCTTTGATTTCACAAAACTCTCTTAAAATTCTCTTAGCAAAAATTCACTCCGATTATAGTGACTTGTCTCTCAAGGGGCATGTGATCAGAAGATGGCCAATCAAAAAAATCACATGCATAGTTAGTAATGGAGTGAAGTTTTACTAAAACAAACTAATCATATTTTGGCATAATCTCATGGAGGAACATTGATGCAAATAAAGAAATACTATTTAACATACCCCAACTTTTGGTGGACCAACTACACTACATCAGACTTGATATCAATTAGAGCTTTATATAGGTTATAATGAGGCTAGAGGTTAGTGGCTAATGAAATGATGTCAAATGGTATTCAAAAGTCATCTTTTCATTATGTAATGTAGCACACCTCTCTCTAGTTTTTTTATCTTTTGCCTAGAAGTGGTATTTCTTTCTTTCATTTTTCTCATTTTTCACTTTCTTGGCAATTCCCTGTCTTTCTGGTCCTTTTTCACTTTCAGTTGTTTTCCCCGACTTTTCTTTCATTCACCAGTAGCCATTATCATCTTTTTCTTTTCTCTTGCTTTTCTGTATCATACTGCAAGATAAGAGGGTGCAAGAAAATTAGATAGCAAGGTATGTCAGGTATATTTTCCTGTGGCTCGGTTATAATATAGGTTTCTTGAAAAAGAAATCATTCGTTGAAGGCTCAAGCATGACTAACTAAGGATATAATTTTGTAAAATAAATGGCTAAGGCTCAAAATCAAATCAAAGATGGCCTAAGATCCTTTCTCAAGTACGTATGAATAGATTCCTTGTAGGATATGTCAATAGATCGCTTCAGTTGCATCAATCAAAACAAGTTTAATGAGATTATTACAAGTTGAAAGTGAAAGACCTTACTTGAGTAAATGTTGATCGTCTCTCAGAAGCATTGCAAGGTTCAAAACTTACCATGGTATCCTTTGTTGTCTCCACTAGTTATGTCGGGTTTTTTTAGGGAATGTCGGCTATATATTGATTCCATTTTCGAGTCCAATCATCTTGAACCTTAAGAATAACAAATACCATTGTACAGTTGACTTTTTAAGCATAGAGAAAACACCATTTTTCCAAGAAATGTGGGTTTAAGTTTAGACTGCTAAGTTAGATGTCAAAGCGATCATATGATTAGTTACTTTAACAAACAGTCTTAGAATCCACATTTGTTCCCTCATTCATTAACACATAACAATATAATGCTAATTCTAAACATGCATTTAAACAAATAAAAGTGATAAATTGAACCATTCATTTCAAAAAATATGAAAGTTTAACACAAAAGTAAGGGATTTTCAAATCATTTATAGAAGAATCAACAACTACACAACCATACCCAAGAATAGAAAGATCTCTCTCTCACTCTCTGCCAGCTCCACCCCTCAAATAGCTGAGAATCTCCTCCTACTATCGGAGAATCTCAGTTTGCTTGGCCTAGATGCCAAGCATAATCTCCCTCAGTGATTGCTAGGTGCTAGTGCTAGTGTTGGGACCTGCCTCCTAGTCTGACTACTCCTGGGCTCTCTCAGCTTCTAGCTCTCTCTCCTCCTTCGCATTGAGCTCATCCTACACCTCGTCAACTCCACGAGTAGGGGGCTCCTCATGTCTAGCTGTCGGGCCGCCACTATGACCTTGGCTCCTCCTCAAGGAAGTCTTGTTCAATAGCCCCATCAGCTTTTGTACCCCCATCTGTGTCCTGACTTGGACCCCATGGTCCAAACACATCTCTGTCACTAAAGTGCCAAAGGGGAGCGAATTTCTCTTTACGTCGCACCCCTTCAGCATCTCCGTTAGGATCAACGTGGGGAGATCTATGCTATAGCCCCTTCTAATTGCATATAGTAGTCGGGCCATCTCTGGCAGTATCTCATTCTTTCATCCAATTAGGGCAAGGTCGAAGACAGCGATCAAATTTAATATTTTATATTTATCATTTAACTCACCTTGTCGAAGAAATCTCTGACCCGCCCAAGAGAATGTGCCCAAGCCTGTCAACTCTGCCCCTACCACATCCATCACCACGTTCTTCCTCAGGGGGTAGATAGGCCTCGGGACCCATGGTATGACCCGCATCTCTACTACATAATCCACATCCACATTGATGTGGGTCCCCCTCACATAAGTCTTGATTACTCCAACGATGATCTCGGCGTTGGAGTAGAACTCCCGCACCATGTCCTTCACGGCTTCTCCGCCGTTCCTAAAAAACATAATTCAACCTCTCTCCTCCATGTTGGCATGAATGCCCAACTCCACAAAATCAAGCAACTCAACGAATCTTTCACAAACAATTGGTTGAGTGTGGTAAAAATCTCGTACCTATCCACCTTGAGAGCCATGGGGAATCGAGTCTTGTCATATCTTTGGATAATGGGTGACCTCCCCTCTCTCTCCTCGACCACCTCCTCTATGTAGGTGGGCTCTTGATTGATCACTCTCTGCCTTGCGGGCATTTTCATTCTTAGAGGCATTGTGTTTCAGGTTTGGGGGTGCTAGGGCTTGAAAGGTTTGATTTTCTTGTGAGAATGAGGATGAATGAGGTGGAAATGGCTTTGGGATGTTTGATTTGGGGTAGAAATTGGGAATGAGAGGTATTTTGAGGGCTGGGTAATGAAAAGACACTCTAGGGTTTGGAGGTTTTTCAAAATATTGGGGGGTTTTGAAATGAAGAAGACGAACCAGGCTTTCATAGCCTGAGAGTTGATGTTTGAATATATGTAGTAGAATTTTAAAAAGAATGTTTGAATGTGTATGACGTTCGAACGTGTTGGGCTCCCAGTACTTGTTGGTTTCATCAGAGACTGCGTACTGCAAGCAGATGACGTTTGAACATCACTTGGCATTCGAACGTCAGATAAAAAATCAAAAGTTTTTCTGCACATTAATATACACAATAAGAGAGGACCACACACACAAGTTTGAACCAAAAATTCATGGCATCTTAGGATAATCCCTACCCACACTTTAGGTTGGTATTTTGGGACGTGCCTTACTCGGCCCATACTTTCATTTTAGTCAAAAAAGTTTGTACAAAAAGATTTTTACATTTTTTTACAAAAATTCAGACCCTTGGCTTTCATCCCTACAGCACATTTTTCCACAATTTTCTTAGAAAGTAGTCTAATCCAAGTCTTCCTCCGTCTCCGTGCCATTTGAACATCCAGTGACACTCCCAATTTCTTGTCTCACAAACCGGTTAAGTAAAGTATCTAAATAGCATGACGTCTTAAGGTAATCCTAACTCAACCCATTCACTATCTAGTCTAATCAATCAAGTGCATGACCGAAAATTGGTTTAGAACACTGATTATATTTTTTCTCGTGAAAGATTGTACCACATTGTTTACAGGCACCAAGCTTTTTGGCACAACGACGATTAGCAAAAGTGCTTCTGCCATAGAGGGGTTTCGCTTACTCTTCTCGAATCTCAGTTTTTCTTACCAATCTTGCTTTTCTCATGATCATAGCATGCACATCAGATGGAAAAGTGTGTAGAACTCCTAGACTAAACCCAAAAAGTTTAACATCCATGCTTTTTAAGTTTTAAGACTCACTATCTGGTTCTTTAACGTCTGCCAGTCACAAAGATGATTGAAGTTGACTCACAGACATGATCATTATTTTATACAAAATACGAGGCAAGGTACACAATATGATCAAAAATAGAAACAACAACAACAACAAAAATTTTACGGGCACAAAATATGAACTGTAGTTCTCACCCCCAACAGAAACTGAACATTGTCCCCAATATTTTGAATTTACCAGTGTATGGATCTTGGAGATGGGGTTGAAAGGTGGAGATCTATTCATCTACCAAAACCTATAAGAAAAATACACAAATTAATCATTTCTCCGCAAATCTGGATTTTGGGTAGGCTAGTAAGCCTTATCTATGAGTGTGAAGAGAAGTATAACACCCATAAACAAATACAAAATCAAAATACAAAGCATGAAACATAGGATTGTGTCTATAGAGTGTATGGTCATGGGGCTATTGGGAGTAGGGTCGTGTTTGCAGAGGATAGCAAATAGCGAATAAGAAGAAAAAGGAAAATGAAAGAAAAAGGGAAAAGCGGCGGATGAGAAAAAGAGGAAAAGGGGATGGGGGCCTTATAAAGGCATTCCCTCGGGTTGGGTTTCCACCTGTCCTGACCCCTTTTTGTGTCGGTAGGCACGAATCTCGGAGGAATATTTGGATCCATTAAAAGAATGGTTTCCACATCTTTAATAAAGTCCTCCAAAAATAGTTTCAACCGCTGGCCATTGACAGTAAAAATATTACCGTTTGAGAGGTTTTTCACCTCCACTGCTCCATGTTCGAACACCTTTTTGATAATGTAAGGCCCAGTCCATCTTGACCTCAACTTACTCGAAAATAGGCAGAGCCTTAAATTAAACAACAAGAATTTTTAAGAAGGTTCAAAAGACTTTAGCACAACGTTCTTGTCATGAAAAATTTTCATACTTTCCTTTGCGATTTTTGCATTGTCGTATGTCTCATTTATCAATTCCTCCAATTCGTTAATTTACAATTTTCTTGAGAGTCTAGCTTTGTCTAGGTCAAAGTTCATTGATTTAAAGGCCTAATATGCCCTATGTTACAATTCCATAGGTAGGTGACAAGGATTTTCATAGACTAATCGATAAGGAGACATGTCCAAAATTGTTTTAAACGCAGTGTGATATGCCCAGAGTGCATTAGTTAGTCTTGATGACCAATCTTTGTAGTCTGAATTTACCATTTTTTTCTAAAATTAGCTTGATCTCCCGATTAGCCAATTCTGCTTATCCATTAGTCTATGGATGATAAGGGGTTGCAATTTTGTGAAAAATCAAGTATTTTTTCATCAAATTCCAGAAAGAACGATTGCAAAAATGAGCACCCCCATCACTTATGATTGATTTCAGAATTCCAAACTGGGAAAAAATGTTTTCTTTTAAAAATCTTATCACTGTTTGGTGATCATTATTCCGGCATGGAATTGCTTTAACCCATTTGGATACATAGTCTACAACCACCAAAATGTATAGATAGCCAAAGGAGGGGGAATGGTCCCATAAAATCGATGCCCCATTAGTCAAAAATTTCAATCACCAAAATGGGGTTTAAGGGAATCATGTTTCTTTTATAAATGCTTCCCAACCTTTGGCATCTATCACATGTTAAACAAAAGGCATGGACATCTATGAAAAGTGTGGGCCAATAAAATCCACACTGCAAGATTTTCGCAGTGGTTTTCCTTGATGAAAAGTGGCCACCGCATGCTTTAGAATGACAAAATATTATTACCTGTCTACTCTTCTGAGCAGGGCTGCAACGTCTTATGATTTGATCCTTACTGTACTTACACATATACAGATCTTCTTAGAAGAAGTTATGAACCACCCTTAGAAATTTCTTTTTGTCCATGGCAATAAAGGACAGAGGGAGCATACCAGTGGCAAGGAAATTAGCAATATCAACGTTCCATGGTGTCTAATCAATCATGAACAACTGTTCATCGGGGAAATTCTCATTAATTGGCAATCCATCCTCATGGAATTCATACGTTAATCTGGACAGATGATTTGCCACCACATTCTCAACACCCTTCTTGTCCTTAATGATCAAATCAAATTCTTATAGCAAGAGTATCCATTGTAAGAGTCTTGGTTTGGCATCCTTTTTTGTGAGCAAAAATTTCAATGATGTATTGTCAGTGAATACAATAACAGAAGAACCAACAAGATAAGAACGAAATTTCTCCAAAGCAAAGACTACAACAAGCAATTCTTTCCCAGTTGTTGAATAATTCATTTGGACATCATTCAAAGTTTTCTTGTATAGCAAATAACATGTGATTTCTTATCTTTTCTTTATCCCAACACAGCACCTACAACATAATCACATGCATCACACATTAGTTCAAAGGGTAGGGTCTAGTCAGGGGGTTGTATTATCGGAGCAAAAATTAACATACCCTTAAGCTTGTCTAAAGCTTTCTGGCATGCTTCACTCCACTCAATAATTACGTCCTAACTCAAGAGATGACACATGGGTTTAGATATGGTATTGAAATCTTTTATGAATCACCTCTAAAACCCTACGTGTCCCAAAAATGATAGAACATCCTTTATAATCTTAGGAATGGGGCAAATTCCAAATCAAATCTATTTTTTCTTGTCAATTTTCAAGCCTTCAAACTACATAACGTGACCTAAGACAATGTCTTGTGTTACCATGAAATGACATTTCTCCCAATTGAGTACCAGATTGGCTTCCTTACATCTTATCAATACCTTCTCCACGTTGGCTAGGCACAAATCAAATGAGTCACTATATACAGAAAAGTCATCCATGAACACTTCCAAAAACTTCTCAACCATGTCACTGAACAAGCTTTGCATGCACCTTTGGAATGTTGCAGAAGTGTTACAAAGCCCAAATGGTATCCTTTTGAATGCAAAGGTGCCAAAGGGGCATGTGAATGTAGTTTTTTCATAGTCATCTAGTGTAATCTCAATTTGATTGTACCCAGAATACCCATCCAAAAAAAGTAGAATTCATGACCTGCAATTCTCTCTAGGACTTGGTCAAGAAAAGGAAGAAAAAAAAGATTTTTTCTAGTTACCGAATTGAGCTTTTGATAGTCTATACACATTTGTCATACTTTTTGGACACAACTTGGGTTGGCTCACCCATTTGCTATCAGAGATGGAAAATATTATTCTTGCATCTAAGAGCTTAAGCACCTCAATTCTCACAACTTCCTTCATGTGAGGGTTTAGTCATCGCTGCATTTGACGAGAGGATTTTGAATCCTCTTCTAGGTATATAGCATGATTACAAAATAACGGGCTTATACCTTTCAAGGCAGTAATGGTCATACCTTTCAAGTCAGCAATGGTCCATCTAATGGTGCTTTTATGACTTTTAAGAACTTCAATCAATTTAGACTCTTGCAAGTCTGTGAGCTTAGATGAAATTACCACTGGGTATGAATCGTCCTCTCCTAAGAATGCATATTTGAGGTCAGATATGAGAGGTTTTAGTTCAGGCTTTGGTGGCCTGACACTTGATGAGAGTGGCTTTGTGCCACTTGGTGAAACTTTCTCAAATTTGGGGTCCCATGTCTCAATAGCATGAGTGGGGCAATTCTTTGGATCATCATCTGTTGTCTCAGATGTGATAGATTTTGATAGAGAAGATTCAGTAGAATTTTCACATAATGTTTTATTCAGATCTTCTTGAACCAACGACTCAATGGAATTTATTCTCTCTCTTCTTTGTCCTCTCCTAGGTGTTTGGCAACATTGAAAATATTCAGCTTAAGAGTCATATTCCTGAAATTCAATTTCATGACTCCATTCCTACAATTGATTAGTGCATTTGAAGTTGCTAGGAAGGGTCAACCAAGAATGAAAGGAATTTGGTTTTCTAAATACTTTGCTGGCTGAGTATCTAGAACAATGAAGTCAACAGGGAAGACAAAGTTGTCCACTTGGACAAGTACATCTTCAACAATGCCTCTTGGGATTTTAACAGACCTGTCTGCCAACTAAAGTGTAACACTGGTGGGCTTGAGTTCATCCAGACCTAACTACTGATATATAGAGAATGGGAGCAAATTGACACTTACCCCAACATCAAGTAGGGCTTGTTCTATTCTGAAGTTTCCAATGACACACGACACAGTTGGACACCTAGGGCCCTTGTACTTTGGAGAGGTTTTGTGTTGAAGCAAGGCACTGGCTTGTTCTACCAAGAAGGCTCTTTTTTGGACATTCTGGCTTCTCTTGACTGTGCACAAGTCTTTTAGAAAATTGGCATAAGATAAAACCTGTTTGATTACATCTAGAAATGGGATGTTGATCTTTACTTGCTTGAAAAGCTCATAAATTTTTGGCTGATTATTCAACTTTTGTACAGTTTTGAGTCTATGAGGAAAAGGAGAAAGAATAGGACATGAGGGTTCCTTTTCTTTTGATGGTTCTGGTTCTTGTTCAACCACAAGTTCAGGCTCCTCCTCAATCACACATTTAGGCTCAATTAGTGCATTGACTAGGACTGACTCAAATTTTGGCTTGGGAATTAGTGTGTCTCTAATAGTCTTGTCAATCACCTTGCCACTTCTCAGTGTAGTGACAACTTGGACTTAGTCTTGTGAGGTTTCCATGATTGCAAGATTTCCCACCTGAAATTGGTCTTGTGGTGGTCTTGGTTGGGCAGGAAACTTGCCTTTTTCGTGTGTGCTCATGGATTGGGTCAATTTTTGGATGTGGCTTTTGATATCCTCAAAAGATTGGGTGGTCTATGCCTTGAAATCGGTGAAGGCCTGTGTGGAATGAGTATTGTAGTTCATTTGGGTTTGTATGAACTGGTTCAGTGTATCTTCAAGGCTCCACTTATGTGGTGGTTGGTATTGTTAATATGCAAAAGGTCCTTGGGGTGGTGGTTGTGAATTTTTGTGGATTCATGAGAGTTGGTTGTGTGTTCTTCCAACTAAAGTTCGGGTGATTCTGCCACCCTGGATTGTATATTTCAGAGTAGGGGTTAGAGTAAGGCTTTTTGAAGTTAGAAATTGCATTTGTTTGCTCCAACAAGACCTTTTTGAATGCTGGAATGGTAGGACACTCCCCAATAAGGTGTCCTGCAAATCCCACACGCTTGTTCTATGGGAGGGCCAACATCAACTTGATAAACCTTTTTCATCTCTAAAACTTCAAGCTTTTGAGATAGGGTAGATATTTTTGCTCTTAGGTCATCATCTCTCAAGACATACTTACCCCCTTAAGAAGTAAATGGTTTGGCTTCAACAATGGTAGGGGAGGCTGAGTCCCACATCTGAGAACTATCAGATATGGTGTCAAAAAAATTGAATGCCTCCTCCAAACTCTTACCCATAAACTCTTCTTAAGCCATCATTTTGACAAACTGATGTAGTCTAGTGGGTCAGGAGTCATAAAAGAATCCTACCAAAGTCCAATTCTCAAAAGCATGGTGTGGGCAGGACTGGAGCAGATCCTTGAATCTATCCCAACTTTGGTGGAAGATTTCTCCTTCTTTGATCAAAAAATTTATGATTTGCCTTTTCAGTGCATTAGTGCAGTGTACAGGAAAAATATTTCTGAAAAATTCATTCCATAGTGCCCGTCAGTCAGGTATTGAAAGAACTTTTAAAGAATTTAGCAATTGTTTAGCTTTATCCTTTAGAGAAAACAAAAAAAGTTTCATTTTGGCCAGCCTAGAATTGTCTTGAAACATTCCACATACTTCCTCAAACTCTTTTATGTGCAGATATGGGTTTTCTGTTTCGAGTCTATGAAATAGATGGAGTAGTTGAACTGTCCCCGTCTTCACAGTAAAGAGGGGTGCATTTCAAGAAAGATAAAACAAGAGGGGACACTATTTCTTATGGGATTTAAGTAATCCCATAGAGTTAAAATGTTAACCACTTCCCCCTCTCTCACAGGAACTTCTCCTTGTTTCTCATTATTTGTCATATTATTATCAAGAGGGTCTGCTACTAATCTAGGTGAAGATGGTTCAGACTGATTCACAAATCCAACAAATTCTACTAGCAAATTTTGAAAGTTAGGATCGTCCTCAGACATAAAAAAAAATTATATACAATAAATCAAAGAAAGAATATATAAAAAAAGCAAGGTCTTCTTACCTTTTACCTTAAAACACATTTTATGGCTCCCCGGCAACGGTGCCAAAAAAATTTACTTGATCCAAAATGTGTACACCCAAATGCAGGCAGTCAAGCTATAGTAACGATCCAGTTAAGTCCAAAGTCAAATCCCCAGGGAACTATTGTTGGTGTTTTGAAGTAATCGGTGACAAAGACCATGTGATTGTAACCTTTGAGATTTATAGTGATGATGTTTAGAGATTTTCTTGGGCCAAATATATCATTCTTTCCAAGAAGTTTTTCTAGAGAAAATATAAGATAAATTCAAATGTAAATAGTCACCCTTTAGCTCGAGGATTTGAACATGTAGTTAAACATCTGGTTTATTATACTTGTGGTTGGTAACTCAATTTACTCCCGTGTCAACAGCAAGTTAATCGGAAGATAAAGGTGGGTTATAAGAATTAAGCGCATGGTTCTGATGCCTTTCTAGAAGTTTACAATAATTGTATGTGCCAAGACTCAACTCATCTACAAATAAGCAAGTATTTCTACAAGGCATCCAACCATGGTGTTAACATTCCATCCTTTAAATGAAGTTCAATAATGGTGAAGAGTGAAGGGTAGTAACGAAGATCTAGTCAAGGTACTTGCCTTAAACCAATGAGTCTTTCTATGAAAGAGTCATCTATGTTATAGAAGGTACTCACAGTTATACAAAGTACCTTAGCTTTACTAACTGCAGTCAATCATTCAATAAGCAAGTAAAATATAAAGCATTTAAGCAGAAATGAAATACACAAATATAACTTTCGGATAATTTATACATGTCCATCTACTCTTACTAAAAAGTAAATGAGAAACTACTCACTCTTCATGGCTTTGGTAAAGTTAGAAAAGTGAGTGATGCTCATCTCTCCAAGAAGGGGAGTTCTAAAGTGAACCACACAAAATAAGGAGCCGATCTTCGACGAAGAATGAGTGAATCATGTTCCATCCTTCACGGCTTTGGTGAAGCTCCAGAAAAGTGGAAGAGTTTCACTCCTCTAAAGGAAGAATGAAGCTCAAACAATGGAAGTGAAAGAAGCTAATCACTTTTGGAGGGTTTTCACTGCAACCAAAAGATGATCTATCTCCCTTGATACAAGTCAATATAAGCCTAAGTCTAAGATTAATTCTACAACTATGACTGGGAGTCTAAGCCTCCATCAAGCTCTCTACAAGACTCCTAAAAGAACTCTCCCAATGGGAGTATTTATAGGCAAAGAGGACGGGACAAGGTAGTGTGGAGGAATAGTACAAGGCCTTCAAAGTCCAATATCCAAAGAGAAAATCAACTACTCTGCAGCCTGTCTGAAGACAACGTTCGAATGTTTTTTGTAGTTCGAACGTTGCTCCTGTCTTTGCCTAATGGGCGTTTGAACATTGTCTAGCGTTTAAATGTTGCTTCTGTATTTGCTTGATGGGCATTCAAACACTAGATGGGGTTTGACTTTCCCACTCAAGTAGCGTATGGTTTTTTGCGAAATCCATTTTCACACTCCATGCACAACTTGGGACGTTCAAACGTGGTACTTAAATACCTCAGCGTTTTCCTTCTTGGCTGCAACACACCATGTCTTTGCATCCTGCAGTATGATCTTCAATAATTCAAGAGAAAATTCAAACATTAATTGGCATTCGAACGTTCTTGCCTTGGTCCAAGCTTTTCCAATTTTGCTCCAGAATATGTTGGTGTTGCACGAAAGTGTGATATTCATTGCCTTTGGTCCCTTGTAGAATTTATGTCCTGAAATGCCAGCATTTAAACTCCATCAAAGTATAATTAGTCTTAAAAAGGCATAATGATATGTTGATTTTAACTACTAATCAGTATTAGCGAATTGTGTGATGATGGTAATGATGTACACTTCATGAGAGAAAAATGCATGGTATTGAATGATAAAATGGATTGTCTTTTGGAAGGGGTTAGATCAGGAGATAACTGTTATTGCATATCTCCAAATCCTTCACTAGTGTGTCAGAAGGGAGTGTTGATGAAGTCATACTATGGCACCAAAGGTTAGGTCACATGAACAACAAGGACCTGAACCAAATCACAAGTTTGGAGCTTGTGAAGGGAGTACCTAAGTTGAGTAAGTCTTCTACCAAAGTGTGTGGTCTGTGTCAACTAGGGAAACAAACCAAGGTCCTTCACAAGAAATTGAACATCATCACAACTAAGAGACCCCTGGAGCTCATTCACATGGATCATATGGATGCTACACAAACTGAGAGCATAGGTGGTAAGAGATACATCTTAGTAATGGTAGATTAGGTACACTTGGGTTACCTTTTTGAGAGAAAAATCAAAGGCTTTTGCAAGCTTCAAAAATATTTGCAAGAAATCACAAAATGAGAAAGGTGAAGCCATAGTTAAAGTTGTTAGACTTCGAAGTGATCATGGTAGGGAATTTGATAATTCTGACTTCTATACTTATAATGATAAACATGGCATTAACCATGAGTTTTCTACACCCAAGACTTCACAACAAAATGGCACAATAGAGAGGAAGAATAAAGTGATTTAAGAGTTAGCTAAAGTCTTGATTCATAACAAGAGGCTGGTAGAAAGATTTTGGACTGAGGTAGCAAACACCCTGTGTTACATGGTCAATCAAGTTTATCTTAGGCTAGGCATGTGTCGGGCCCCATATGAAATCTGGAAGGGCAAAAATCCTAACTTGAAGTATTTTCCTGTCTTTGGGGGCAAATGCTATATTTTGAGAGATAGAGAAAACTTAGGAAAATTTGATTTCCGGAGTGATGAGGGGATGTTTCAAGGATACTCAACCAATTAGTAGAGCCTTTAGAGTGTTTAATCTAAGGACATCTATTGTAATGGAATCCATTAATATTGTCATTCATGACATAGGAAAGAACCTAGTGTATGAGAAAGAGGAGGATGTGGAACAATTGATTCAATAGGAGACAAAGGTGAATCGGAACCTATTTCTACCCCTTAAAGAGAAAATGATCTTCTCACCAAGCCAACACCTTTGGGGGGCTAGGCACAGACCTAGTGACATTCTAGAAAACCCAAAAAAAAAAAAAAAAAGGGATGAGGACTAGGAGACAACTTATAGATGAGTTAGACCAAAATTGCTATATTTCCTTGTTTGAACCAAAGAATATGGGAGAGGTTCTTGAAGATGAAAATTGGCTCATTCCATGGAAGAAGAGCTAAACCAATTCACATGGAGTGATGCTTAGGACTTGGTACCTAGGATTAAAGACACTAATGTAATTGGAACAAAATAGATATAAAAATAAATCAAATGAAAATGTTGTAATTGTTAGGAACAAGGCTAGGCTTGTGGCATATGGGTATACCCAAGTAGAAGGAATAGACTTTGATGAGACTTTTGTACTGATAACTAGGCTAGAATCTTTGAGATTACTTTTTGCATGAAATTTAAGTTGTATCAAATGGATGTGAAAAGTGCATTTTTGAATGGTTTCCTTCAAGGAGAAGTCTATGTGGAACAACCAGATGGTTTTGATGACCCGTATCATCCTAGACATGTATTTAAACTGAAAAAGGAACTCTATGGTTTAAAACAAGCTCCAAGGGCTTGGTATGAAAGGCTTTCTACTTATCTCTTGAAAGAAGAGTTTTCTAGAGGTAGTATAGATAAAACTTTATTTGTGAAGAGTGTTAATGTTGAATTGTTAATTGCCCAGGTTTACGTTGATGATTTTGTCTTTGGTTCCACATGTGACTCTCTTGCTCATGAATTTAGTGAATTGATGAAATCTAAATTTGAAATAAGTATGATGGGTGAACTAACTTACTTTCTAGGCTTGCTAGTTAAACAAATGGATAATGGGATTTTTGTCTCACAATCTAAATATGCAAAGGGCCTAGTTAGGAAGTTTGGGTTAGAGTCAGCCAAGCACTTACATACTTTAATGAGTACCAGCACCAAATTGAGTAAAAACACTTCAAGCAAAAATGTAGATCACACAATGAACCATAGTATGATAGGTAGTCTACTTTATCTCACTGTGAGTCACCTGATATTGCCTTTAGTATTGGTGTATGTGCACGGAATTAGTCTTTCCCTAAAGAGTCACACTTGCTTGCAATTAAGCACATCATTCGTTATGAGAGTGGTACTTTAGGGTATGGTATTTGGTATACCTTTGAGACTAATACTAAAATTACCGGCTATTCCAATGTTGATTGGGCAGGGAATGTACATGATAGTAAGAGCACTTCCGATTGGTATTTTCATTAGGAATAACTTAGTATCTTAGCTGAGTAATAAAAAAATTCCACATCCTTGCCACCAGCTGAGGCTGAGTACATTGTAGCAGGGAGTTGTTGCACGCAGTTACTTTGGCTAAAGCAAATGTTGTTCGACTATGGGATTTCTCTTGATACCCTTAACTTTGTATTGTGATAATTCAAGTGCTTTTGCACAACACTCTAGGACAAAGCATATAGATATATGCCTCCATTTCATATATGGACTTGTCGAAAACAAGGTGATATCTTTAGAGTATGTCCAAACTCAAGACCAAATTGTCAATCTTCTCACAAAACCCTTGGATACTCCTAAATTCGAGAATCTTAGGAAATCCTTATGTATTTGTATTTTGAGTGAATGTCTATTGAACTTGGTCCTAGGAGTTGAAATGTCATATTATACAATAGATGTTGAGTTGTTTGTAGATATATTTTTCTTTGTTATTTGTTGTTTGTTTTATATATGAAAATACAAAAACAAGAGAAGTGTGAAAAACCAAAAACTAAAGAAATACAAAAAATTAAAAAGATTTTGATGTCAATTTTGACATTTATTTTTAGGATTTATGGTACTTGTTTTATTTGATTTTCCTTGTTTAATGCATCTTCATGCATATTTTTTCATGTATATTTTTTGAAAAATTCAAAAATATTGGAAAAGAAAAAGGGAAAAATATTTTCTTTTGTTCTTTTTTCTTTGTTCATAATCGCAGTAGTTCACACTTTGATTTGCATTATAATGATTTCATCCTTAAATCAAAATTGAAATGTGAATTGCTAGGAGTTAGAATTAGGGGATAGAGAACTTGGTAGCACAAATCTTATTGCATGATTCATTAGTCAAAGTCTCTTTCATCCCAGTGTGCTCGGATAGTGTTTATCTTTGAAAAATTCATAAGCCAAGTACACGCATGTCAGTGTCCTTTACACTAAAGAGCTTAATTAGTTTGAAGTATTAATGATCTTAAAATGACTCTAAGTGTTGGTAATAGGTGAACACATGACTAAAGATTAGTTAGACCCTATTTCCTTAAAAGATGTCCAAGGTCAATTGTGAGAAAATAGCCCAATGTGGGAAATTTTAAAAAGGTGAGGCATCAATAAATGGTTAAAAATAATTCCACTCGAATTGTGAGAGTACTTATGCTTAATTGAAATTTTCTCAATTGTAAAGGTCATAGAGCTCATGCTAATCTTGAATAGGAGCATACATTAAATTGTACAAAATTCTCAATCTTATTAATTGAAGCCATAGAGTATAAGGGACAAAAAAAAGAGGGAGTTGTGAAAAAGAAAATTATTAGGACACTTGCTAACAGGTTATATATTCACTTAGGCAATGCAATAGGATTTCATGATGAACTTATTAATGATTTAAACTATGCGTAATTATAATTGTGTTGGAATTTGGTTGCACACACATTGCACTTGAATTAGTTCAAGTTGAACAAAATTTGAACTCGTGAGAGTGAAATTGAACTAAGTGAGGCAAAACTGCTCTAGGATGCATGAAATTGAGTTTCATATCCTTAAATATGTTTTAGAGTAATGTATTGAGATGATGAATTTTGGATGGAGTTATTATAGTGTGAACATGTTTAATTTTCATGATTATGAGCATAAGCATTTATTGTGAAATTTGAAAATTGCTTCATATTTAGATCCAAATTCATCCATGCATGTGCATATAGCTACATATAGGTTATACATACACTCATGCATGTTTTTAAGGCTAAAAAGTAGTTGAGAGCCTTTGAGAACACATGATTGAATCCCTCAAATTGGGTAGCCTGAGGTATTCAATCATGTGTTCTCAAAGGTTCCCAACTATAACCTTAGACTCAGCAATTATATCAGCCTTATCAACCCCCATATAAAATAAATTTGGAAGATACCATGAATCAGTTCATTCAGAGTTAAATTAATTTCAATACATAGTCCACTCATGCATTCAATAATTTCCAAGTTCAAATGTCACAAAATATCAAGGATATTAAGAGTCATCTAGCCAAGTTAACTCGGTCTTTGAGCACGACGAAGAAGGAAAAATTCTCATCTCAACCTGAACCTCCACAGGGTCAAAACCAAGCTAATGTTATGTCCTCTGAACCTTCTTTAAGTCAAGTCCAAGCAATTACCTCATTAAGGAGTGGTAAAGTGATTGACAATACCGTCAAAGCCAAAACTCTTGACTCAGTAGCTGAGTCGATCCTTGTCAATGAACCAATTGAGTCGGAACCAATAGTACAAAAGGAAACAGAGTTGCCTGACAAAAAAGACAAATCAAATCCTGTTCCTTTAACTTTTCCTCAATGAGTCAAGAAACCTCAATCACTAAAGAATCATGCTAAAATTTTGAGTTGTTTAAGCAGTGAAGATTAACATCCCCCAATTGGATGCAATGAAGCAAGTCCTATCGTATGCCAACTTTTTGAAAGATCTTTGCACAGTAAAAAGAATGATTAATATACAAAAAAAGAGCATTTCTGACTGAACAAGCTAGTGCTATCATTCAGCACAAAGCTCCTCTTAAGTACAAAGATCCTAGGAGTCCTACGGTTTCATGCATAATTGAAAACTTCAGAATTGAGCAAGCTTTCCTTGATCTTGGAACTAGTATCAATTTACTCCCGTATATAGTCTATGAGCAGTTAAGGTTGGGTGAATTGAAACCCACAAATATCACATTATAGTTGGCTGACCGTTCTACGAAAATTCCATGATAAGTTGTTGAGAATCTTGTTCAAGTTGATAATTTTTATTTTCTGATGAATTTTATTATTTTGGATACCCAGCCAATTTTGCATGTCTCTACACAAATTCCTGTCATTTTGGGATGTCCATTCCTAGATATATCAAATACATTAGTTAATTTTGGGAATGGAATTATGAAACTTTCATTTGAAAATATGACATTGGAATTAAATGTACTTGATATTGTTAAGTAGCCTCAGGAGGAGAAAGAGTTGCAATAAGTAAATTGCATTAAATCATTAACTCAAAATCTATTTGAAAGTGCTTGTAATAAAAAGGAGTCACATGCATTGTTAGAGTGTATAAATAATGTCAAGTGTATTGTAGCTATGTCCACCTTTGGAACATGGATTCTAAAATTTGAAGAGTCATTATCTAATGGAACAAAGTTTGTTGTGCCCAGTGTTGTAGCTCCCAAGCTAGAGGTGAAACCTTTTCTGACTAACTTGAAATATGTCTTCTTGGGAGCGGATGAAACTCATCCAGTGGTAATATCTTCAAAGTTGTCAGAATTTTAGGAAAAATAGTTGATAAGAGTCACAAAAATCATCAAAGTGCAATTGGTTGGATAGTAGCCGATATTAAAGGAATAAGTCCTCTTCTCCGTACTCATTTTATATACTTTGAAGAAGATTCTAAACCTTCCCAATAGCCATAACGTAAATTAAATCCACATCTTAAGGAAGTCATTCGAGTTGAAGTGCTTAAATTATTAGATGTTGATATTATATATCCTATATCTTATAGTCAATGGGTCAACCCTACACAAGTAGTACCAAAAATTCTAGTGTCACGGTAGTGAGAAATCAAGAAAATGAAATCCCTATGTGCACAGTCACTAGCTGGTGCATGTGTATTGACTATCAAAAACTAAATTCTCTTACCAGAAAAGACCATTTTCCTCTACGTTTCCCACACCATGTTCTAGAGAATAGCTAGACATGCATTTATTGTTTTTTTGGATGGGTACTCCGGCTACAACCAAATTGAAATAGCAATAGATGACTAGGAGAAAACCATTTTTACATATCCTTTTTCCACTTTTGCTTATAAAAGAATGTCATTTGGATTGTGTAATGCCAAGCTACTTTCCAACGTTGTATGTTAAGTATTTTCAGTGACATGGTAGAGCAATTTTTAAAAGTCTTCATGGATGATTTTTCTGTGTATGGTGATTCATTTGAATTGTGTCTAGAGAATCTTGAAAAGGTCCTTACTCGGTGCGAGGAAAAAAACCTTGTTTTGAATTGAGAGAAATGTCATTTTATGGTCACACAAGATATTGTTTTAGGTCATGTTATTTTCATAGAGGGAATTGAAGTTAATAAGTCAAAGTTTGATTTAATAGCTAATCTAGTTCCACCAAAAACTGTAAAAGATGTTCGGTCCTTCACAGGTCATGCAAGATTCTATGGAAAATTCATTAAAGATTTTAATTTGATATCCAAAACAATGTGTAATCTTCTATGTCAGGATGTACCATTTGAGTGGAATGAATTAGGCATGTCAATTAGCATTTGATAAACTTAAGAGGATGCTTATTTTTGCACCAATTATGCAACCTCCTAATTGGTCCATACCTTTTGAATTAATGTGTGATTTTAATGATTATCTTGTAAGGGTTGTCTTAGGTCAAAGGAAAGATAAACAACCTTATATGATTTACTACGCAAGCAAACCTTTGAATGATGCACAGATAAATTATTCTACCATAAAAAAAGAATTGATTACTGTAGTATTTGATTTAGATAATATTTAGTTGGATCCTCAATTGTTGTATTTACTGATCACGCAGCCTTGAAGTACCTACTTACAAAAAAGGATGCTAAGCAACATCTCCTGTGATGGATACTGTTACTTTAAGAATGGGTAGATGATAATCTATCAATTATAAATTATGATACAAAAGAGGAGTCAGTACCGATCAAGGAAACCTTTCTTGATGAGCAATTGTTTACAATAACAGAGATACATTGGTATGTAGATATTGCTAACTATTTGGTCACAGGTACCATTCCCTTTATTATACCTTGACTGATAAACATAAATTTATAAGAGAGGTATGCAATTTCTTTTGGGAAGATCCCTATGTTTTCAAATATTGTAAAGGTCAGATAATAAGGCGTTGTGTACCTAATCACGAAGTAGGTCAATTTTTTGCCATTCTGAAGATTGTGGTGGGCATTTCTCTTCAAAGAAAATAGCTGCTAAAATTTTGCAGTATGGATTTTATTGGCCCACTCTTTTGAAGGATATACATGCTTGTTGTCTAAATTAAGACCAATATCAAAGGTTGGGAAATATTTCAAAAAGAAACATGATGACTTTAAACCATATTTTGATTATTGAAATATTTTATTGTTGGGGCATCGACTTCATGGGACCATTCTTTCCCTTTTTTGGACATTTGTACATTTTTGTTGCTGTTGATTATTTTTCCAAATGGGTTGAGGCAATTCTTTGTCAAAATAATGATAACCACATTATGATCATATTTTTTTTTAAAAAAATATTTTGTCTAGATTCAAAATTGCTTGAGCTATTATAAGTGATGGGGTGCACATTTTTGTAATAAATCTTTTGAAAATTTAATGAAGAAATATTTGATTTCATACAAAGTATTTGTCATTTATCATCCTCAGACAAGTGGAGAAGCAGAATTAGCCAATAGGGATATAAAATATATTTTGGAAAAAATAGTTAACCCAAATCACAAAGATTGGTCCTTGAGATTTACTGATGTACTTTGGACTTACTGCCCTGCATATAAAACCATTTTTTGGATGTCTCCTTATCGGTTGGTTTATGTTAAACCATGTCACTTACCTGTGAAATTGGAACATCAAGCTTTTTGGGCAATCAAAATGATGGATTTTGATATAGATAAAGCAATTGCATCCTACAAGCTTCAAATTAATGAAAAGTCCTACAAGATAATATTTTATCTTACAAATATTTTTAATGAAATGAAGTATATGAAAATGCAAAAATTGCTAAACCAGATTTTTCATGATAAAAATATTATGCGTAAGTTCTTTGCACCATCTTGAAAAGTCCTATTATACAATTCAAAGCTCCGCCTATTCCCTAGTAAGTTAAGGTCTAGGTGGACAGGTTCATACATTGTTAAACAAGTTTTTAAACATGGGGCAATTAAAATTGAAAATCCACTAAGTGGTAAATTTTTTTGAAAGTGAATGATCAAAGGCTTAAGCCATATTATGATGGATTTGTTAAAAATGTGGATTCCATTCAGCTAATGGAACCGGAGTGTGTGTCTTGAGAAGTTATTATGCATAATTCTGCATAAATAGTAGTACTAACTGTTTTGTTGTTTGTTTGCAGTTTAGGGTTTTGCACTATAGATTTGTTTCATGTCCAGACCTTATTAGCAATTTTCTTTAAATTTTTCTTTATGATATTATACATTGTGAACAATATTAAATTTAGTTTGGGGGGAGAAAACAATCTATAATCGTCTTTGTGACTGGCAGAAGTTAAAAAAAATCTGATAATGAGTCTTTTTAAATAAATTTCAATATTTTTTCAAAAATTTTCAAAAAAATGGATAAAAAATTATTTTGGTTTAATCTAGGTGTGTTACGCACTTTTCCAAAGGATATACACTCTTTGATCATGCCAAAAGCAAAAATTGTGAGAAAACTAGAAATCTTCGATAGCCTGGCAAACCTTTGTGTGGAAAAATTCATTCGCTTAGTGCTGATGAGCAAATCAACTCGGTGGTTGTGTAAAGTATGGTCAATTAATGTATATAAGAGAATTCAATCAAAGTTCTGAACCAATTTCAAGTCGTGCATTAGATTGTCTTGACTGGATTAATTTTGGGCAGAGTAAGGATTATCCTGAGACACCTTCTTATTCTAATCCAATGCTCACAAGAAATGTGTTGCGTGAGATTAATCATTAGTATCTTAATAATGATTTGTGTTTTTAGGCAAGTAATGCAGGAAATTTGAATTAAAATAAAATTTTATGACTGCGGGAATTGTAACTGACAGCTAAGAAAAGGGAAATCAAAATATTGCAGCAACAGGAGGAGCCTGCACAAAAACTAGTAGATAACCACCGTCCGAAAGGTGGTGGTGGCGTCCGGATTTTATTGCTTCCTACAAGAACAGTCTATTCATGAACCAGGCCATTTTGTAGTTCCCTCATAGCAGTTTTTTGAAAACTAGCAACCCTAACTACCTTTTCTCCTCAGTTCTGCCCTACCCATGAGTTTTTCTTCAATTTTGCTCCGATTAAACACTTACCTATTATGTAATATAAATTTCTGCCGATTAAAATCTTGTGAAACCCATCTTTCGTCAAGAAATTCAAGATTATCTTCATGGATCCACGAAGGAAATCAAGGGCTCACAGGGATAGTGCATCTTCAAGTCATTCAAGGCGAGGAGTCTCTCCACCGCCCCCAGCAGTGCCACTGCAAGAGGAGCAATCCCAGTTTCAAAATCAATTTGATAATGATATATTTGAGAATTTTGAGCAACAAATTTGGTAACTATCATTTCGAAAAGGCTTGTGATTTATGAAGATTGATGAGTTCGAATTTTACTTGGCCAAGCCCAATCCAAATAAATCGAGAAAGCCTGAAGAAAAGTCCAACTGAAGCCAGAGTCAAGTGGAGCCAAAAATCAACAAGAGTCATGAGGCCGTAAATCAACAAGGAATCAAGACACCAAAGGCCAACGCCCAAGGGGGCGTTGCCCATGGCCAGGCCCTCCTGGTTCTTCCTCCTTTGTCCTCCTAACTCCAAAGCAAGTCCAAGCCAAGTCAAGTCCAAGGTCATGACCAAGCCCAGTCCATCTCAGGATCCTCCTCTGACAAAATAGGAGCACGAGGAAAGAATATCGGGATACAGAGATCCAATCCTATTAAGATTATACTTACCAAAATGGTAGAAAATCTGATGAGCACAAAATATTTCATATTTAACGATCTCATTGCATGCATTTTAACTCAAATTTGCATCTAAGTACTTAGAGTTAGCCGAAATTATGAATAATGTTGAATTTTTGATGTTGCAGGTAATTATAGAGTAAATCATGTATTTTGGAACCTTGCAACTAAGTATGAATGTGTGGTGAAGATATGGACACATTACTTGAGTATTTGGAGGCTTAAAAGTGAAAGAAATCAAGGAGGTATCGGTGTTTGGTAACATGGGTTGTAACGCCCCAAAACCCACCCTAGACGACATTATAAACTAAAAATCATTCACATCATGAGAGCAACTAAATAATTCTTCCATAAAGAAATTTCATCATCAAATATATCATTTACAATATCATCCCAAAAGAATAGGCCAACCATGGCCACTATATCCAAAAGAATATGCCAAGCTATGGCAATTACATCCCAAGAGAATTAAACATAAACTCGCAGCGAAATTACAAAAGAGTCTAGACTTCACAATATTTCCAAAGTAAATTTCCTAGTCTAGAATAAAAATAATGTTGCTCTAAGCATCCACCTTGGGATCAACATGCCTGTCTACGAAAATCTCCCAGTGTTCCGGTTCCTCAATTCCCAAATCCTTCTCCAGTACATAATCTGAAAAATATAGTTTGTAAGGGGTGAGCACTAAGCTCTGTAGCAACATTCCTCCCAAACTCGAACAAGGTTTAGAAAAGTATATAAAACAGTCGGTCACCTTTCACAAATAGCATATATGAATTTTGAAATAAAACAGGGACATTGAAATAGATCTCAAGTTTAAGCAACAGCATAAATTTAATGCATAAATGAAACCAATATACAACTACTAACTCATTCCACCATAAATCATTTCTCCCAAGTTCTTGTGGAATCCCATACTTCTCAAGATTCTTGTAGAAACCATTTCTGGTACAATGAACAACAACCCACCACTACGATATACGACTAATAATTCATTCCACCATAAACCGTTTCTCCCAAGTTCTTATGGAATCTAATACTTCCCAAAATTCTTGTAAAAACTAGTTATGGTACAATGAACAATAACCCACCACAGTATTCGTATCTCTAGTATGAAGTAAGACCTCACATGAATACCATCGAAAATATCATGGCCCACGTACAACCCATACAAATCCTCACAAGGATATCCAATCTTTAGGAAGGGCGTATGCCAACACCATGGCAGTGATGTATCCAACCAAAGAGTAGTATACTAGCCCCTTTTTTTCACGATAACCCGTAAGCGATAATGGTTAAGTCCTCGCAAGGCACTAACCCCATTACTAGTGATAGAAAAAGTTCGTACCCGCACGGAGTAAGAAGACGTCTACACACTCCATGATACCCGGTCAATCGTAGCCCATGTTTATCCAAACAATCACACAAGAGATACAATACCAACAATTCCATCAATAACCAACAATTTCCAAAATCCCCAATTCCATGGATATTTCCAAGAGCACAAGTAATTTCAACAATCCCCAAATTTTCACATGTATTATTTCAATTGAACATTGAAGAAAATGAAAGAGATCATCATCAATGTCATTTTATGACTCAACACAAAGCACTAATGTTTTGAAATCAAGAACCAAGGAAGACAAGAATGGAAGAAAACCACCTACCTTGATGTTCTTGGAGAAGCTAGGTTTGATCTTTAATCCCCTTTAGAACTCTTGTTCTCTCCTTCTTTCTTCCTCTATTGGTCTTCCTATTAGGGTTCTAAGAGGTGTGGGGTGAGAGTGGTGTGAAAGAATGGGAGTAAATGTAGTGAAAATGGGGTTTTAAAACATAAAAATCCTGACTTTTTAACTGTCTACCGATAGTTCGTATCGAGCTAACAATAGTTCGGATCCACTAGAAACCTGCTACTTGTTGAGCTACCGGTAGTTCGGATCTTTGGACCTTTACTACCTGTTGAGCTACCGGTAGTTCGGATCTACTGGACCTTTACTACCTGTTCACTACCAGTAGTTCGGATCTATTAGCCACTTACTATCTGTTGACTACCGGTAGTTCGGATCCACTGGACAAAGTACTACAGATAGGTCATGTCCAAATTCTCCTATTTCCTCTATTTTTCATTTCAAACTCATTCCAAACCTTTCCAAATCCAACCCAAGCTTATCCAACATGCTTTTGTACATCAAACCTAATTGATACAAGTTCTATTACAACGATTTCATATATTTACAAGTTAAACTAAGTTTTAACTACTATTTTCTCGAATTTCCATATTAACATTTCCAAAAAGAAATAATAACTTGCTACATAATCCTACATACATATATAAAGATAAAAGGGTGGGGTTTACATGGGCACCAACACCTGCACTATTTGGAAGCAGTACCTCGATTTTCCTCCTTTTTGACCATGATTTACTTTGAATCTGAAAAAGTGAAAAATAGGAAAGTTGTAGATATGGAGGTCTTCTATATTGTGTAAACATTTCAGCTCAATCGGATGGTTGGATCAAAATTTTTGACAATTCTACAAAAATTGGTCTGGAGCAGGTAGTACTAGTATATCGTACTGGTATAGTTTGGCTACTGATGTTCGAATCGGTACGCTGTTCTGAAACAACCCAAAATGCCCAGATCGCCTGCATCTCAACTCCACTTGCTTGGGGGGCCCACCTACACTTCTCCCACACCTATCCAAGACATTTTCTACATACAACCATACTATTCTTACACAATTTCTTGACTTTGGAAGAGAAGGCATAGGAGGAGAGAGAGAGGATGATGGTTGTGTAGGCTAAGCCAGTGCTTGCCTGCCTAACCCTTCCATTCTGCCCTCTATTGATGGGAGGCCTGCACACACCTTAGGGGGACCACCATGGATGAAATTTCAAGGCTAACACTCTATTTATTCAGCATTCCACAAGCATTTTCAAAGGGGTGGCTACCTAAGCTTAGGAAGAAGATGATGAATAGTTGATAGAAAAGTTAGATTTTTGCATTTTCTTCATCCATTTTCGCTTGTAATCTTCTTGAATACTCTTGTAAGCTTCATTATTTACTTTTAATGTCATTTACTTCAAGTGCTTTGCAAGTTTAGTTAAGTATTCTAGATTTCACCATTGTTGTTCAAGTTTTACATTTCAAGCTTTTTAGTTGGGTATTAAAATGCACTTATTTTTCTAGTTTCATTTCTCGTCATTTCAATACAAGTTCAACTTCCATATCAGTATCATATCTCTTTACATTATGCATTTCTTGCTTTCATGAGTAGCTAGATTTTAAGTTGGTTAATCCAAGGGAGACCTCCTCTTGGGTTTGTCATTTCAACTCATTTTCTTTCCTCCTCTCGGTGTACAATGGTTCGATTTGACTGGGTTGAGAGTGGACGTGGTTGTGAGTCTTTGATATCCCGTAGGCCTGGTCACAGGTTATGCTTGGATCTTCACCTACATTTGGTTGGGAGTTCTTGATACACCGTAGGCATTGTCACAGTGTATGCTTGAATTCTCACCTCTATCTCATCCCTATTTTTCCATGAATCAATCGTTCATCTAAGCACCATAGGAGGAAGGTTTCGAGTTAAGTTGGCATTTCCATTGGAATGAACCCTTCGGATTAGCCAACACTTGTTTTATTTCATTTTCTATCACAAACACATTCACAAAAACAAAGAGTTTACACTTTTCTCTTTTTCACAAAATCACCTTCACCACACTTGAAATTTCCTTCCCTGAGGAGATGACCTTGGAATACTTTTCCAAGTAAAACACGACACTCAAAAGACTCCTTGCGCTTGGGAAGCACTTTTGTTCACACACATGTCATTCCAAACATTTTGTTCATTTCATTTTCCATTATTCCGTTGCCCCATTTCCCACATCATTCCGAGGGAGAATGACACTCCCTTACACACATAAGCCCCATACACATATTTGAGGGTAATGCTAGCAGACTAGGGAACAACAACGAAAAACATCAAGCAAACCCCCTTCCTCACGTCACCACCTCACTGCCTTACAAAATCTATATAATGTAAGCCCTCTCCACAAAGAGGGCATCATCTCCTTATGACCTTGAGTCCTCTCCAAGATCTCTACACATACTTTTCTCTCTCTCTCCCTCTAAGCACTATAATACTTTTGGAGAATACTCTCTCCGACGTCTTCATTCATTAATAAAAGACCCAGGCTACCGCTGCCATTCCCGAGAGTAGAGTAGGTCACCTGGACCGAACCACTATAAATCTCTGTGTTGTTTCTTTATTTATGGTTTTACCATTAATTGTCCATTTATTACTCATTGATTGCCTCTGTTCATATTCTTGATTGTTGATCTTGCACGAGACTGATTTGTGCATCATCATTTTGGCACCATCTGTGGGAAAGATTAGTTTTTCTACTCCTCCAATCCATGTCAATCACTACCCGATCAATGAGCTAATAGCGGGGACACAATAACCCGACTCACCGGGAGGAGGCTCCACCTCCCTTCATACCATCTGAACCATCTACTACTATGACTCCCGCCCAGCAGCAACAACAGCTCCTCCAAACCATGCAGCTGCTGGTGAACCAAAACTAGCAGATCATCCAACTGATGCTCACCCAAGGAGGCGTCACCCCTCACCCTGTGGAAGGAGCCCCACTCCCTCCAATAGGAGGAGAACAACACCCTATCCTTTCTGGGCACCAGGCAGCCCCCCACCATGGGGTCTCTCGCTAGAACACCCTAGGGCAACGTCAAGGCACCCCTCGCCCAGTAGTCCCTCCTTAGTGTGCAGGGAATCAACGAGTTCCCCAGGAGGACAAAAATAGAGAAAGTCAATTCGGAGACCACGAAAGCCAATACCATCACTCGACTGAGGATGTCCCCAACCACTGGGACAAGAAGATTAGGGAAGTACAAAACCAGCTTGGTGATGCCCTCAATGCCATCAAAGCACAGGTGCCTAAAATCGTGGACTACTTGATAAGACGTACTGATACGCCTTTTATTGCTGATATTACCAATTACACTCTGCCTTCAAAATTCAAGATGCCCACCATCGAGATTTTCGATGGCACCAAAGACCCCCTCGACCATCTTGACACATATAAGTCCCTCATGCAACTCCATAACGTGCCTGAGGAAATTATGTGTAGAGCTTTCCCTACCACTTTGAAGGGGTCTGCTCGCCAGTGGTTCTCCAAGCTCAGACCTTCCTCCATCCACTCTTTCATAGAGTTGAGTAGGCCCTTCGTCTCCCACTTCATTAGAGGACGTCGGCATCAAAAACCAGTGACCCACCTACTCACCATCAAGTAAGACAGGGATGAAAGCCTCAAAGACTACCTTGCCCACTTCAATAAAGAGATCCTCTAGGTTAAGGAGGCAGATGATAAGGTAGCTCTGGCCACCTTTATCGCCGGCCTCCACACCTCCAGCTTCATGTTCTCAGTCCTCAAGAAGTCACCCACTAGCATGCCCGAGCTTTTGTCTAGGGCCCAAAAATACATGAACGTGGAGGACATTACCAAAGCCCGTAGAGGTGAGTCCTCCCAAAGGGGGGAGAAGAGGAAAGATAGCCAAGAAGACAGAAGAAAGACCAAGAACAAGAGAAAGAAAGCCGAAAGGGTCACCGTAAAAGACCTTCTCGGACCACTACCCCAAGAGACCGATAGCCATTCACTCCACTCAATGCCTCAGTGGAGCACATTCTACTCTAGATACAGGATGACCCCGCAATCTGTTGGCCCGGAAAGATGAAGTCTGATCCGAAGCGCCGAAACCCTAGTAAGTATTGATGCTTCCACTACGATCATGGACATGACACGGATGACTACTTCCAGCTAAAAAAGTAGATCGAGGAACTTATCCAACGGGGTCAGCTTAGACAGTATACGGCTGATCAAGCACTAACTCCTCCGCATGAAGAACGAGAGCGTTAGCAGCCCCTCAGTGAGATTCAGACCATCGTCAGAGGGTTAAGAGGAGGACGTGACTCCAACTCTGCCAGGAAGGCGCACGCCCGCAGAGCTAGGCAGACAGTCTCATGACTCTTACCCAATGAAGACACCTCGATATGGGGAGGAGGAGGTCATCACCTTCTCAGACAGAGACCTTGGGAGAATCTAGGTCCCACATGATGACCCCCTAGTCTTGACCTTGATGGTGGCGAACTACCAAGTCAGAAGAGTCCTGGTCAATAGCGGAAGCTCAATTAACATTCTCTTTGTCGTAGCCTATGATAGCCTTCACCTCGGCAGAGAATGACTACAGCCAGTCAGGACTCCCTTGGTTGGCTTCTTAGGAGAGAGAGTTCATCCCTTGGGATCTATCACTCTGCCCGTCACATCAAGAACTGCACCTAAAAGCTCTACTACTATGGTAAATTTTCTTGTACTTGACTGTCCTTCTACTTATAATGTAATCCTTGGGCGCCTTACCCTTAATGCCTTAAGGGCAGTACCCTCTACTTACCACATTCTCCTCTGCTTCCTAACCTCCAATGAGATTGGGGAGATAAGAGGAGACTAGGTCTCAGCTACGGAGTGCTATGTGGCCTATATGAGGACTAGGAGACTACACAAGACTCTCCAAGTTGAAGTGCTTGACCCCAGGGATGACAGTACCTTGGAAAAGGGTGAACCAGTAGAAGAACTTCAACCCGTAATGGTTGACGACAGCCTCCCAGAGAGGAAGGTATACATAGGCTCCTCACTATCCAAGGAGCTGGCATCTGCCTTGGTAGACTTCCTTAGACAGAACGCAGACGTCTTTGTCTAGTCCCTCAAAGATTTGGAGGGCATTGGCCCTGCAATAGCCTCCCACTGACTCAATGTTGATACTAGATACAAGCCTGTCCACCAGAAGTTAAGAAGTGTAAGTATAGAAAGGGGGCAGGCCATAGAGAATGAGGTAGACAAGCTGCAAATGAATGGGTCAGTAAGGGAGGTAGCTTACCCAGACTGGTTATCCAATGTGGTAATGGTGACAAAGGCCAACGGGAAGTGGTGCCCATGCGTAGACTTCATAAAGCTCAACAATGCTTGTCCCAAAGACAGCTACCCTCTCCCACTCATCAACCTCCTCATTGATGCCACTGCTCGACACGAGCTCCTAAGTTTTTTGGATGCCTACTCCGAGTATAACCAGATCAGCATGTTCCCTCTAGATCTGGAGAAGACCTTGTTCATCACCCCGAGAGGCACTTACTGTTACAGAGTGATGCCTTTCAGACTCAAGAACCTAGGAGCCACATATCAGCGTCTTGTCAACAGGATGTTCAAGGCCCAGATTAGAAAGACGATGGAGGTTTATATAGACAACATGTTGGTGAAGAGTGTAGCAACCGCAAATCATATAACCCACCTGCAAGAGACCTTCAAATGTGTTGAGAGCCTATAGGATGAAGTTGAATCCTAAAAAGTGTGCCTTCGGTGTCAGCTCAGGGAAGTTTTTGGGCTTCATGGTCCATAAAAGGGGTATTAAAGCCAACCCATAAAAAATGAGAGTCGTCTTGGAAATGAGGTCCGCCGCTTCAACAAAAGAAGTTCAGCACCTTAATGGAAGGAGAACAACCCTCAACAGGTTCATTTCTAAATTCGCAGATAAATGCCTACCCTTTTTTAAGATCCTCCGCAGGTCTTTCCAGTGGAACCCAGACACTGAGGAGGCCTTCCAGAAACTCAAGGCTTACCTCACCATACCACCAATATTCTCCCGTGTTGAACCAGGAGAGACTCTCAATTTATACCTCTCCTCTTCACCCTCTACCATAAGTTTTGTCCCCATTAGAGAGGATGGAGGCATCCAGAAGCCAGTATACTATGTAAGCAGGGCATATCAAGGGGCAGAGGTGAGGTACTTAGAACTGAAAAAGTTAGCTCTCACCCTTGTCACTGCCACCAGACGTCTGTGCCATTACTTTCAGAGTTATACCATTGTGGTGGTCACAAATCAACCACTCAAAAGAATTTAGGGGAAGCCTGATGTCTCTAGCAGATTGCTCAAGTGGGCTGTGGAGTTGAGCAAATTTGATGAACAGTACCAGCCTAGGGCTGCTATCAAAGCACAAGCCCTCGCAGATTTCATAGTAGAGTCCAAACCCTTACAAGAGTCACAAGAAGAGGTAACAGATGCCCCTACAACCACTAACTCAACACACACTGACTCCTCCCTCCAAGAGACTAGTCCAGATGTTGTCCAAGGAAAAACCACTACTTAGAGAAACATCAGGAAGTATCCCTGTAGATTAGGCAAAGATGGGGGCTGCTAATCAGCCCACATGGCACTCCCTTGAAGTATGTTGTCTCCTTACACTTCGCCACATCAAATAATCAAGCAAAGTATGAGGTCCTTATATTAGGCCTAAGGTTAGCCTTGGAGATGAAAGCCCTCAATCTCACGGCCTATAATGATTCTCAACTCATAGTCAACTAGGTGAGAGGAGATTTTGAAGCGAAGGAAGAAAGGATGCAAGAATACCTCTCAGTGGTCCAAGCCCTACTCACAAAGTTCGCCTGCTTCCAAATCCACCATGTTCCTCGAAAGGAGAATGCTATAGCAGATGCCCTCACCAAGTTTGCTAGTATGAGCCCAGCACCTCCAAGGCAGAGGAGGGTAATATCCACTACACATCCTCGGAGTTCAACTAGATGACTCCCATCCGAGCCTACCTAGAGGGGGGCATTCTCCTAGATAATCCAATGGAAGCCAGAAAGTTGAGGATGAGATCATCCAGGTATGTTATTCTACAAAACACCCTTTATAAGAAATGTCATTCTCTCCCACTGCTCCGTTGTCTCACCCCCCCCCCCCGAAGAAGCTAACTATGCCATGAGAGAGATACATGAGGGAATATGCTAAAATCATTCAAAAGGGCGTGCATTGGCTCACAAAGCAATCATATAGGGATATTATTGGCCCACCATGATCCGAGACACCTGAGACTTTGTCAAGAGATGTGGTAAGTGCTAGCGCTTTGCGACCGTGCCCAGACGACCACCCGAGGAGCTCACCACTATTCAGAGCCCATGGCCCTTCTCCATATAGGGGACCGACATTCTGGGTCCCCTCCGTGTGAGTCGAGGCCAATGCAAGTTTGTGGGCAGAGGATGAAGCCTTAGTAAGAATCACAAACCAAAAGGTAAAGGACTTTGTATGGAAGAATATAATCTATCACTTCGAGATACCATATGCTATTATAAGTGACAACGCCAAACAGTTTGACAAAAAACTCCTAAACAGCTTCTATGCAGACCTCCAGATCAAGCAGCCCGACTCCAGCCCCTCTCATCCACAGGCGAACGGGCAAGCAGAGGTCACTATTAGGACCATACTCCGTAACTTGAAAGCAAGGCTGGAGACTACAAAAGGGAAGTGGGTAGATGAACTCCCAGGAGTACTATGGGCCTATTGGACGACCCCAAGGAGTCCTACAAGTGAGACACCCTTCTCCCTAGCCTATGGGACAGAGGTAGTGATACCCGTTGAAATGGGTGTACACTCCCTTAGGGTTCAACACCATGACCCTAACAGTAATGAAGAAGGCCTCCACATCAACCTCAACTTGGTGGAGGATGAGAGGGAGATAGCCATACTCAGGAATGCAGAGTACAAGTGTCGCATGACCAAGTACTACAACTAAAGGGTGAAGCCTTGTGCCTTCTTACCCGGGGACCTAGTTCTCAAAAAGGTCATCCTGTCTACAAAAGACTCCCGGGAAAGAAAGCTAGGACCTAACTAGGAAGGGCCCTACACAGTCACAGAGATGGTAAGGCCAGGTACCTACAGAGTCTGAAATTTTGAAGGAAAGGTCTTGGCCCATCCATGGAATGCTGAGCATCTAAAGAAATATTACTAGTAGCTGGGGGGTAGTGGGTTAGCTTAGTGGTCATTGTTTAAACTGTTTACCATTTTATTTTTGTCAATTTTCTATCTTGATAAGTTTTTCTTCAAACATTTATTCTGAGTAATGAAATAAAACTTCTCAATATTTTCTCAAAAAATTTGTATTTCATTCAAGTCCATGAACTCTTTACAAAAGATATACATACTGCGTCAACAGAGCAAAAAATACCAAGGCAACACACTCCTAATGACTGCCTCCACTCATGTGGTCCTCGTCATCAGACTCAGGGGCTTCATAAGGCTTAAAGTCAAAAAAATCATAGGCAGGGAACACTGCTGAGACCTTTCTCCTAAGCTCATCAAAGCCGTCAACGAAGGCACTAACCCTGGCCCTCTCAGTGGAATCCCTCTGGGCCTCTGCCCTACTAGCTCTCTCAAGTGCTATACGAAGGTCAGCCTCAAGTTAAGCAACCCTCTCGTGAGACAACCTCAACTCCTCAGCCGCATCCTCTCGTGCCTGCCGCTCAAATCTAAGCTACTCTTCAACAGCCTCCCGTGCCTACCTCCCCGATCCTCAAGGTATTGTCAAACAAGTAGGGCAAGGTAGCAGCCACCTATAACCAATCAAAAATGAAAGCACGATGAAACTCATAACTAAGCTAAGGTATGACAAAGAAAGTGCACAACATACCAAAACAAAGCCCTCTATGGTGGCATTGACCACGCCCTCCGGACCGCGAGAAGCAACCTCTTAGGCTTCGATAATGGACACAAAGTCACAAAGTCTCTCCTTTGCCAACCTCACATCCCGTAGCATAGATGTTGAAGCATCACCCGAAGGGGAGCAACTTGGCAGATCCTCTATCCTAGTGGAACACAGCACGGGGCCCTCATTCCCCGCAGCAGTACTAGAACCATCTCTAAGAGGTGAGGAAATACTGACCAAAGAAGGAGGAGGAGCATCTCCGAGCCCTGCCTCTACAAGATCAACCTGTCTAGGGGGCCCCAGCGGAGAAGAACTGGGGGCACTAGTCCTCGCCCTCTTAGAAGAAAGAGGCAGAAAGTTACCCTAGAAGCACACACGGACTCCACCCATGACCTATCAATAGGGGACCTATAGATCCAATACAAGTCAGAAAGCCTGCAAGGTTGAATTTTAAAAGTATCACTAAAGAAGTCAATTACCTTTCTTCCCCGGCCTGGAGGGAGCCATGGAAATACCAGATGCCGACATAATCTCTAAAAACTCCTTCGTCGGATTATCACGAACCATTTGGAGCAACCTCTTCTGGTCTATTGATAGAGTTGGCAGAGCTACAAAAAGACAGTTGCACTATGAGAGTGAAAACGTGATGATTAAAACCAAAAAAAAACCTCACCTAGCTTGGTATTCGAGACTGTATCCCATCGAGAGGGCACCATGCCGCGATCGGACTCGGAAGCCCACTCGCCTCCGACAAAGAAGAACTTCCTCTTCCACTTATGAAGGTTGGACGTAAGCCCGGTGATGAACTTGCCCGATCTTAAGGCAAAATGATACCATCCTAGGTGAAGAGCGGGGTCTTAAGTAGCATATATGTAGCTAGAAACTCTTTGACTAGCGGCTGAATGGTAGTGCTATGTACCAACTGCCACAATGCAAAAAATACAGAAATCACTCTCCAACCATTTGGAGCCAGTCTCCCTGGAACCAGTGACAAGAGTCTAAGAACCCGACATATAGGCCTAAGAATAAGGAGTCGTAGACCCGCCTCCAACATACCCACATAAACGACTATCTCACCCAGAGAGTCACAGCAGACAGGCTCATCAACCTCAGCACGACGACAAGTCACGCAGGGTGGAATACGGTATGAAAACACTAGGGCAACAATATCATCATCATGGTCAATTAAGCTGAGCATAGAAGCTACATTGGAACCGTCGCCTCCCCCAGCACCTAGACCTCCGTCGGGGTCCCCAATAGTCTCCCTTTTGCCTGAGTGAATACCCACAAAAAAACAAGTTTAGACCACTACTAAAGAAAATGACTATATCAACGAAAGAGTAGAAAGAATACTAGGTGGCATACCTCGAGACCTTGTACCGTCCAGATCACTATTCAACCACTTCCTGGACTCGCAAAGGGGAAATTGCACCACGTCTAGGGTACCTCCTCGGGAGCCTAGGGTGCAGCTCAGTGCATCATAGGCGCCACCCAACCCACAACAAGTGCCCCCTGTATCTTTCAAAGACCCACCTTGTTGCTCACAGCAACCTGAGGTCCCTCTCAATGCACTAAAAGAATTAGGTGAAGACTCCTTACCCGACCACAGGCCAAGAACTCCCAAGGGTCTTTCACCAGCTGCCAAGACCACACCAAAACCACCACGAGGAGAAAGACCCGAGCATCCGAAGCCCGAAAAGGGATCACCCAAGCCCTTGGCGTTGCCCAAGAGGGCGTCGTCTAGGGCCTGGGCGTCGCCTATGGGGACCTTTGGTGCACTCCCTCCACACTGCTCCTCGCCAAGACCAAGCACTCCACTGCCTACATCACAACGGACTCCACCCGAAGCCTGGGCACCGCCCACCATGCCTCCCTCCTCATAGGCGATACCTGCGGGATCAAGGCCACCAACTTTTATTCGCTCCATCCCACGTATTTGTGAATTCCTAGTCTCCATGAGTATTTTAAAAAAAAATAAGAGAGAAATGGAGGAAGATGAGATGAATAGTAGCCTTGATGAGTCCTTAAATAGGAGGAAATAGCTTCTTAAGGAAGCCTTGGAAAGCTTCTTGAGAAAGCCTCGGAGAGCTTCTTGAGGAAGACTTGGAAAACTTCTTGAGGAAGCTCAATGGAGCAAGATTGGAAGGACATCCTTAGAAAAAAGCCTCTGGAAAAGAATGAGGGAGATAGGAACAGTGACCTCTATTTATAGACGATGATGTAAAAAAAAAAGAAAGAAAGAAAGACTAGCGCCCAACCAAGCCAAGAAGGAAAAAAAAGGAGAGAAAAGGGGCTAGCGCCCAGGAAGACCAAGAAGAAAAAAGAGAAGGAAAAAAAAAGAAGAAAAAAGAATGGGAAGCAAGGCAACTCCCAGGCCAAGGAAAAGAAGAAGAAAGAAAAAAAAAAAGAGAAGCCAAAAGGACGGCGCCCAACCAAGCCAAAAAAAAAAAGGGCCAGCACCTAAAAAAAATAAAAATTGATATCAAAAAATTCAGTGAATCCCTGAGGATGAAAAGATACCGTGGGAAACAAGAAAAATTCCGACTCACCCAAATTGAACAAAACACATGCCCTCGACCCCTTCCTCTCCAAAAACGTCAGAGGCTCAGGGCATGGGGGCAAATGATGAGTCTGAATTTTACTGGGCCAAGCCCAATCCAAATAAACCGAGAAAGCCCGAAGAAAAGTCCAACTAAAGCCAGAGTCAAGTGGAGCCAAAAATCAACAAGTGTCATGAGGCCGTAAATCAACAAGGAGTCATGAAGCCGTAAATCAACAAGGAGTCAAGTGAAGTCAAGACACCAAAGGCCAACGCCCAAGGGGGCGCCGCCCATGGCCAAGCCCTTCTAGTTTTTCCCCCTTTGTCCTCCTAACTCCAAAGCAAGTCCAAGCCAAGTCAAGTCCAAGGTCAAGACCAAGCCCAGTCCATCTCAAGATCCTCCTCTAACAAAATAGGAGCACGAGGAAAGAATATCGAGATATGGAGATCCTACCCTATTAAGATTATACATACCAAAATGGTAGAAACCCCCTTCCTCACGTCACCGCCTTACAAAGCCTATATAATGTAAGCCCTCTCCACAAATAGGGCCTCATCTCCTTATAATCTTGAGTCCTCTACAAGATCTCTACACATACTTCTCTATTTCTCTCCCTCTAAGCACTGTAATACTTTTGGAGAATACTCTCTCCGGTGAATTCATTCATTAATAAAAGACCCAAGCTACCGTTGCCGTTCCCGAGAGTGGAGTAGGTCACTTAGACCGAACTACTATAAATCTTTGTGTTGTTTCTTTATTTATGGTTTTACCATTAATTGTCCATTTATTGCTCATTGATTGCCATTGTTCATATTTTTGACTGTTGATCTTACACGAGACTGATTTGTGCATCATCAAAGATTTTGAACATATTAGGGTTAGACAAAATTTAGCAGCACGGGGATGGTTGAATTATGTGAAAATTATGGGTATTGCTTATGAATGCTTGGTACATGAATTCTATAGTAATACTAAAGTAACTAGGCCAAGGAAATTGTTTGCATATGTTAAGGGGTTAAATTTTAAATTACAGTGTCTACTATTGCTGATCATTTGAACCCAATGCCGAGACACCTTCATCCCTAATACCCTCTAACTACGCTACTTGATATGTCTACTATTGGGATTGATTTGACTAGGAATATGGATTTTGTCTAGGGCATGCCCAATAAATTCATTAAGTAGGAAGATTTGACTGATAAATATTGGATTTTAAACCTGATTACTATGAATAATTTGCCGCCCCAATCTCAGAAAAATCAAGTCTTTACAAAGAAAGCATATTTTCTGCACTCTTTTGGAATGGGACATACTATTGACATACCAACTTTGATTATGCATCAAATGATACTGACAATGAAAAATGAAAAAATCCTCACTTCCTTTTGTTGTTTTAGTAGCTAATTTGTGTAGACATAGGGGAGTGATATCAAATCCATCATGGCCTATTGTGGAACATTTAGCACCCCTAGACAAACTTCTCTAAAAAATATCCATGGAATTCAGGCAGAGGTGCAACAAGAAGTACCACCAGAACCACAAGTAGACCAGTTTCCAAAAGGAGCAGATTTCCAGCCACCTAAAGAGCCACAACAATAGTACAAGGAGCAGCAGCCACATATCCCAATGGATGATTGAACTGATAGCCAGATTCTGTTGGGTCTCGACTCGAGACAAGGATGACTCAATTTGATCAGAGAATGACCAATATGAGGAAAACCAAGGAGAGATCTTGAGGATACTTGGGAGAAGATATGGTGGTGGCCCATCATCGTCAACTTAGTTAGCTAGAATTTCCTGCATTCTCTACCTTATTTCTATACCTTTTTCAGACTCTCTTTATTTATTTTCTAGTTCATACACTATATTGTCTTAAGTACTTTGGACGTTTTTTGGGAATTTACTTTTATGTTTTAGATGTTGATTTAAATTCAGTTAATTCAATTAGTTTGTGTTTGTTTCATTCTGTTTTGCTATGTTAAGATAATTATTTCGTATGATTCACTATACGATTACATTGTCATTCTGTTGATTTGCAAGTATAACTCTAACCAAATAACAGGGGATTTTCATACTCTATTCGTACACTATCTTTATATTTTCATAGAAAACATATCATTTGGAGCACTTAATGATTTCTTATTTTGAAAAATCTTTTGAAGTAACATAATCCTTTGTGAAGATTATATACATAGTGGATATGTGTAACCCTTGTGCAGATTTTGAATCAATCCACATTGGAAAGATTTTAAACGCTTACTCAAATAAGAATTTCAGATTATTGTAAAATTTCTTTGGATAATCTCATTAATTTTGTTTTGATTGACACTAATTGAATGACATGTTAGCATTCTTCTTTAACTTTTTATGAAAATCATACAGGTGTATGAGTTCTGAAAAATGATCTTAGGGCAGTTATGATCTTATTTTGAGCTTTGACCATTTCTTTTGCAAAACTATATCCCTAGTAAGTCGTGATTGAGCCTAATAAAAATTTCTTTTCTTAAACCCATATGTTGAGTGAGCCTAAGAAAATACATTTGTCCAGTCCTTACTATTTAATTCTCTTGCACCCTCTCTTAAAGAAGGCATTATTTGGGAAAAGAAAAAGGAAAAATATGGTTGGAAAGAAACAAAAAAAAAGGAAGTAAAGAATGTAGAAATAAAATTAAAAAATGGTGAAAAAATGTTTTGCAAAGAAAAGAATGCCCAAGTAATTATAAGCCTAAGATAGAAAAAATAGATAATGGAGAATATGATGTTGTTTTTGTAAAAGCTTGGAATGTGAAAGAGAAATGTATGCTAACCAAAATGAAAAGGATAGCTTTTGAATCCCTTAGACATCGTTTCTTAAGCCCAATACCCTTGGCCATGTTATAATCCTAATAAAGTCTTTTTTTATTCTAGAAGCCATGCATGTGTATCATTTTCAACCATTTATTATAAGGGAGAGTGTTTATAATGTTATTTGATATATTGTTAACATTTTTTCATGAGATTATGCCAATTTTCACTTTTATTCAAATAACCTTCTTTTGGAATATTACATGTGTCATACTTTGCTTTGATCTCAATATTCTTACCACATGTTACTTTTGAGAGATAGTCACTAAAACTTGAACGTGTTCTTTGTTGACTGATTTTTAGGAAAGAATTGATGTCGAAACTAATTTTCATACAACGTAGCAAAGGATTGTGATATTTTTTAAGTATTTTTGAGATAAAGAAATCTCCACACACACGAGTTTTTCTAAAAATATAAAAAAAATAGTGTTACCGTAAACTCGGGTAAATTTAAACTTTTTATGAGAAAGGGGCAAAACGGTAATTTGTTGCTAGGGTATGGGTTACAAACTTGAATTTTTCTAGAATTTGGATGTCAAAACGGACCTCACCGTTGGATTCATCTCAAGAAATCTAATTATCCCATCAAGTTTCATCAAATTTTGAGATAGTCAGATTTTTCACATTTTTAATAAAATTTTTAAATTTGGAAATTAATTTAAAGTAAGTTGAAATAAAAATATTTTAAACTTAAACCAGGGTAAAATTTAATTGTTTCAGGGCGAAAACGGACCCGAGAAAGAAAGGATCGTGTGGCGCGTTGTGGGACAAGCAATTAAAGGGTATAAATAGGGAAAAAATCTGATTTCTCCCCCACAACTCAACCAGTCTTCACATTGGAGAAGAAGAGAGGGAAAAATAGAGGCTTCTCACTTCTCTCTACAATCTACGAAGTTTGGGTGCTCAAATCCACTTGGGCCAAGAACAAAAGTTGTTCTCCTCGCCGAGGGTAACAAAACCACACCAAGGAGGTCGGGTTTGGGCGAGATTCCAAGGATGAATTTTGGAAAAGCAAAGATTCTAGCTTTTTTTGGGTTCTTGAAGCTTCTCAGTGTCGCTTTACGCTTCATGAGGTAGGGTTCGCTCTTACTTAGGTTTATTTTCCAACCTAGGGTGTTTATATGAGATGGGTAGGTTGTCAGAGACTTAACGCTTGCCTATTGTTGTGAAATTGATGAAATGGGTATTGGAAATAGGAATGGAAATGGGTATAGAAATGGTCTAAAATAAATTTCTAGCTTGAATTGGTATGTGAAAGTTACTTGTGTAATTTCATGGAATTTGGTATTATGTGGGCATGCTATGTGTTTATATTGTGCCTTTGTGAATGAAATGTGTTGTTGGCATGGATTATGTAATAACATGCTTGTGATTTGTGGTTGGGTATAAAATGTTGATATATATTTATTGATATATTGGCATTGTAATGGATAATGGTGATTACATGCTTAGGATATGAATTGCCACGAAATATGTAGATATGTGGTTAAATTAGCTATATGACATTCATTACATATGAAGCATGACATTTATATTGCAATGGTTCATTTCATTGCATATGCACGGAGGCAAGAGTTGGATTAAACACCATACTCGTGGGCAATGTGATATTCATGGGCAAGAGTCATGGGTGTGGGTGTCTGTGCATGGTTGATCAAACACCATACTTGGTAGATGATGGGTGGGCTCGGAAAGTTGGACTGAAGATTCGACTGAGGCGCACGGTCGCATGAAAAACTTGTATCAAGTATAGCAAAAAGGACTAGACTCTCCCTCGGGTGCAAGACTCGGCTACCTGGTTCACACACTCCCCAATGGTGAAATTCTGGAAAAGTGTAACGGTGTGTGAAACTGGCGGTGAGACTCTGAAAATTCGCTACCCAACAACGACACATGATTTTATTTTCTAAAATACCTAGTTTGTACACTCCCCTTAGGTGAAATTCTGGAAAAGTGTACTATTTTATAAAATTGTCATTCGATGTATAACATCAATGGCGGGTTTTTCATACATTGGCATTACATTGTGTGGTGAGAGCCGATGAGGGGCTTGGGTTAAAGTGCATGAGTGAGTCTCATCTCATTTCATGACATGATATGGTAGAATTCGAACATTGAATTGCATATTCTTGGTTGGGGATGGTTGTTTGCGTGTTGAATGTTATATGTGAGCATTTCATATGCACTTAGGTTGGAGGAGTAGCCTCTATAGGAGATACTCTATTGAGCGTGGCTCACCATATATGGGAAAACATTTCAAGTGCGGGATATACACCGGCGGAAGGCTCTCACTCGGAGCCTCAAAGATGAAGAAAAGCCGACTTGTGGCGTTAAAATTCGTATTTTGTAAAACATTGTGAAAATTATGTTTAGGCCTATAATTGTATGAAAATGATTGTAATAGAACTTGTATTAACTATGTCTGATATACGAATATACGTTATATGAGTAGGATGGGTTTTGGAATGAATTGGAAATTAAAAACAAGTGAAACAGGCAAATTTGGGCAAAACCTACCAGTAGAACTTTGTTCAGTAGGTAAAACCTACTGGTAGAACATCAACCTATTGGTAGAACGTTGTCCTACCGGTATAACATTAATCTACCGGTAGAACTTTGTCCTATGGGCAAAACCTACCGATACAACTTTGTATAAGTAGAACTTTAACCTATCGGTAGGTTTTCTAAAAAATCTCAAATTTTAAGAATGTTGTGCCATGCTTTTGGACTTTGTGTTCATTGGTTCAAAGGATATAAATGGACATTAAATAAGGATAAATTGTGGTATATTGGACCTCGATTGGGTTAAATAGTAAAATATACACGGGTTACACGTATGGGTTATAATCTCGGTTACATGTGATGTCTGGTTATGCGACAATCACGAATACTTTCGTGGGTTGATGGGTTATCAATGGTTGATAAAGGACCCCCGATTTTGGGGGCTTCACAGCTTGGTATCAGAGCATAGGTATACGATTTACCTAGTACTGGATGGGGGATGGGTCTAGACCATTGCATTCATTGTGCATCTCATGTTATGTGCTTTATTATGCTACATGTTATGTGTTATATGTTATGTGAATTATATACAGGGTAAAATGTATATGAAAACGAGATACTATGTTAGAAAATATAACCTTGGGGGTCGGAAAATAAAGGAATGGGATGGTTTAAGGCGTAAATGTCTACTAGTGGGTGGCATAAGCTCTACTAGGGAGACAAGGAGATGAATCTCAAGGTTTCAAATTTGGTCCCTACTTTGGGATACTAAATTAGTGCTCTATTTCTATTTGACATGTGTGTAAATGGCAAATAGAATGAGAGGACGCGACCGAGGCGGTGGGTAGAACAACAACCAACCCCCATCGATCTTTCACCAATAAGCCTTCATGGAGGCTATTGGTACTACGATTGCTACCATTGCACAGGCTAGTGCAAATACGGGTCAAGGAGGCTCAAGTAACCTCCAAAAGTTCAAGGCACACAAGCCTCCAATTTTTAAGGGAGGGGTGGATCCAATGGTGGCCGGCCACTGGTTCCAACAAGATAAGGCTAGTTGCATTCCAGCTAGAGGGAGAAGCCCAACTTTGGTGGGAATGGGCAAAGGACTCAAAGAACTTAGAGATAGTGACATGGGGAGAGTTCCGGGAGCTCTTCATAGGCAAGTACTTCCCAGTGGCTGTTCGACATGCAAAGGCCCAGGAATTCTTAGACTTGGAGCAAGGAACCATGATGGTGATGGAGTATGTGGCTAAATTCACCATATTAAGCCATTTTGCCAACGATTATGTGGCCACTGATTTGACCAAAGTGAGGAGATTTGAGTATGATTTGAAATTATCCATTCGAGGGAAAATTGTGGGCTACTACCTACAAGATTTAGACTCAATGGTCGAGACGGCAATGGCCATTGAGAGAAAGGTTGACGACGCACAAAGCATCTGGGAGGCGGGTGCTAAGGATAAAAAGAAAGAGGGTTAATCTTCTTCTTCTAGTTCAGGAAAGAGGCAGAGGACTTCTACTCTACAAGGACAACAAGGACAAAGCCATGGTTATCAAGGCCAAGGCCAAGGTCGATCCTCCCAAGGCGGGGGAAACCTGAGGACAACATATTAGGCAGGAGAGAGGACATGTTTTCATTGCCACTAACCGGGTCACATGAAGAGGGATTGTCCTTAGAGGCAGGGATCTTGGAGTTATGGAGCGTCTTAGTCCCAGTCATCAGTAGGGCAGCCACAGACATACTTTGTTCCTCCCTACCCCACCATAGGCCAAAAAAGTCAGTACCAATTCCATGGTGCTACTCAGGCCCCTACCACTTCACGGGCACGGACTCCATAATTAGGTTAGATGGGCTAGGGCATGGGTCGAGGTCGAGGCCGAGGACAGGGCATGCAGGTTGGGACTTTGGGGACCCAGGGGCGTGTCTACGTCATCACACTTTAGGCTAAACCAGTGGATCAGGCAGTCATTCAGAGTACATTTCTACTCTCTCACTTATGGACTAAGGTATTATTTGACTCTAGTACATCTCATTCATTCATTTTTGCATCATGTGTGAAGAATTTAGGCTTAGAGGTTGATACTTTGGAAGAGTTGTTGTATGTGATTTCACCCCTAGGAGCTAGGGTGTGTGTTGACCAGATATGTCAGGGTTGTGAGTTAGAGATCTTAGGGACTCTACTCACCGTGGACCTTAGAGTCATGGACATGTCAAAGTTCGATGTCATCCTTGGGATGGATTGGTTGGCGGCACATCAGGTTGTCATCGATTGTGATCGGAAGAGGGTAACTACCTGCACACCAGACCGCGTTTGTTTCAAGTTTCAAGGGGAAAAGCACAAAGCTTTGTCCCAAGCTGTGTATGAATCTATATGGCACGAGCAGTTGATGGGTTGGCTTACGAGCCTTACTCTAGAAGATGAGGTGAGACAGGAGTTGGATCTACCTCGGGTTGTTTGTGAGTATAATGACATTTTTTCAGATGAACTACCGGGATTGCCTCCTCATAGGGATGTAGACTTTAGCATCGAGTTGCATCCGAATACATCTCCTATTTGTATGACTCCGCATAGGATGACACCAGCCAAGTTGCAAGAACTCAAGGTCCAATTACAGGAATTATTGGACAAGGGCTTTATTAGACCAAGCATGTCCCCGTGGGGCGCTCCAGTATTGTTTGCCAAGAAAAAGGACAAGACTCTTCGGTTGTGTACAAACTTTTAGCAGTTGAACCGAGTTACCATCAAGAATAGGTACCCTTTATTGAGGATTGATGATCTGTTTCATCAACTGAGGTGAGCGCGGGTCTACTCCAAGATAGATCTTCGCACTGGCTACCATCAGTTGAGGATTAGGAAGACAGATATTCCTAAGACGGCATTTAGAACACGGTATGGGCATTTTGAGTTCACCATGATGCCCTTCGAATTGACAAATGCCCTAGCGGCATTCATGGATCTCATGCATAGGGTGTTTTAACCCTATTTAGATTAGTTCGTCGTAGTGTTTGTTGACGACATCCTGATCTACTCCGAGTCTGAGGAGGAGCATGAGGGTCACTTGAAGATTGTTCTCCAAACCTTGAGGGACCATCATTAGTATGTCAAGTTCAACAAGTGTGAATTTTGGCTTACAGAGGTAAAATTTTTGGGACACGTGGTGTCGGTTTCAGGTGTATTCGTGGACCCACAGAAGGTTGAGGCAGTTCTGAATTGGGAGAAGCTGAAGTCAGTCTTTAAAATACGCAGTTCTTAGGATTGGTAGGGTACTACTGGAGATTCATTGAGGACTTCTCCCGACTAGCCGAACCTATGACCAAGTTGACCCGAAAAAAGCTCAAGTTTCAGTAGGATTATTCGTGTGAGAAGGCATTCTAGGAGTTAAAGAGGAGGCTTACTTCAACTCCTATTTTGATAGTCCCAGAAAGGGGACAGATGTACATAGTGTACTGTGATGCCTCTAGAGACGGACTTGGTTGTGTTTAATGCAGTCCAAAAGGGTGATGGCTTATGGTTCTTGATAATTAAAGAACCACAAGCAAAACTACCCCATGCACGACATGGAGTTGGCAGCCATTGTCTTTGCTTTGAAGGCTTGGCACCACTATTTATATGGTGAGCAGTTCGAGGTGTTTTTCGACCACAAGAGTTTGAAGTACATCTTTACACAGTGGGACCTTAACATGAGACAACGCAGGTGGATAGAGTATTTGGAGGACTACGACTTCACTTTGCATTACTATCCCGGTAACGCAAATGTGGTGGCTGATGCACTCAGCCAGAAGTCAAGGGGAGTCTTGTCTAGTGTGGCTTCCCGAGAATGGTGGATACTCGAGACTGTGGGACAGTTTGGGCTGCATTATTGGGGTCAGGCTCAAAGTGTTTTAGGGAGCTTGGTAGCTACACCTTTCCGACTGAGCAGGGTGATCGAGTCCTAGGGGAAGGACCCAGAGTTATCATCCGTTAGGGACCAAGTGCAAGCAGGTACTAGTGACAAGGGTTGGGCCATTCAATCAGATGGTAGTCTTAGGTATAGGGGAAGGATTGTGGTTCCCTAGTTAGCGGATCTAAGAGAAGAGATTCTTAGAGAGTTTCATTGATCCCAATTTGTTGTGCATCCAAGTGGCATGAAGATGTACCATGATCTTTGTCGCCAGTATTATTGGAGCGAAATGAAGAGACATGTTGGGGACTTAGTTAGACGATGTCTCATGTGTCAATAGGTCAAGGCTGAGCACCAGAGACTAGTGGGGTTGCTCCAGCCTTTGGAGGTGGTTGAGTGGAAGTGGGAGCAAGTCACGATAGATTTTGTAACCCACTTGCCATGGACATTGTGGGGCCATAATGCGGTGGTGGATGATAGTGACCCGCGTACGAAGTCGGCACACTTTTTGGTGGTGCAAATGACCTTCACATTGGAGGAATTTTGTCGGTTGTATATACGGGAGATTGTTTGGTTGCATGGGATGCCCGTATCTATAGTATCGGATTGGGATCCCAGGTTTACGGCTCATTTTTGGGAGAGTTTTCAACGGGCCATGGGACACAGTTGATAATGAGCACTGCTTTTCATCCTCAAACAGACAGTCAGTCAAAAAAACCATCCAAATATTAGAGGACATGGTACGGGCATGTGTACTAGATCTCGAGGGTAGTTGGGAAGAGCACTTACCCTTTGTGGAGTTCACCTACAACAATAGTTATCAAGCGAGCATTTAGATGGCACCCTATGAGGCACTATATGAGAGACCTTGTCGTTTTCTGGTTTGTTGGACAGAGATTGGAGAGAGACCCTCTACGGGTCCAGATTTGGTTAGAGACACCTCGAAGAAGGTGGACCTGATACAAAAATGTCTTCTTACGACTCAAAACCGATAGAAGAGTTATGCTGATAGACGGCGACGACCTCTAGAGTTTCAGGTTGGGGATCATGTCTTCTTGAAGGTGATGCCTAAGAGGGGAGTGGTCAGATTCGAAAAACAGAGAAAGCTGTCACCAAGGTTTATCGGGCCCTTCGAGGTACTCAAGAGGGTGGGTACACTGGCCTATGGATTGGCATTATCGCCAAATTTATCGGGTGTTCCAAGTCTCTATGCTCTGCAAGTATACTCCAGATCCGACATATGTGGTGGATTGAGGTGAATTGATTGTTGATATGGATGGGACCTTCGAGGAGGGAACGATGTGTACTAGGGATAGTCGGGAGCAGGTTTGGCAAGGCAAGACTGTGAGACTAGAGAAGGTGTTGTGGCAGTACCGAGGTGTGGTGGAGGCGACATGGGAGCATGAGGACACTATACATATCAACTATCCATTTCTATTCGAGGAAGGAGATACAATTCTTCTAGTCATTATGTTATATGACCGTTGCATATGCATGTAGTTGAATGTGCATGTGTGTATGAATTTTGGGGACAAAATTCTTTTAAGGGGGGAAGAATGTAAAACCCAAGTAAATTTAAACTTTTTATGAGAAAGGGGCAAAATAGTAATTTGTTGCCACGATAAGGGTTACAAACCTAAATTTTTTTAGAATTTGGATGACAAAACAGACCTCATCGTTAGATTCATCTCGTGAAATCTAGTTACCCTATCAAGTTTCATCAAATTCTGAGATAGTCAAATTTTTTATATTTTACGAGGCGAACGGGCCTCGGATAACCCAAAAATGAGATTTTTAATAAAATTTTTAAATTGGAAAAATAATTTAAATCAAGTTAAAATAAAAATATTTTGAACTTAAACCGGGGTGAAATTTAATCGTTTTGGGGCGAAAACGGACCCGGAAAAGAGAGGGTCGTGTGGCGCGTTGTGGGCCAAGCAATTAAAGGGTATAAATAGGGGGAAAATCTGATTTCTCCCCCACAACTCAACCAGTCTTCACATTGGAGAAGAAGAGAGGGAAAAAGAGAGGGCTTTTTACTTCTGTCAATGATCTACAGAGCTTGGGTGCTAGAATCCACTCAGGGTAAGAACAAAAGTTGTTCTCCTCGCCAAGGGCTACAAAACCATACCAAGGAGGTCAGGTTTGGGTGAGATTCCAAAGACTGGATTTTGGGGAAGTGAAGATTCTAGCTTGTTTTGGATTCTTGAAGCTTCTCAACGTCGCTTTACGCTTCAAGTGGTAGGGTTCCCTCCTACTTAGGTTTATTTTCCAACCTAGGGTGTTTATATGAGATGGGTAGATTGTTAGAAACTTAACACTTGTCTATTGTTGTGAAATTGATGAAATGGGTATTGGAAATGGGAATGGAAATGGGTATAGAAATGGTCTAAAATAAATTTCTAGCTTGAATTAATATGTGGAAGTTACTTGTATAATTTCATGGAATTTGGTATTATGTGGGCATGCTATGTGTTTATATTGTGTCTTTGTGAATGAAATGTGTTGTTGGCATGGATTATGTAATAACATGCTTGTGATTTGTGGTTGGGTATAAAATGTTGATATATGTTTATTGATATGTTGATATTGTGATGGATAATGGTGATTATATGCTTGGGATATGAATTGTCATGAAATATGTAGATATGTGGTTAAATTAGCCATATGACATTTATTACATATGGGGCATGACATTTATATTGCAATGGTGCATTACATTGCATATGCACAGAGGCATCACATTCATGGGCACGAGTCATGGGTGTGGGTGTGTGTGCATGGTTGATCAAACACCATACTTGGTGGATGATGGGTGGGCTCATAAAAGTTGAATTCAAGATCCGACTGAGTCGCACGGTCGCATAAAAAACTTGTGTTGGGTATAGCAAGAAGTGCTAGACTCTCCCTCGGGTGCAAGACCAAGCTACCTGGTTCTTACACTCCCTTGTGGTGAAATTCCAGAAAAGTGTAACGGTGTGCGAAACCGGTAATGAGACTCCAAAAATCCGCTACCCAACAAAATCACATGATTTTGTTTTCCGAAATACCTGGTTCGTACACTCTCCTGAGGTGAAATTCTGAAAAAGTGTACTATTTTATAAAATTGTCATTCGATGTGTAACATCAATAGTGGGTTTTTCATACATTGGCATTGCATTGTGTGGTAGGAGCCGGTGAGGGGCTCAGGTTAAAGTGCATCAGTGAGTCTCATATCATTTCATGACATGACATGGTAGAATTCCAACACTGAATTGCAAATTCTTGGTTGGGGATGGTTATTTCCGTGTTGAATGTTATATGTGAGCATTTCATATGTACTTAGATTGGGGGAGTAGCCTCTGTATGAGATACTCTATTGAGCGTGACTCACCCTATATGGGAAAATATTTCAGGTGCGGGATATATGCCCGCGGAAGGCTCTTACTTGGGGCCTCAAAGGTGAAGAAAAGCCAACCTGTGGCGTTAAAATCGTATTTTGTAAAACATTGTGAAAATTATGTTTGAGCCTATAATCGTATGAAAATGATTGTAATAGAACTTGTGTTAACTATGTTTGATGTACGAATATACGTTATATGAGTTGGATGGGTTTTGGAATGAATTGGAAATTAAAATCAGGTGAAACATGAAAATTTGGGCAAAACCTACCGGTAGAACTTTGTCCAGCAAGCAAAACCTACCGATCGAACATCAATCTATCGGTGGAACATTAACCTACCGGTAGAACATCAACCTACTAGTAGAATTTTGTCCAGTAGGCACAACCTACCGGTAGAACATTAACCTACTAGTAGAACATCAACCAACCGGTAGAACTTTGAACAAGTAGAACTTTAACCTACCAGTAGAACATCAACCTATCAGTAGGTTTTCTAAAAAATCTCAAATTTTAATAATGTTGTGCCATACTTTTGGACTTTGGGTTCATTGGTTCAAAGGATATAAATGGACATTAAATAAGGATAAATTATGGTATTTTGGACCTCGGTTGGGTTAAATGGTAAAACGTACACGGGTTACACGTGTGGGTTATAATCTCAGTTAAGGGAATGCTATTGACGTGATGTCTGGTTATGCGACAATCACGGATACTTCTGCGGGTTGATAGGTTATCAACGGTTGATAAAGGACCCCCGATTTTAGGGGCGTCACAGTTACAATTGGTGTGTGTTACAACAATATAGATTATTTTATCTTAACTATTGAAGTTTGTAAGTACCTTTATTGGAAACCTTCACAAGACGAAACTCGCCCACTAGGGATCACCTAAAGGTTTAATGGCTTTTTCCCTAGGTTAAATGCAATTGTAAAATCTATGAAAGTAATTATATATATATATATATATAAGTAAATGTTTGGTTGAGGGGTGTAATTAACCCCCTTAAAAAGTGCGTAAATGAATTAGGGTTTTGGGTTAATTGTGTGCGTTAATTGATTTGAAGTGCTTAATTGAGATTAATTTATGATTAATGTTTGAATTGTATATTTTGTAAGGTTTCATATCCAATTAAGGAAACTTGGAGGGTTAAAGGGTGAAAGAGGAACAAACATAGAGAGGCAAGAGCAATTTCAACAAGAAGCTCATCATCCAGATGGTGAAAAATCATCCCAATGTTAGCCAAGGTCAATAAGTCAACAAAGGTGGTTCCCATACAAAAGACCAAAGACTTAGCACCGTCCAGACGACAGTGATGGCATCCAGACAATGGCCTTAACCACCTGACCTTCTTTTCTCCCATTGGCCTGTTGATGCAACAAAAGCCTTAATTGGCTGCATTGGGTGTCTACTGCCTTAAACCTTTCATTGAAGCCTATAAATAGGTGTGTTCAAGTCATTTTGCAGGGAGGTCTTCGACCTTTGACAATCCGGAGTCCGAGAGAAGAAATACCCTACCCTAAACACTCATAGCCAAAAATTTCCTTCTTCTACATTTCTTTACATCCTTTTTACTTGGAGGGTTGGACCTCTCTCACTTTTTCACCCTAGTCGGTAATAAGAATGAGGGTGTTTCAACTATTCCTTGGAGAAGAATTCTTTGCGTTCGTTTTTCATTTCGGTTGTATTGTAATGGAATTGTCTTACCCTTTTTGCTTTACTATAACAATGAAGTGTGAGTAGTCCATTTATACTCTATAGTAAAAGTTGAAGACATGTATAATATTGTTTGTATTATAGAAATGTCAATGCTTTATCTATACTTTAATGTTTATACCTTCTTTAAATGATGGATGATTTTCATTTCTATTTGGTATCGTATTACTATATGCTCATGATTATGAGTATCGAGCTAATTTTATTGCTATATACCATTTCATCTATATATTATTATGTACTTCATGCATGATACAATGATGCACATAGTTAGAATTTATGCAACAATCGGGAGATTGGTAATAGACGGGTTAAGTTTAGCCATAGCCAATGCTTTTGATTCAATGCATAAACCGGAACTCCATCTTCACTGAATCACAGGCCTGTCGATGAAATAGCTATATTAAACCTTTTGAATGGTTCACCTTCAGATTTACTAGGGTTATTTGGTTATTGTAAGGTGCACAGACCTTCCGGCTAACTTAATAGTTGTTGTGATATGGTTCAACCTACAATCAAACCTACTAGTTAACTTTTTGTTAACAGAGAAGTTAATTGTTGTAAGGTGACATTTTCATAGTCAAACAATAGAATGCATGTTAGATCCCCAAGCTAAAGAGTAGCCTTTTTCAATCGTTGTAATCAAAGTTCAGTTTAAGTGTTTATTTATTAGTTCTAAGCTCAAACCACAAGTTTTTGTAATACACATTATGCGCACGACAATTTCACCCTTTTCGATTTGAGTTCCAACAAATAACTCCTTGGGTGAATAATTAAGATCAAGTCAATCTCCTCTCTTCAATGATAATTTTTGAATCTTGAACTTGATAACATCAAGACCATAGATAGGTTGAGATTTTACAAAAGACTCCACAAAATTATCCAATTACAAATATGATCTAACACAATTCACCCCCTTTAGGTAAAGTGTCTATAACTCCACGTGTATAATCATTAATGAATATCCACATCTGGCTCTCCTCCGAGAATAACAAAGAACTCAAGTATTAACACTTAGAAAAGTTTAATGCCTCTTTCCCCAGCAAAAAGGTTTGTCCTCATTAAATAACGCAGGATTTAACACCTACAAAAGCTTAATGTCCCCTTCTTCTAGCAAAAGGACTTGGCCTCACTTTTGGGCCTTTACATTTGTGACTTGTTGCACCAACCCGCTGATCTGTTCGAGCTCAAATCTTTACCCTTTTGGCTTACACTGTTGTGCTGAGCCTTGGCATTACTTCTATTAGGGTTTTGATCAGGTTGCTGCACCTGAGCTAAGCATTGCTTATGTTAGGGCTTTTTCCCCTTCCTACCTTGGCAATAGGTCAAGTTTTATGCCCAAATTTACCCGGGCCTTGTGCCTACTCATAGGACTTTTTTCTTTTGTTTTGGCAAAAGTTCAGTGTCTGGTCATGTTTTACAAAGGTACTTCAAGTCAGTTCCTAAGCCCTTGGAGGTACTCTATGGTACCGATCAAAGGGACTTTGATTTTTATAAATTGCTTAAATAATTACAAGATACCCTCCAATTCAGGGATTCCATATGAATTATATTGACTAAGTATTGGAACTGCCACCTTACAGCAATTAACCCCCATTTTATTAGAAAGTCAACCAATAGGTATGATGTACATTAATCCTATCCAGCAACTAATTAGGTTATCTGGCAAGTATATCTCTATGCACAATCAAATAACCCAAGTAAACCAAAAGGCAACCATTCAGAAGGAATATTTGAATTACTTAATTAACATATATGTATCATGCAACAGTTCAACAACTATAGTAAACTAGAAGACAACTATAGTAAACTACAGTTATTCAACTAACAGGTTTATGATTCATTGATGACAAGATTCTAGTTTACACATTGAATCAAAAACACTAACTATGCCGAGAGTTAACAGGTCTATAACCAATTAATCGACTATTATGTAAGACCTAATCATGTACATGACTATTTCATTCATGAAGTACATAATTAGTAAATAGTATGGTATATAACATTAGGTACCGCTCGGTGTTCATAACCATAAGCATATTATAAATGTAACCATCCATCAATATGGGAGGTACATATAACAATAAAGCGTAGTTATAGCATCGGCATTTCAATAACTTAAACAATATCTTACATATGTTCACCATTCACCAAAAGGTAAAAGTGGACTACTCATGCCCCATTGCTACAGACAAGCAAGAGGTTCACGACAGTTCCATTACAATACAAAATAAAACACTAACACTCCTTCCTCGAGGAATAGTTGAAACAGAACCACCCTTAATACCGGTTAGGGCACAAAAGTGGCAGAGGTTTAACCCTCCAAGTAGAAAGGTATAACAGAAATGTAGAAAATAAGAAAAGCTTCGGCCGGAGATAAGTTGGAAGGCTGGCTCGAAGAGGTTCAGCGGGGCTTCACCGCACTATTTCTGACTCTTTCTCAATCTCACTGACTGTTTCTGACTCTCTGGATGTACTGGTGTCACTCTGACTCTCCTGGCTTCCCACCCTCTCTCTAGACTTATCTCCTTCCGAATATGCTGGAAATGAACTGTAGGGGCCTATTTATAGAGGGCTTAAGGCGACAGAGGTGGCAGAATGAGCTAATAGTGGAATTGTTGCATAATCTGACCAATAGAAGGGCAAGGCTTTGAGGCTGTTTAAGGGGACCATCTGGACGCCACCACCATCGTCCAGATGCCCCTAAGTCACTGGATTTTGGTGTGTTGCTTCCTTAGTTGACTTCTTGATATTACGCTTGCTTCCCCTGCCGATTTTAGAGTTGGCAGATTGCTCCTCTATAGATTGTAGTATTTACACACAAAACCCTAAAATTAACAACAGTTAACTCATTAACCCTAATTTATGCACTAACCCTAATTTCACATACTTTGACTGTTTTAACTCGTTTGACTAACATAATTAACCTTTTAACCTAATTCATTTACGTACTAATTAGGGTTAATCACACCCCCAACCTAAATATTACTAGTCCCTAGTAATTAAAATAAATATCAACAAAACAAAATAAAATCAATTTTGTAGATGACACGATTGCATTTAGCACATGCAACAAGCCGTTAAACTCCTAGGTGATCCCTAGTGGATGAGTTTTGTCTCGTGAAGGTTTTCAATGAAGCTACCTTCAAACTTCAATGGTTAGAACACAATAATTTATATTTTTCACAGATAAAACTAGATCACCATTCCTCTGATTTGCTAAGATACTTCTCTTCCCTGATCACTATAAGAGTAACACACATTAGCTGTGACAGTATACATGTATTTTCAGAAAACTCGTGTATGTGTGCAATGATTCCTTTACTTCGAAAATCATAAAAGAAATATCACCAACCTTTACTTTGTTGTACAAGAATTAGCCTCGATGTCAATCCTTTCCTGGAAATCACTCAGCAAAGAACTCACTCTCGTTATAGTTATTATCACTCAAAAATTATATGTGATAAGAATATTGTTAACAAAGCTAATAATTTCACATGTAATATCAAAAGAACAGTTATTTGAATAAAATTGGAATTTAGCACAATCTCATGAAAGAATATTAACACAACATCAAACACATAATTAACACTTCCTCATTCATGAATGGATGGAAATAATACACATGTATGATCTCTGGAATCAAAAAGGATTTTAGTAAGGTTATAACGTGGTCATGGGTTTAGGGTTTAAGAAACGACGTCAGTGGTATTCAAAAGCTATCCTTTCTTTAGTAGTGTGGCACACCTCTTCCTAGCTTTTCAAGACTTTCACATACATGATATTTTCTTTTTTTTCATTTTCTTTCTCATTTTTCACTTTCTTGGATCTTTCCTGTGACACCCCAAAAATCAGGGGTTCTTAATTTAACAAAATTCGGGCAGAGTCTCCTTTGTAAAGGGAGCTCTATCCAAAATACAACTTGTGCATCATACAATCACATGACCCATCCGAGGTCCAATATACAACATTGACTACACCGGGTTCATTTATCCATACTCATATAATAACATGCAAGGTTACATTAAAAATAGTCCATATCAGTTCGATTACAATTCTTTTACATATATTACATGCCCAAAAACTAACTTAGCGAATGTTTTACAAAAGCATAGTTTTTCACAATAGTTTTACAAAACGTGAATTAAAAGCCACAATTCGACTTTTCTTCATCCTTGAGACCCCAAGTGAGAGCCTTCCACTTGTGTGTACCCCACACCTGAAATGTTGTTCCTATAAAGGGTGAGCCACGCTCAATAGGATAACTCCTAAAGAGGCTACTCCCCAACCTAGATGCATATAAAATGTCACGTGCAACATTTAACAAGCAACAACCATCCCAAACAAGAATATGCAATTTAATGTTGGAATTCTACCATATCATGCCATGAAATGAGATGAGACTCACTCATGCACTTTAACCCGAGCCCTCACCGGCTCCCACAACACAATGCAATGCCAATACGTAATAAATTCGTCATTGATGTTATGCATCCGATGACATTTTTGTATGAAACAAAATCATGTGTCTTTGTTGGGTATCAGATTTTGGAATCACACCGCTGGCTCCATACGCCATTACACTTTTTCAGAATTTCATCACAGGGGAGTGTATGAACCAAGTAGTTGGGTTTTTCACCTGAGGGAGTATCTAGCCCTTCTTGCTATACCCGACACAAGTTTTTCATGCAACCCATGCGACTCTGTTGAACCTTGGTTCAAATATACCGAGTCCACTTGTCAACCACCAAGGATGCTGTTTGACCTAACAACAAGCACACACGCCCACACTCATGCCTCATGCCTATGAATATGATGCCTCCATGCATATGCAATGTAATGAGCAATTGCAACATCAATATCATATACATATGTAATGAATGTCATATGGATTATTTCTACCACATTTCAACACATGTCATGGATAATTACATCCTAAGTAAATAATTTTCATAATTCACCCCAATGCCAATATATCATAAGCACATATCAACATTTGCATTTCCAATTGTAATTCATATCATAAGCATATGATTTCACTTTACCACATCATCCAAGCCTGATATCACATAATCTAATGCAATTAACACACTTTATTTCACATAGGCATTTTATCAAACACCTTCAAGGAACCAAATCATGTAATCACATAAAATGCCCAAATTTATCACATAACTCAAAAAAAATCAGAAAAAATGATTTCCACATATCCAATTATCAAAACTTCCAAAAAATCACAAACTAGCAATTTCTAATTACCAATTCACACTAGAATTGAGCCTACCCATTTCCATTAAACCAACTATAATAGACAAGTGTTAAAATACACAAAACAGCCCACCCATTTCATATATTCATCCTAGGTTGAAAATAAACGTAGTTAGGATGAAAACCCTATCTCTTGAAGTGTAAAAGAACGTTGGTAAGCTCCAAGAATACACCCCCAAGCCAAACCTTGATTTCTCCAAAATTTCATCTCAGAAACTTCGATAAAATTTGCTCTTTTTGGTATGTAAATGTAGCCCTCGTCGAGGAGATCGATTTTAATTCTTGGCTCAAGTTCATTCGAGCGACGAAGCTTTGAAATCTCACTTTTTTCTCTCCTTTCCCTCTATCCTTCCTCACATGTTTACACACTGGAATCAGCAGAGTATTCTGCCAATAAAATCAGATTTTTATTGATATTTATAACCCTTAATGCTTAGTGCACGTCGTGCCACACACCCCCTTTTCCCGGGTCTATTTTTGCCCCAAAACGATTAATTTTCGTACCATTTTAAGCTCAAAATATTTTATATAAAATTTATTTAAATTATTTTCTAAATTTCAAAATTTTATTAAAAATTTCATTTTTTGGTCACTCGAGACCCGACCGCCTCGTAAAACTTAAAAAATTCGACTATCTCAAAATTCGACAAAATTTGCTTGTGTAACTAAATTTCGTGAGACGAATCCAATGATGAGGTCCGTTTCATCATCTGAGCTCTAGAGAAATAGGGGTTTTCAACTCACACTGTAGTGGTAAATTACCGTTTTGCTCATTTTCATAAAAAGTTCAAATTTTTCCGGGTTTTACATTTCTTGTTTTTCCTTCACTTTTTCAGTTTCTTCCACAAACTTTTTTTTTATTTGAACAGTAATCACTATCTTCTTTGTTTTGCTCTTTTCTTCCTTTTCTTCTGATTTTCTTTTTCTGTATCATATTGATTTAAAAAGAGGGTGCAAGAAAATTAGATAGCAAGGGAATGTCAAATATATTTTCTTGTGGCTCGATTATCATATGGGTTACATGAAAAAGAAATTATACTTTGTAAGGCTCAATCATATTTAACTAAGGATATAATTTTGTAAAAGAAATGGCTAAGGCTCAAAAATTGAATCAACGATGGCCTAAGATCATTTTCTAAAAATCATACACCTGTATAATTCCGTATTGAAAATTTAAGGAAAATGCTAACTATGTAACTTAATGAGTGCTAATCAAAGCAAAAATAATGAGATTATTCAACAAAATTATCACTGAATCAAAAATTCTTACTTGAGGAAGTCTAAAATATCTCTCTAAGAAAGATTGGTTCAAAATCTGCAATAGGGTTTTTCCACATCTGCACTACACATGTAACCTTAATAAAAAAGTGTAATATTTCAAAAAAAAATTCAAAATAAGGAATTTTACGTGTTCAGAATATGAGTTTAAATGAAAATATTAGAATAGTGCACAACCAACATATGAAAATCCCACGTAATTGGGTTAAGGGTATCCCTGCAAAGCATAAGAATAATAACCTAATTGTAACATGAATCACATGAAATACGCATCCTAACTTAACACAATTTTACCAAAACTAACTATATTAACTAAAAAACCAACATTCAAAACATAAACTAAAAAAAAGTGCACAATCAAAAAAGGTAAGTAAGGGATAGTAGAATGTGGAATCTCCAGAGTCTCTGATCAAGAACTCGACGGGCCTCCTCCAAAATGTTCTCTTAGTAGCCTCGGAATCTCACTCTGATTCTCCTCGTATTTAGCCATGCGTTGATCAAGCTATGTGATGATAGTCTCCAACCCTAGCAAAATCTGTCTGTCAGTCCTTTCATCCACTGGTATGTACGGCTGATCCTCTTGTGCTTGAGGCTCCTGCATATTGCTGGACTGATGGACTACTTCAATTTTTGCATCAGTTATTTTCCTGCAATTAGAATATCATATTAACTCCACTACTATTCCACTAACTTTCCTATTAAACACTAATAATTAAACACTGACATATTAACCTAATAAAATAACATTATAACACAACATCCTAATTATTTACTCAAAATTAATTTCACACATTCCTTGATCAATTGATTTTAATCTGAATCCTCTAAATCAATAACACCAGTGACACGGTTAATTTCACTTCTCACGTATCTTGACAACATGGGAATGGAATAGGATGGTGTCTCAGGGTATTCCTTACTTTTCCCATACCTAATCCAATCAAGATGATCTAACGCTCGACCTGAAATCGGTTTCGCACATCTTGAACAAAATTATCATGATACGACTTAAGCCTTTGATCGTTTACTTTGAAAATTCCAGACAATGGATTCTCGATTTCAATTGCCCCATGTTCAAAAACTTGCTTAACAATGTAAGGGTTTGTCCATCTTGATCTTAACTTACCAAGAATTAGACAAAGTCTTGAATTATATAACAGAACTTTCTGAGATGGTTCAAAAGACTTCTGCACTATATTCTTATCATGAAAGATTTTCATTCTAGACTTAGCAATCTTAGCATTCTCATATGCTTCATTTCTTAACTCTTCTAATTCATTAATTTGAAGTTTGCAGAATGCACTAACTTTGTCAATTTCAAAATTCATCATTTTGACTGCCCAGTATGCTCGATGTTCCAATTCCACAGGCAAGTGACATGGTTTACTGTAAACTAACCGATAAGGAGACATTCTATAAATAGTTTTGTAAGCAATACAGTAAGTCCAAAGCGCATCAGTCAGTCTCAAAGAATAATCCTTGTGGTTCGGATTCACTATTTTTTACAAATATATTTTATCTCACTATTGGCCAATTCAGCTTGTCCACTTATCTGGGGATGATACAGGGCTGATATTTTATGAGAAATCAAATATTTTTTCATGACATTTTCAAAAATTTTATTGCAAAAATGTGTTCCCCCATCACTGATAATAGCACTGGGAATCCCAAATCTTAACAAAATATTTTCTTTTAAAAACTTGACCATTATGCGGTGATCATTATTTCGACATGGGATTGTTTCTACCCATTTGGAAACTTAATCAACAACAACCAAAATGTACAGAGAACCAAAGGATGGGAGAAATGGTCCCATAAAATCGATGCCCCAATAATTAAAATTTTCAATTATCAAAATAGGGTTTAAAGGTATCATCTTCCTTTTTGAAATGTTCCCCATTCTTTGACATTTGTCACAATTCAGACAAAAGACATGCACATCTTTAAAAAGAGTGGGCCAATAAAATCCACACTGCAAAATTTTAGCAGCAATTTTCTTTGAAGAAAAATGCCCTCTACATGCTTCAAAACGACAAAACAAGATGACTTGACTGATTTCATAATTGGGGACACAACGCCTTATAATTTGATCTTTACAATACTTGAACAGATAGGGGTCATCCCAAAAGAAATTGTGTACCTCTCTCAAAAATTTCTTTCTATCGGTTCAGGTAAAATGGAAAGGGATAGTACCTATGGCTAGGTAATTGATGATATCTGCATACCATGGTACTTCCATTATTGCAAATAGTTGTTCATCTGAGAAAGTTTCTATGATTGGAATGGGTTCCTCCTTCGTATCGTAAGTTAGCCTTGATAAGTGATCAACTACCACATTTTCAATCCCTTCTTGTCTTTGATAATCAGATCAAATTCTTGAAGTAACAACATCCAGCGCAAGAGACGTGGTTTAGCATCCTTCTTAGTAAGAAAATACTTCAAAGTTGCATGATCAGTAAAAACAACGATTGAGGATCCAACTAAATACGAATGAAATTTATTTAATACAAACTCAATAGCAAGCAATTCTTTCTATGTAGTAGAATAATTCATTTGTGCATCATTCAAAGTCTTACTTGCATAATAAATCACATATGGCTTTTGACTTGATCCAAAATGTGTACACCTAAGTGCAGGTGGTCAAGCTATAGTAATAATTCGGTTAAGTTAGGAGTCGAATCCACAGGGAACTATGATTAGTATTTTTGAAGTAAGCAGTGATAGAGACCAAGTAACTGGAAACCTTGAGAGTTTGAAGTTATGAGATTTTTTGAATAGAATATAAGATTCTTTCCAATGGTTTTTTCTAGACAAAATATAAGATAAATTATCAAAATGTAATAGCCACCCTTTAGCCCAAGGATCAGAGCATGTAGTTAATCATCTGGTTTATTATACTTGTGATTTATAACTCAATTAACTCTCATGTCAACAACAAGTTAATCAGAAGACAAAGATGGATTGTGTGAATTAAGCACATGGTTCTGATGCCTTTCTAGAAGTTTATAAGAATTGTTTGTGCCGAGACTCAACTCGTCTACAAACAAGCAAGTGTTTCTACAAGGTATCCAAGAAAGGGATATTTATTTGGGGTTTCTTAAATACTTCCATGAATTTAGAGAACTCCTTATCCCATTTATGTTTCTGCAAACGTTGTGGAAACGGAACGGGAGGCATAATAGGTCTCAGATTACCTCCATTAGAACATGTAACTGGTTCCTCTTCTTTCTTTTCATGTTCCACATTCTTGCTATCTTTTTGTTCACCGTCACTATCATCTCCATGTGATTGTTTTAGAGTTCCACCAACAACCTCAGGTAACTCTTTTTCGCTTCGTAATGTAATAGCATTGCAATACTCCTTACCTTCCCTTTTAGGATTGATCTTTGTATCACTAGGTAGAGTGCCTTGAGGTCGATTGTTAATGGCATTAACAAACTGACCCATTTGGTTTTCTAGGTTCTGGATTGATACATCCAGATTGTTCATCCTTGTGTCATTCTATGCTATGTACCTAGAAAGCAGCTCTTCCAAATTTGGCTTTTTTTTCTTGCTGTGGAGCTTGATTTTGAAAGCCCGGTGGGTATGATTGTGTTGGAGCAGAAGATTGGGCTTGATTATTCCAAGACAAGTTCAGTTGAGTCCTCCAACTAGGGTTATAATTGTTGAAATTATTGCCATGTTACTACCTATTGAAGTTACCAACGTATTGTACTGACTCTGGATTAATTGCACATTGATTGCTCCAATGGTTTTCGGCACACAATTCACACACAACTGCCACACTCTGAACATGCTGCACCCTTAGAGCATCAATCTTCTTTGTCAATGTAGCAACCTGTGCAACCAATGCAGTAATCACATCAACTTCATAAATCCCTGCTACCTTTGGCTGATTGATCCTTACAGAGGGCCACTAATAATTATTGACAGTCATCGCTTCTAATAACTCATAAGCTTTATCAAAAAAAATTCCATCAATGCCCTACCTGCAACTGCATCAATACTAGTACGGGTAGCACTAAACAACTCATTATAGAACGTCTGAACTTGCAACCACTCAGGAATACCATGGTGAGGGCATTTTCGAAGTATCCTTGAATCGCTCCCAAGCTTCATATAGAGTCTCAGAATCATGTTGTGCGAATAATGTTATGTCGTTCCTCATCCTTGCAGTTTTAGCTGATGGAAAGAATTTAGCTAAGAATTTTTGAGCTAACTTTGTCCATGTGGTAATAGAACCCGACGGCAATGAATGCAACCAACTCTTTACATTATCAAAAAGTGAGAAAGGAAAAAGTCGGAGTCTAATTGCATCTTCAGAAATCCCATTGTATCTAAACGTGTCGCAAATCTCCAGAAAACTTATCAAATGTTCATTTGGGTCATTGTTAGCTAAACCCCCAAACTGAACTAAATTCTGAATCATTTAAATGGTACTCGGCTTGATTTCAAAATTGTTTGCTTGAATTGCGGGTCTTTGAATGCTCGATTGTATTTCTGTCACAAGAGGCATAGCATAATCACTTAGCGATTTATGTTCATCTTCAACCATAGTTTCTTGATTATTTATTTCTTGACATTGTTTTCACAAGTTTTGGAGCCTTCTTTCGATTTCGTCTTCGTACGGTAATAGCTCCTGACCTATACATCGTGTTTTCATACAAAATTCAATAGTACTTGCAAAAGAAATTAAAACAGAAAACTAAATAAGTTTAAACTAAGATCAAATTGATTGAAATTAATATTGCAATAATTACTAGAATAATTCCCCGGCAATTGCGCCAAAAACTTGTTGTCCAAATTTAGTATTGACAATTTACGTGCAAGTATACATGATCAACAAGTAATAAAGTGATAAGTAGAGTATCGTTCCCACAGAGAATTATTACTAATAATATCTAAGTACTAACTTTATATCAATTCAATTTTATTTAAACAATTGGAATTGACTAAGAAATCACTACTTTAAAACTAAATCTAAACTAAATAATCAAGGGTTGAATTTACCGGATGAAAGAAGTTAAGATTACAACTTCCCCTAATGCTTCGTATAAATCTTTCTACTCTCTTTCCAATCAATTGATCAAAATAAGTTGTTAACTGATAACTCAAAATTATTTATCAAACCTCTTTCGATAGTTAGATAAAATTATCTCTCCCAATTAAATTACCATATTCCTATGCAAAATAAGTTGGAATAGATTCATTAAGTTCAAACTCCCATAAAAGTTACACACGACATATATGTATATTCCTATCCTATACACAAACCCAACAATTCAATCCTAAGAAGAATTAATTAGACGCATGTCATCATATTCATATCTATACCTAGAATTCATCTCACAATTTCATATAAGGAATCAAATTAATTGTTGGCCACACAATCATATATTAAGCACAAAATATAACAAACAACTCATGTATGATCAATAGAACTAGAAACGAAAGTAGATCAATTTAACTAGACATTAGGTTCCGTTGCAATCTTAATAAAAATTTAGTTCATAATGTAATTGAAAAACATCATTCTAAAATTAAACAACATCTTAGAAAATCAAGAAATAAAAGTAAGAGAAAAGAATGAAAATTTAGGTGCAATCTTCAATCCTTCTTTAGCCTTCAAGACCAATCTTCTTTGTGTTGATTCCTTCGATTCTTGCCTTCAATTTTCTTCCAATTCTTTGGCTTTTCCAAATGTTTTCAGCCCCCAAAAGTTAGAATATATCATCCCCACACAAACCCTAGCATATATGTAGCTTTTGAGTCCAATTCCAGGTCAAAAACAAGGTAAAATTCCCGACACAAACCAACACAAGCGCGGGGGGGCTAGTTTTGGGGCTGAGGCGGGCCCCCCCTTTCAGGCCTATAATGCCCTTTAGCCTCCTCTTCCAAAAATTCAACTTTTTAGCTCCAAATTGACCTTGTTTCTTCCCAAATGATCATGATTCCTTCCAAATGATCATTCCTATAAAATAACATCAAAACACACAAAACAAATAAAAATGAAGTGTGATTTTTGTTGTTCTTGAACTCTTGTTCACTTTAAGAGCTAAAATGTCATCACTTAAACTCCATCAAAGTACAATTAGTCCTAAAAGGCATAGTAATATGCTAAACTTAAGTACTAATCACACCCCCCCAACCTAAATATTGCTAGTTTCTAGTAATACAATAACAATTGAATGTAAATCTATTTCTAATGCCTTTTTCGTAGGTCATCCGGTTGCATTTAGTGTATGCAACAAGCCGTTGAACCACTAGGTGAGTGTCGTCTCATGAGAGTTCTCAGTGAAGCTACCCATAAACTTCAGTCGAACAGATGTGTATGTGAGATCGCTGATCTAAAGTGAATTAGCATCATGGTCGTTGGAACACTCAACCCTCAATTTTGACTTATATCCCACATGCTCCTCTTTCATAGATATTTACTCTATGCAAAAATTAGCATCTGTCACATTGGCATTTGGAATTCCCTGGGTAGTAGGAATGATTATTCCAGAAACAAGAATTGTCATATAACAAACATTGCTTTTTACCACCTTTCATGGATAGCTTTGATTTCACAAACCTCTCTTAAAGTTGCCCTCAGCAAAAAAAAAAATTCATTCAGGTTATAATGACTTGTCTCTCAAAGGGCATGTGATCAAAAGATGGCCAGCCAAAAAATCACATGCACAATTAGAAAGGGAGTGAATTTTTAAGAAAGTAGACCAACCATGTTCTTGGCATAATCTCATGAAAGAATATTGATGCAATTAAAGAAATACTATTGAACATACCCCAGTTTTCGGTTGATAACACACACATGAATTAGACTTGAGATCAATTAGGGCTTTGTAAGGGTTGTAATGTGGCCAAAGGTCAGTGGCTAACGGAATGATGTCAACGGTATTCAAAAAGCTATTTTTTCCTTATGTAGTGTAGCACATCTCTCTCGTGCTTTTTGATCTTTTGCCAAGAAGTTGTATTTCTTTCTTTCATTTTTCTCATTTTTCACTTTCTTGGCAATTCCCTGTCTATTTGTTTCTTTCTTTTTCAGTTGTTTCCACCAATTTTTCTTTCATTAAACAGTAGCCACCATCTTCTTTTCTATCTTTCTTGTCTTTCTGTATCATACTGATTTATAAGAGGGTGCAAGAAAATTAGATATCGAGGTATGTTAAGTGTGTTCTCTTGTGGCTCGATTATCATATGGGTTTTTTGAAAAAGAAATCATTCATTGAAGGCTCAAGCATGGCAGACTAGGGATATTCTTTTAAAAGAAATGGCTAAGGCTCAAAGTCAAATCAAAGATGGCCTAAGATCCTTTCTCAAGTATGTGCATATGTTTGTGTTGTATGGACAGTTATGTCAATAAAGTGCTTTAGTTGCATCAATCAAAGCAAATATAATGAGATTATTCAAAGATAGATAGTGAAAAACCTTTCTCGAGTAAATGTTGATCTCCTCTCAAAAAAAAAGCATCGCAAGGCTCAAAGCTTACCATGGTACTTTTCGTTATCTCCACTAGTTATGTCGGGTGTTTCAGGGAATATCAGTTATATATCGATTCCATTTTCGAGTCTGATCATCTTGTACCTTAAGAACAACAAATGCCGATGTACATTTGACAATTTTAAGCATAGAAATAACACCAAATTTCCAAGAAATGTGGTTTTAAGTCTCAATTGCTAAATTAAGGTGTCAAACCGATCATATGCTTAGTCATTTTAACAAGCAACCTTAGATTCCACATTTGTTTCATTATTTATTAACAAAAATTACTAAAGTGCTAATTCTATACATGCATTTTAAATAGATAAAAGTGATAAATCGAACCATTCATTTCACAAAATATGATCATTTGACACACACATCAAAGGTTCAATCCACAAAAATTCCAACTATCCACTCAAAGAGAAAAACTTTAAACATCCATAACAACCCATCAAAGAAGAAACACATCAAAAGAAGAAACAAACACTCCACTATCAAGAACAAAAACATCTCCTCCTCACTCTCCTCCAGATCTACCATCTCTGCCAGCTTCACCAAGTCCACCCCTCAGATAGTTGAGAATCTCCTTCTATTGTCGGAGAATCTCAGCTTGCTTGGTCTCAATGCCAAGCATGATATCACGTAAAGAGCGTCGGGTGCTGGTTCTAGGGCCTACCTCCTAGTCTGGTTGCTGATGGGCCATCTCTGCCTCTAGCTCTCGCTCCTCCTCTGCATCGAGCTCATCTTATACCTCATCTACTCCTTGGGTGGGTGACACCTCTTGTCTAGCCACTAGGGTGCCACTATGAACTTGGTTCCTCCTAAAAGACACCTTGTTTAGTGGCCTATTGGCTTTTGAATCGTCATTTCTGACCTCACCCTAATCCCATGATCTTTGCATATTTGAGTCACTAGGTGCCAAACAGGAGCAAGTTCCACTTTACATCACATCCTTTCTTCATTTTTGGCAAGATGAGGGAGGGGATTTCATTTTTGGCAAGTAACCGAGCCACATCGGGTAGGATTTCATTTTTTGTCCTATTGGAGCAAAGTTTGACACCACAATTAAATTTAACATTTTGGATTTATCCGTCAGCTCCCCTTGTTGGAGGAATCTCCGTCTTGCCTAAGAAAAACCAGTCATCCCCGTCAGCTCGGTGCCCACAATGTTCAATGCCACATTCTTCCTAGGGGGATATGTTGGATTTTGTATCCGAGGCACTTCTTGCCTCATCTCCCGAATATAATCTTCATCTACATCCACATGAACCCCCCTCACATAGCTTTTTAGCGCACCGTTAACTATTTTGGTGTTGGAGTAAAACTCCCACACCAAGTCAACTACGACCTCTCCACCGTTTCTCAAGTATAATGACCAACCCCTCCTCTCCATGTCCACAAAAATACCCAATTCAACAAAGTCACTCAAAATTACGTCTCATTCACAAATAACAGTGTTATTTTAGTAATAGTTATCATACATGTTCGCCTTAAGAGCAAAGGGGAAAAGAGTTCTATCATATCTACGGATAATGGGTGGCCTCCCCTCTCTCACCTCGATCACTTTCTCCACAAAATTGGGCTCTTGACTGACTGGGTTGCGCTTAGCAGGGAGCTTGACTCTTGGAGGCATGGTTTTCTGGTTTGGGGTAGTTAGGGCTTGAAATGTTTGAGTTTTTGGTGAAAATGGGGATTCTTGATGTGAGAATGGATTTGGGAGGGTCGATTTTAGGTAGAAATGGGGAATGAGGGGTGTTTTGAGGTTTGGATAAGGAAGAGGATTTTTAGGGTTTGGAGGTTTTGAAGGGTTTTGGGAATTTTGGAATGGAGAAGATGAACCAGGCTTTTATAGCCTGAGAAGTGACGTTCAAACGTCACTGAAGTTTGAACATACGCAGAAGGTTTTTAAACAGATCGTTTGAACGTGAATGTTGTTCGAACGTCATGAGCTTCCAGTACTTCTGAGTTCTGTCAGAGACCAAAGTGCTATAAGCTCATGGCGTTCGAACATTTCTCTCGTTTGAACATGCTATTGGCGTTCGAACGGGCTGAGCTCCCAATACTTCTCATTTCCATTAGAGGTTGAATACTGCAAGCAACTAACATTCGAACGTCACTTGGCGTTCGAATGTGGAATCAAAAATCAAAAAAAATTCTGCACTATGCTACGCATAATAAAATAGGGCAATATGCACAAGTTTGAACCAAAAATTCATGGCGTCTCAGGATAAGTCGGTACCCACGCTTTAGGTTGGTATTTTGGGACATTCCTTACTCGGCCCATATTTTTATTTCAGTCAAAAGAGTTTGAACAAGACAAAAAGAATTTTTACACTTTTTACAAAAATTTGGACCCTTGACTTTCATCCCACCTACGCTAATCCGAGTCTTCCTCTGTGTCTGTGTAGTTCGAACAACCAGTGACTCTCCCAATTTCCTCTCTCACAAACCAATTAAGCAAAGTACCGAAAAAGCATGGCATCTTAGGGTAATCCTTACTCAGCCCATTCACTATCCTGTCTAATCGATCGAGTGCGTGATCAAAAATTGGTTCAGAACACTGATTATATCTTTTTTCGTGGAAGACCCTACCACATTGTTTACAGGCACCAAGTCTTTTAGCACGACGGCGTTTAGCAAATGTGCTTCTGCCACAAAGGGGCTTCGTTTGTTCTTCTCGGATCTCATTTTTTCTTACCAGCCACGCTTTTCTCATGATCACAACATGCACATCAGATGGAAAATTCGTAAAACTCCTAGACTAAACCAAAAAAGTTTAAACATCCATGTTTTCTACGCTTTAAAACTCACTATCTAGTTCTTTAACGTCTGTCAGTCACAAAGATGATTAAAGCTGACTCACAGACATAATCATTAATTTGTACAAAATACAAGGTAAGGTACACAATATGATCAAAAATAGCAGCAACAACAACAAAAACAAAAAAAATTATAGGCACAAAATATGAACTGTTCTCACCCCCAACCTAAACTAAACATTGTCCCTAATGTTTCGAATTTATCGATATGCTAAGCTTGGAGATGAGGCTGAAAGGTAGAGATCTATTCATCTGTCGAAATCTACAAGAAAAAATACACAAATCAATCATCTCTGCACAGATCTGGGTTTTCGTTAGGATGAAAACCCTTGATTTTGAGTGCAAATATATCTCTAGCTACATGAGTGGGAGCCTGAGCCTCCATCAAGCTCCCTATCTATCCCCTTCTTCATGAAGCTCCCACAATGGGAGTATTTATAGGCAAGGAGGAGGGGGTGGTGAAAGAATAGTGTATGTTGCCGAAGTCCAAGTGAAAGCCATCCATTCTCCAGTCTATCTGTGGAGAGCGTTTGAACGTGAGTTGGCGTTCAAATGTTGTATCTATTTTTGCTTTATGACCATTCGAACATTGTATGGCGTTCGAACGTTTCTTCTGTCTTTGCTTTATGGGCGTTCGAACGCCAGATGGGGTTTGACCCTCTCACCCAAGTGGTATGTGATCTTCTATGGAAACCTACCTCCTCTATGCAGAACTTGGCACTTTGCACTCATCACCCTAGTGTTCAATCAATTCAAGTGGATGTTCGAACGTGAGTTGGCGTTCGAACGTGATACTCAAGTACTTCAAGATCTTCCTTCTTGGTTGCAACACATCATGTCTCAACAATCTGGTCTTTTCATAGTTCAAGTGGACGTTTGAACGTGAGTTGGCATTCGAACGTTCTTGCTTTGTTCCAAGCTTCTTCAATTTTGTCCCTAATATGCTGGTGTTACATCCAAGTGTGATTTTTGTTGTTCTTGAACTCTGTTCTTCTTGAACTCTTGTTCACTTTAGGAGCTGAAATGTCATCACTTAAACTCCATTAAAGTACAATTAGTCCTAAAAAGGCATAGTAATATGCTAAATTTAAGTACTAATCAGCTTCTTATCAATTCTCTGGCCTAAGATAACTCTTACTACATAATCACTGGCATCACACATTAATTCAAAAGGTAAAGACCAGTCAAGAGGTTGCATTATTGGTGCAAAAATAAGCATGCTTTTCAGTTTTTCAAATGCTAATTGACATGCATCATTTCAATCAAATGGTACATCCTGACATAAGAGATTACACATGGGCCGTGATATTGAGCTAAATTTTTAATGAATCTTCTGTAGAATCCTGCATGACCTAGAAAGGATCGAACATCTTTTATAGTCTTAGGTGGAGGGAGATTGACTATCAAATTAATCTTAAACTTATCAACTTTAATTCCCTCTACAGAAACTACATGATCTAAAACAATATCCTGTGTGACCATGAAATGACATTTTTCCCAATTCAACACAAGATTTGTTTCTTCACATCGGGTAATAACTTTTTTAAGATTTTTTAAACATAAATCAAATGAATCACTATACACAGAAAAGTCATCCATGAAAATTTCTAAAAATCACTCCACCATATCACTGAAGATACTTAACATACAACATTGAAAAGTAGCTAGAGCATTATACAATCCAAAAGGCATTATTTTGCACGCAAAAGTACCAAAAGGACATATAAAATTAGTTTTAACTTGATCATCAATTTTAATTTCAATTTTATTATAGCCAAAATATCCATCTAAGAAATAATAATATGCATGACCAGCTATTCTCTCTAAAAATTGATCTAAGAATGGTTCCTGGTGAGTGAATTCAACTTTCTGTAGTCGATACACATATGCCAACTAGTGACTGTGCGCATAGGGACTAACTCATTCTCTTGATTATGTATAACAGTAACACTAGATTTTTTCGGCACTACTTGTGTAGGGTTGACCCATTTACTATCAGATATAGGATAAATCATATTAGTATATAATAATTTAAGTACTTCAACCCAGACTATTTCTTTCAAATGCAGGTTTAATCTTCTTTGTAGCGGCCGAGATGGTTTAAAATCTTCTTCTAAGTATATGCAATGAGTACATAGAAGAGGACTTATTCCCTTTATATCTGATATTGACCAACCAATAGCACTTTTATGACTCTTTATGACTTCAATCAATTTTTGTTACTGGACTACTGACAATTTAGAAGATATTATCACTAGATGAATTCCATCCTCCCCCAAGAAGACATATTTCAAGTCAATAGGGAGAGGTTTCAATTCTTACTTAATAGCTTCAACACTGGACTTGACAAGCTTGGGTTCAACAGGCAACAATTTTTCAAATTTTGGACTCCATGCTTCAATGACTGACACATCTACAGAATCATCATTATGTACAAACTCTAATGCATGTTACTCTTTCTTTATACATTCATTTTCAAACAGACTCTTAGTTAACAACTCAACACAATCTACTTCAGTCATCACCTCCTCCTCTCTGGGTTGTCTTGTCATGTTAAACACATTTAATTCCAAGGTCATATTTCCAAATGACAATTTCATGATTCTACTCCTACAATTAATCAATGCATTTGATGTAGCAAGGAATGGTCAACCTAGAATGACAAATATGTATGTAGAAGCACTCAAAACTGGTTGAGTGTCAAAGACAATGAAATCAACTGAAAAATAGAACTTATCAACTTGGACTAACACATCCTCGACGATTCCTCGTAGGGTTTTCACAAATCGGTCTGCCAATTGTAATGTGACATTGGTGGGTTTCAACTCACCCCACCTTAACTGTTTATAGACTGAGTATGAAAGTAGATTAACACTAGCTCCCAGATCAAGTAGGGCTTGCTCAATCTAAATTTTTTTGATTATACATGAGACTGTAGGACTTCTAGGATCTTTGTACTTAAGAGGGGCCTTGTGTTGGATGATGGCACTAACCTACTCAGTTAAAAATGCTTTTTTTTATACATTGATCTTTCTTTTGACTATGCAATGGTCCTTCAAAAACTTGGCATAAGATGGAACTTGTTTGATCGTAACCAATATGGGGATGTTAATCTTCACTTGCTTGAACAGTTCAAAATTTTTAGAATGATTAGTTGGAGTTTTATGTTTCTTGACTGCTTGAAGAAAAGGTAAAGCAATAGGACATGAAGGTTCTTTTTCTTTTGTTAGTTCTGGTTTCTTTTCAGTCACAGATTCAAGCTCAACTATTTCATTGACTGGGATTAACTCAGGTTTTGGCTTTGAAATCAACATGTCTCTAATGGTTTTGTCAATTACCTTATCACTTCTCAGTGTAGTAATTGCTTGGACTTGACTTTGAGATGGTTCAGAAGACACAACATTGGCTTGGTTTTGACTCTATGGGGTTTTTGGTTGAGATGAAAATTTTTCCTTCTTTGGTGTACTCAAAGACTAGGTAAATTTGGCTAAATGACTCTTGATATCTTCAATACTCTGTGAAGTTTGAGCTTTAAAATCATTAAATACATGGGTATGCTGAGCATTAAAATTTATTTGACTTTGGATAAATTGATTCATGGTATTCTCTAGACTTTTTTTGTGTGGGGGTTGATATGGTTGATATGACTACTGAGTTTGGGATTGATATGACTGCTGAGTTTGGGGTTGACCTGAAGGTGGACTTGGTTGTTAACTCACGGGCTATGTGTTTTTTCAACTGAAATTCGGGTGATTCCGCCACCCTAGGTTATAGGTTTCGGAATAAAGATTGGAATAAGGTTTGTTAAAGTTGAAAATGGCATTGGAATATTCCATCAAACTTCTTTGAATGCAGGAATGGTAGGACACTCCCCTATGGGATGTCCTGTCAATGCACATATTTCACATGATTGCTCAATGGTATATACTATAGAAACCTCCTTCATTTTTTTTTCATTTCTAATGCTTCTAACTTTTAGGATAATGTAGTCATTCCGGCTCTGAACTCATACTTTCCTCCATAAGATGTAGATGGCTTCGACTCAAAAATGTTCGGAGCGGCTTAGTCCCACATTGAGGAACTTTCAGAAATGGTATCAAAGAACTCGAATGCCTCTCCGGGACTTTACTCATAAACTCTCCCTAGGCCATAATTTCAACAAACTGACGTAATGCAGACGGGAGGGCGTCATAGAAAAAACCTACAAGATTCCAACTCTCGAATGCATGATGCGGGAAAGCTTGGAGAAGATCCTTAAATCTCTCCCAACATTGATAACAAGTTTCTCCTTCTTTTATAGAAAAATTTATGATCTGGCGTCTTAATACATTAATGCAATGCACAGGAATTTTTTTTTGAAAAACTCAATTTGCAATACTTGCCAACTCATAATAGACTGGGCTTTTAATGAATTTAGCCATTGTTTAGCTTTGTCCTTCAAAGAAAAAGGAAAAAATTTTAACCAGACAATTTCAGAATTATCTTGCAAAGCACCACAGACTTCTTCAAATTCTTTAACATGCAGATATGAGTTTTCAAACTCCAAACCATGAAACTATGGTAATAACTGTATTGTCCCTGCCTTTATGTTAAAATTTGATACATTTGTTGGAAAAGCAAAGCATGATGGGATATTAGTGTGGGCAAGATGCAGATATTCTCTTAATAGTCGGACATTCTGGACTACCTCCTATTTTCTTTGATCATTGTGTGCCATGCTTAATTCAAATGATACGTGTGATGAAGATGCAGATGATGGAGATGAAGGATTAGATTGATTTACAGACCCTACTAATGACTTAGCAGACATAAACTATGAAAATGCAACAGACAATATATATAAATATAATAAAAACTAAACAACTTCCCTTTTTGATTTTGAAATCACCGTAAGAGCTCCCCGGCAATGGTGCCAAAAATCTTGACTCACTTTTCGGTATGAACAATGGTATACACCCAAGTATAAGTGGTCAAATTCCAATATAATACTCAGTTTGAGTCCAAGGTCAAACCCATAGGGAACTTAATATGAAAAATCAAAATGAAAGCAGTGAAACTGTTAGGGTTACAAATTGAAATAAAAGAGCTTATGATGTGACCTTAGAACAATTAAAATAAACTTAAATAAAATTGCAGTACTTAAAAGATACTGGAAATGAAATAATTAAAAGATACCCTTCAGTTCGGGGAATCCATATGCATTATATTGACTAAGTATTAGAACTGTCACCTTACAACAATTAACCCCCATTTTACTAGAAAGTCAACTGGTAGGTATGATGTACATTAATCCTATCCAGCAACTGATTAGGTTAGCCGACAGGAATATCTCTATGCATAATCAAATAACCCAAGTAAACCAAAAGGCTAGACATTCAGAAGGAATACTTGAATTACTCAATTGACATATGCATACCATGCAACAGTTCAACAACTATAGTACATCAAAAGGCAAGACATTTAAAAGGAGTGCTACAGTTATTCAATTGGTAGGTTGATGATTCACTGATGACAAGATTCTAATTTACGTATTGCATCAAAAGCATTGGCTATGCCGAGACTTAACCCATCTATAACCAATCAATCAACTAGTACGTAACACCCAATCACATACATCACTGTTTCATGCATGAAGTACATAATTAGTAGATAGTATGGTATATAACATTAGGTATCGCTCGGTGTTCATAACTATGAGCATATTATAAATGTAACCATCCATCAATATGGGAGGTATATATAACAATAAAGCGTAGTTATAACATCAGCATTCCAATAACTTAAACATTATCTTACATATGTTCACCTTTCACCAAAGGTAAAAGTGGACTACTCACGTCCCATTGCTACAAACAAGCAAGAGGTGCAAGACAGTTCTATTACAATACAAAATAAAACACTAACACTCCTTCCCCTAGGAATAGTTGAAACACAACCACCCTTAATACTGATTAGGGCACAAAAGTGGTAGAGGTTCAACCCTCCAAGTAAAAAGTTATAATAGAAATGTAGAAAATAAGAAAAGCTTCAGTTGGAGATAAGTTGGAAAGCTGACTAGAAGAGGTTCGGCAAGGCTTCGTTGCACTGTTTCTAACTCTCTCTCACTCTCACTGATTGTTTATGACTCTCTAGATATACTAGTGTCACTCTGACTCTTCTGGCTTCTATCCCTCTCTCTGCACTTCTCTCATTTTGAATATGCTGAAAATGAACTACAGGGGCCTATTTATAGAGTGCTTAAGGCGGCAGAGGTGGCAGAATGAGCCAATAGGAGAATTGTTGCATGATTTGACCAATGGGAGGGCAAGGCTTTGAGGCAGTCTAAGGGGGCCGTCCGGATGCCACCACTACCATCCAGACACCCCTAAGTCAATGGATTTTGGTGTGTTGCTTCCTTATTTGACTTCTTGATATTACACTTGCTTTCCCTGCTAGTTTTAGAGTTGACAGATTGCTCCTCTGTAGATTGTAGTATTTACACACAAAACCCTGAAATTAACAACAGTTAATCCATTAACCCTAATTTATGCACTAACCCTAGTTTCACACATACTTTGACTATTTTAACTCATTTGACTAACATAATTAACCTTTTAATCTAATTCATTTGCGTACTAATTAGGGTTAATCAATGATTGCCACTATAGTGCGAGTTGAAAAACCGTATTTCTCTAGAGCTCGGATGATGAAACAGACCTCATTGTTGGATTTGTCTCACGAAATCTAGTTACTTATATAATTTTTATCGAATTCCAAAATAGTCAAAATTTTCAAGTTTTTCAAGGCGACCAGGTGTTGGGTGACCTCAAAAACCCCCCAAAATAAAATTTTTGAAATTTTATTATAATTTAACTTAAATCAGGACAAAAGTTAATCATTTTGGGTGAAAACGGACCCGAAAATAGGGAACACGTGGTGCGACGTGGACCAAGCATTAAAGGGTATAAATAAAGGACAAAAATATGATTTCTCCACACATTATTCTGCTGGGTTTGCTAGGTTTTAACATTAGAAGAGGAAGAGTGGAAAAAGAGAAATTTCAAGACTTCTTTCTCAGATCTAGGAGTTCTGCCAGTTGAAATTCTTTAGGTCAAGTATTACGCGACGAGAGCTACACAATCATACCAAAAAGGACGGATTTCACCAAAGATTCAAAGATGAAATTTTGGAAAAAAAATTGGTTTTGGGCAAGGTTTGAGTTCTTGGAGCTTCCTAGCATTTTTTTACGCTTCAGAGGTAAGATTTTTATCCTACCTAAGTTTATTTTCAACCTAGAACGACTATATAAAATGGGTGGGCTGTTATATGCATTTTAACACTTGTCTATGGTTGTAATTTGATGAAATGAGAAATGAAATTAAGTAAATTCAATGCTTGAATGAATGATAATTTGTGATTTCTTGAAAGTTTTGATAATTGAGTATGTGAAAATCACTTAATCTGATTTTTTTTTTTTAGTTATGTGATGAATTTGAGCATTTTATGTGATTACATGATTTGGTGCCTTGAAGGTATTTGATAAAATGACTATGTGAAATAAAGTGTGTTAATTGCATGAGATTATGTGATAACATGCTTAGAAAAAATTATTGTTAAATGCAAATATTGATACATGCTTATGATATATTGATATGATGAGGATTTATTAAAATTATATACTTTGGATATAATTGGTCATTTTATGTGTTGAAATGGGGTTGAGATTATTCATATGACATTCATAGCATTTTGGACATAATATTGAATTTGCAATCGTACATTACATTACACATACATTGAGACATCACATTTTTGGGCGTTGACATAAGTGTGAGTGTGGGTGTGGGTGCATGGTTTGATCAAACACCATTCTTGGTGAATGATTCATGGGCTCGGGATAGTCAGACCGAGGTTCAACTGAGTCACATGGTTTGTATTGAAAATAGGGTCGGGGTTAGCAAGAAGGGTTAGAAAATTCCTTTGGTGCAACACCCGGTGATTGGTATACACACTCCATTGGTTCAACCCATAAAGTGAGTGGGTGTACGTGGAACCCTTGGTGGAAGTCCATGAATTCCGTGTGGGTTGGGTGACCCTTGGTATAAGTTCATGAATACTCACCCCAAGAAAGATCCGAGATTTATAATGGTCATTTGATGTATAACATAAATGACAGATTGATACACATTGGCATGACACGTGTTATAGGAGTCGGTGAATGGCTCTGGATTGAAGTGCATGAATGAGCCTCATCTCATTTCATGACATGACATGGTGATTTTCAATATTAAATTGCATATTCTTGATCGGAATGGTTGTTGCTTGTTTAATGTTGCATGTGAATATTTCATATGCACTTAGTTTGGGGAGTGACCTTTTTATGAGATATCCTATTGAGCATGACTCAACTTTTATAGGAAAATATTTCAGTTGCGGGTTATACATAGGTGGACGGCTCATATTTGGGGCCTTAAGGATGAAGAAAAACTGACTTGTGGCTTTTAATTCACGTTTTGTAAAGCTATTGTGAAAAACTATGTTTTTGTAAAACATTCATTAAGTTAATTTTTAGGCATGTAATGTATGTAAAATAATTGTAATCGAACTCATATGAACTATTTTTAATGTAACATTGCATGTTATTATATGAGTATGCATAAATGGACCCGAATTGGTCAATGTTTTCTCATAAATTGACTCGGTGTTGTCAATATTTTATGATTACTCATATTGTATTTTGGGTAGAACTACCTGTACAAAGGCGACTCTGCCTAAACTTTACTAAATTATGAATTCTAGTAAATGGGGTATAACGGCGTGATATCGAGTTATACGGTATCCACAGATATTTCATGGGTTGATGTGTGATCAACGGGTAGATAAAAGGACCCCTGATTTTAGGGGCATTACAGTATGCTGGGACTTTGTGACTTTGTTTTGGGTGTGTGTGAGAGAAAAAATAAGAAGAAAAGGCTAAGGAGGAAGAAGAAGTGTGTTTGTGTCCATATATATTGTTGTTCAAATCATGAACAATGGTATTTGGCTGTGGACATTGTTTTCCAAATTAGGAACAATAGTGTTTGACTTAAGGGAGTGTTTGAAGTGACAAAAATGTCCCTCAATATTGACATATGTCTTGTACATGATATTTTTTATATATTATTTAAAAGATAGTTAGTGTCAAGGACCACATTAGCTGAATATGTGAACATTAATGATTAAAATAATAAAATTAAAATTTTGACGACCAAAATACACTGAAAGTTAAATCTCAGAGACCATTTATGTAATTTACCCTATTACATAAACATAAGAAGTGAAAAAAATCGCATCATAAGATAGAGAAACTGAGTTATATTAGGCCATCTCCGCTCCTTACTCAAATCTTTATTCAAATTTAAATTTAAGTAAAAACGGACTACAAAAAAATTCCAATCTTTAACTTAAACCTATACTAAAAGAAGAGAGTCAATTTTTTATTCAAATAAAAGTAGATTCAAATATTTACTCAAATTTTCAATGGTTAAATTTCACTATTTTAAAAAATTCAATGATCATATTTTACTTTATTTTAAATTTAAGTTTATCTTTTTTTATATTTGAATTTATTTTTTTAAAATTTAAGTTCATCCACTGTCAAATGTATACTAAATCAAATTTTTTCCTCAAAATTTGAGTTTGTACCTACATTAGAAGTGCTATTACAAGGTTAGACCATACCTGCCTTTCTTTCTCCGTCAACTTCATCCAAGACTTGCCCCACTTCCTTCTTTCTCTTTCTTCCACATGTCTCCCTCCCTTGCTCCACCTCTAAACATTTCTCTCTCTCTCTCACGACAACATATGCATCCTGTACATGTCTGAAATACATATTGAAGGAGGGGAAATCGATATAGTTATGTGAATCCATGTCATCCATGTAAGTCTGAAATTGTTGTCTTTGAATTTGGCTTTTTTCGTTCGATTTTCTGTTCAATTTCATGTATTTTCTTTTATGGGTTTTTTTTCATTGAAATAAATTATAAACTTTTTCATTATTGATTTTTTGTTGGATGAATGTTGTATCAGGTTTTTAGCTGGATTGTGACAGTGAAAAGTCTACTCTCGAGATCTTAGGTAAATTGCCACAAATATCGGATTTTTTGGAGACGATTAGCAGAACAGGTTGTTGGTATGTAAATTTGGAGGAAATAAAAGAGAAGTTGAGTTTTCCTAGTGCCTTCATGTCTTTTGACAATCAATGAAGCATCTGATTGGGTTTTAGCGAATCTATATTACATTGTTCATATAATAATTTATACAAATTGTTCTAGGGGTTTATCTTCTAGAAATAGCGGAAAAGTTGGAACTAGCTTTCCTTGTGTTCTGAGTTTTTTGTATTGTAAAAAGGTCGGTTTGTGCTGTGTAATAGTTTAATGGGAATGGCTCAGTCAGGTGCTGATTTCTGTTGTATAAGTTCTATTGTTTTCTATATTTTTGGGCTGTTCCTAAGTTTTTTAATTGTGTTGGAGTATAATCTAGTTTATTAGGGTTACTTTTTCCCTTTTTTACCCTTACTATGCCTTTTATTGTTTGCCTAGACCACAAGGATGTTTAGGTTACTTTGTACTATTATTTGACTATATATACGGGGCTTTACTCTTAGTTTGAGTATCTCTTTAACTCATACAGATTCCTCTTCTTGGTATCAGAGCCAAACCCTACCTCTAACCCTAATCCTAACCTCCACCATAATCAATCCACCACTACAGCCACCTAGTTGCCGCCACCATTGCTCACTGACAGCAACCAAGCCACCACCGCTGGCCGGTCACCTAGCTGCCTCTCCATTGCTCATCGACAGCAACCCAACCACCACTACAGGCCAGTCACCTTGCTGCCTCACTACCCAGTCCTCCATCCTTCCCAACATAACAACACAACCAACAAATTAGCGAAACCAACAAACCACTACCGACAACATCAAACAAACCAAAATCACCCAGCAACTACAACAAGCTAAACACCAAAAACAACCTTCTGCGAAACCACCCACCATAAGCCAACCAACATACTACTACAAGCAAGAGGGCTAGAAACCCAACAACCCAATCTCCATAAACCCAGTGACAAAACCACTGCACAAGCAAACCTGCCTAGTACCACCGACTCAAATATAGCCCAAAATCCTGCCCAAGACAGCCTAGCCCAGCAACCCAACCAGCCTAGAAATCTAAAACAACATCGACACTCATAAGCAAACCTGCCCAAAAAACCACCGACTGCAACCCAAAATCCTGCCCATCGTCTGCCCAACCCAAAATCTAGCCCACTGTCTATACAACCTAAAACCCAACAGCCCAGCACCGAACCCAGCGAACCCGTCCAACAACAAACCCACCCAGCCTAACCTAGTAGTTATCCAAACTAGCAGAGAACCCAACCTAGCTGTCATGCCTTCGTGCTTCACACTCTTTATAGCAGTGTTGCCATCTCAACGCGTCACTGCCTTCTTTTTCCTAGGGTAGTAGCACCTAGGACCTTTTAAGATGGGTTGAATTCTCTTCTCTGTTGATCTTCTCTTAATGCAGTAGATTAATTATATATTTACTAAATTTTTAGGCATCGTGATCTGATTATTTAGGAGCTTTCTGGACCTTTTTATTTGTTGCTACTGTTCGACTGTAGGTATATTATTCTTCCTTATTTTGTCTCTCTATTTATCTTGAAGTTTTTTTTTGTCACGGGTGTCCACTTATTGTTATTGCTATGGCTACTACCGAGGAACTTGAGACTCCTACCGTTGAGACCTCTACGGTTGAGACCTCTACTGTTAGTACTTTCACATGAAATGTACCACTTGGTTCTCTCATTTTTATGTTTGACCAGTATACTGTACTTATTGACATAGTTGCATTATCGGCAATGTCGGATATGATCTCTCAGAAGGTTATGACACAGCTGTTGAATGACCGTAATTATGCTGAGTGGTCACGCTCATTCTAGCTTTTCTTAGGCCGTATAGGGAAGTTTGGTTCGTTAACGGGATTCACCCAAAGTCAATTTTTGACGATCCTAAATATTTTGCGTAGTTTTCTGAGAACTGCGCTATCCTTGGATGGTTATTTAGTTTGATGGAGCTCTCTATTTGCAAGATTCACTAGTTTCATAGTTTTGTTCTACAGCTATAGAGTGTATTATCAGAGATGTATTTCCAATTAGAACGAGGAGTTCATATTTATGTGTTCTCTCAAGAGCTCTCATTTGCTCAACAGAGAGATACGACAGTTTAGGATTATTATGACTATTTGACCCAGCACTGGCTTGAGTATGAGATTTTATGTCTTTTTGCTATTTTGAGGATAGAGTTCGAGGGAGCGGCATTTCTGCATATTCAAGAGTAGGAGGATAGAATTCACAACTTTTTTATGGGGCTTCGTGATGAGTATAAGGGACCTTGTTTACATATCTTGTTAATGATGAGGCTTCTGCCTCTTTATGAGGTGTATGCGATGATTGAGCAGCATAAGTGTCGCGTCTATATTGCATCACTTTCAGTTGTGGCTATGGCTCATCCAACCGACCAGATGACCTTTGCAGTTGTTGTAAGGTCTGGTTCAGGATCCTTAACCAGAGGTGGACAACACTTGGACTAGCGGCGTCAGGGCGCCCTAAATCAGCACAAATAAGAGGATTCTCGTTTGTGAGATTATTGTGGTCAACCAGGACGTTTCAGGGCTGCTTGCTGGAATCTCTATCAGGAGCTTAAACCACCTCCTCGCTGTCGTACTGTTCTTATTGTTAAGGTACCATCACCTACTGCCACTGCTTTTGTTGCTGCTCTTACTGCTCCTCCTTGGCAGAGTGATATGAATGCTATTATTTTCCTATTGGATATACTTATGACCGTCCTGACTTCTCAGAGTTCAACTACTGCTACTGCCACCGCCACCATTACATATATACCTCGTGCCTTTCATGTTTGCGTCAGTCCGTCTCCCCTTTGGATGCTGGACGCGGGTGCAAATGGTCATATAACAAGTGAGATCCATCATTTCACCATTTTTGACGAGCAATTACATAAACAGGTTCAACTAGCAGATGTGACACATGCCCCTATTGTTAGTAGGGGTATAGTTTGCCTTCCAAATGACTTTACATTACATTCGATTTTTCATGCGCTAAAGCTGACCAATAATCTATTTTTCGTATATCAATTAGCCAGAGATTTTCACTGTGCGGTTGTGTTTTTATCTGATTCGTATTATTTGTAGGACCTGAGTACTAAGAGGATTATTATCAGGGTACATGAGGGATATGAACTGTATTATCTAAGCGATCTACCTCCAGTTTCACTAGTTTCTCTACCTCCATCACCTACACCTATTTTGTTTTTATCTATTCCTAGTTTGCATGTTAGTATTTTATCTAGTACTTGTCGTTATGATTTTTCATCACAAACTGTTCAGTTGTGGTATGACCGTTTTGGACATACAAATTTTAAATATTTATGTATGTTATTTCCTATTTTGAGCAATGTTTGTGTTGGTGGTAAACTTGAATATGTTATATGTTCCCTATCGAAATATGTTCAGATCAATTATATTCCTCGCATGCACTAGTCATCTAAGTCATTTAACCTAATACACTCTGATATTTGGGGACCTTCTCTTATTACTGCTCTGTCTGGTGTTCGATACTATGTGATATTTATAGATGATCATACCCATTATACTTGTATTTACCTCTTGCATAAGAAGTCTGATGTATTCTTTGTCATCACTCAATTTTTCTTGATGGTTAAGACACAATTCAATGTCATTGTTTGTGCTATTCGTTCAGATAATGCCAAAAAATATGTGTCTGATGTCTTAGTGTCTCACCTTTCCTTTTAAGATATCCTTCAGCAACTTGTATGTATACTCCTGAGTAAAATGGAGTTACTGAAAGGAAAATAGGAGTCTAATAGGGATGGTATGTTGTATACTTAGGGGTATGGGGGTACCAAAATTTTATTGGCATTTTGCTATTTTGACTTATACTTTTCTGTGCAATCGTACACTGAGTTGTGTTCTTTAGCATAGGACTCTCTTACAAGTCTTATTCCCTGAGCAAACATTTTTTTCGGTCTTTTCTCATTTTTTGGGTGCACATGTTTTGTTCAGGATCGGTCTCCTACTCGCCATAAGCTTGATGATAAAGTAATTTGTTGTGTCTTTGTGGGTTATTGTCATCAGTTTAAGAGGTATCGGTATTATGATCCTATCAGGTGTTGTATGTATCACAGTCTACATGTTACCTTTCTTGAGCATATTTCTTATTATTTTTTCAGTCCTTTATCTGCCCCTATAGTTGATGATATTCTCTTTGATTTTTCGTTATTACAGAAGTCAGAGCTATTGGTCACTATCATTACAAAGTTATTAGTCTCTCCTCCTCTAGAGCCACTCGTCCCTATTAGTATAGAGTCACTGATCTCTCTTTTTTTGCAGGTTTATGTTCATCGCCTTTGCTCTTATCCCTCTGTTAATGTCCCCTCTACCTCAGGCGATACAAGTAATACTTTTCAGTTCGTTGAGCATATTGATGCACATGTTAGTATTGAAGAAATTACAGGTACAAAGCCAGTTACTTTCCCTGATGAGACATTGTTAGTGGAGGATGATGATTTAAGGTGCCGTTATCCACAACGTGATCGCCGTCCAGTTGTTCGTTATGTTTAGACCACCAGGAATTTATTTCCGATCTCTGTTTATGTTTCTTATGGTAATCTGTCTCTTACATTTTGAACTTATAGTATGACCTTATTAGATACGCCGATTTTTCGTTTTATTTCAGAGGCTATTTGGGAGCTCTAGTGGGTTCTTGTCATGCAAACGGAGATGGACGCTCTTTAACGTAATTATACGTAAGATTTTGTTTCTTTTCCTTCAGGGGTGAAACCTGTTGGCTGTTGCTGGGTTTACACCCTGAAATTTCTTACGGATGGTATTATTGATCGTCATAAGGCTAGATTTGTGGCAAAAGGCTTTACTCAGGTACCAGGTTGTGATTTTGGTGCTACCTTTGCTGCCGTGATAAAATTAACTACTGTTTGGTTGGTTATTTCTCCAATTGTAGAGTACTCTTGGTTTTTTCATCAGTTAGATGTGAAGAATACGTTTCTTCACAGTGATTTGGACGAGATTATTTATATGGATGCACTACCAAGATTTTGTGGTGAGAGGGAGTATGCTGGGAAGGTGTGTCGATTGCATAAGTTTTTTGATGGACTGAAACAGTCACCACGAGCCTAGTTCTCTCAGTTTAGTGGTGTAGTTGTATGTTTAGGGTTCACCAGATGTCATTCTAATCATATATGTTTTATTCAACAAAATATTTTTGGGCAATGTGTCATTCTTTCGGTATATGTGGATAATATTATTATTACTGGAGATGATATTTATGGGATTGCACAAGTCAAGGTAAACCTTGGAAAGACCTTCGATGTGAAGGATCTTAGATTTTTGTAATACTTTCTTGGGATTGGGATTGCACCTAGCTATAGTGGTATTGTTCTTTCTCAGAGGAAATTGGTTCTGGATCTTCTATCGGACACTGGGATGCTAGGGTGAAAACCGGCATCATCACCTATGATTCCAAACCTAAAGCTTAATATTGAAGGTGGAGAGTTGAGTGATTCGACTGTCTATTAGAGGTTGGTAGGTAGACTTATCTGCCTAGTCAACACAAAGTCAGACATTTCATTCGTTGTCAGCCGAGTTAGTCAGTTCATGCACAGGCCGTGTCAGCCTCATCTTGGTGCAATTTATCATATTCTTTAGTACCTCAAGCCTTGTTGGCCTGGACTTGGGTTGGTCTATGCATTAGGATCTCAGAATGGTTCTCTAACCTGTTATTCAGATTTAGATTATGGGGGAGCGTGTAACGGTCGATCTACTATAGGCTTTTGTGTTTTTCGAGGGGTTTATCCAATCTCTTGGAAGAGCAAGAAGCAATCAGTTGTGTCTCGTTCGTCAACAGATGCAGAGTATCAGGTATTAGCACTTGACACATGTGAGACTATCTAGCTACGATTGATTCTTGGCGAGTTGGGATCTCCAGTGACTTCTTCATCTACATTATATTGTGATAATCAATCTGCTATTTAGCTCACTTCTGACTCTGTACTACACGAGAGAATGAAGCATATAGAGGTCGATGCTCACTTTCTTCGGGAGAAGGTTAACTGTGGTATTATCACTCTATTGTTTGTGGAGACCAATGATCAGGTTGTGGATGTTTTCACCAAATCTGTTACTTTATCCATTTTTTAGGACTCTGTTGTCAAATTTGGCTTAGTTGATATTTTTGTGCCTAGTTTGAAAGGGAGTGTTGGAGTATAGTCTAGTTTATTAGGATTTTTTTTCCCTTTTTTTACCCTTACTATGACTTTTATATTTTGCGTAGATCACAAGGGTGTTTGGGTCACTTTATAATATTATTTGACTATATATAGGGGGCTCTACTCTTAGTTTGAGTATCCCTTTGACTGATATATATTCCTCTTCTAAATGTTATTTTTTATTTTTTTATTTTTTTTTATTTTTGTTTCCTCTTCTAAATGTTATAGGGGACCTCCATATGAGCACATGTAATTTTATCTTGAAGTTGGTGAAGATGATAATTTTTATATATGGGACAATGAACAATGAGGTGTATTATATCCATTGGTTCTTGGTTAGGTTAAGACAACTATTTGTTTTACCGTTTCATTCCTTTGTATTATACATACTACACATGGGAGTCTTACAAGTCTTGTGCGTGTTCTTGGTTTATGTATTAAAAACTTAAGGCTCCTGGGAGCTGATAAGTATAGGCATGGAGGAAGCTTCTAACTTCAGGAAGGAGTTCTTAGTTTCTCCCATGGGCCAACTTGATTGTGTTTTTTATTAGGCAAGCAATTATTTGTCCAGGGTTTTGTTTGGTGTTACTTTCCTGCTTGGTACTACAGGTTTTTCTAGTCTGGTTTGTTCTTATGGATTAAGATACCTTATAATAGGAATGGATTAGGATACCTTATAAATAGGAAATCCTGACTTTTTGTGCTTGATTGAGATACCTTGTATGCAACCTGTTTATTTGAAGTAGTCTTTGATGCGTACGTGATTGCATCTTTGTAGGGGACACCGAAATCACAATTTGTTATTAAATTTTGTTAGCAAGATTAATGACTTCTTTTTTTCCCTACACATATTTTCCAGAAAGTTTCTTGTTGAGTATTCAAATACACTGACAGTTGATGGCTTCACTGGATCTTGGTTCTCCCTGGCCATCCCAAACAGTCGAAATCTTTGATGGATGTTTTAATATACTCATAGAAGAAGGGAATTCAGGAGATAGTTTAGATTGGCTTGAGGTTCCTGCCACTGCGTTGTGCAACAAGCTGGATATACCAAAACCACCTCCGCTTCCTTGTAAAACTGGTGAGAGACCCAATAATCCTGCATGGCCTGCAGACTCTTGCTTTGTTCCAAAGGAAGCAAAAGATACATGGGACAGGCTATATAGAGAAGGATATGGAGCAGATGTATGTATAATAACAGAAAACAAGGCGACCATTTCAGCTCATTACAGTGTTCTGGTCAGTATATGTAGTTTGCCTTTATTCCTCGTAATATTTTTATTTCATGCAATTTCATTATAGGCTGATCGACCTTTAGATTTTCATTTGAACCGTTACCCTTTTTGCAATCTTTATAATTTTCACTTCCGTAGAAATTATTACGAATTTTTGGGCGTTGTAGACTAAAGCATTTTGGGATTTGTGAGGCATGATGATCCCTTTTGCATTTCTGTTAGTAGTAAGGCAAAAAGGGCTGTTGTAATTTAAGTTGACCATATGAAAGGTCCAATGTGTGGTAGTAGAGTCTCTGCTGGGAAGTTACTGTGATTTGATGGGAATTTTTATCGGCATGGATACCAAATTGCTTATCACATTTTTCATATTTGTGCAGAGTGTTGCATCACCAGTACTGGGAAATTTTCTCCAGCAATCGATAGTTAAAAATGGTATCAGATATGTAAAGATTCCGGGGGTACCTTGTGAAGCTGTCAGCGCTTTTGTACGTTTTCTGTACTCATCCTGGTAATGTTGAAGTCTCTCTGTTCATATATTTCCATTTTTTTTGAGTTTTATTTTTCTGTACTACAAAAGTGGTACGAACGCCAATGTTTTCTAAAATCTAAGGAATGATATGGTAAGCTTGCCGAAGACCACCAAATTTGTAATTAGTTCATCCATGTACTTACTGTAGAGATGTAGGAAGTATGGATACGGATGAGGAATATGGGTATGACATGTTACGGATATAATGATGTGGCACATACACACATACATATATACAGATATATATGTATGTATGTATATATGTGTGTATGTATGTATGTATTAGAATGTTATTACAACACTAGGATATGAGAGATTAAGAAATAAAACACATCCAAACTAAATAATTTATGTTATTGACATTGGACTGGATAATGGTGTTTTAAATTCAAGATTTTATGTAATTCTAAAGTTGAAGACGTGTCACCCTTTGAGAGTCCTCATCTGTTACTTATCATTTAATTGCAATAGACTTCATTGGCTTTAACATAAGCCATAAAAATTCATTATTCATATCCAAACAAACATCTTAAAATGATGAATCCCCATTTATATGATTCACGGTTTTTAAACAACCACCTCACTAAGTATAAGGCGAATGTATTCATTGTAGAAATACACGTACCTTTCAAAAAAAAAAAAAAGGTGTATCCGACTAGTATCCAACAATGATAAATATTCATTAATTATTCCATACGTGCGGAAAGTATCCTACACGTATTCGACTACTATCGGTATCTGATACATATCGGATACGGATACGTCCACCCCGATTGAATTCATGCTTCATAGGTAAAGATCCTCCTTTAGGTCATGCATTTATATAATTATATTATGCACCATGAGTATTGAATATTTTGGAAAATTAGGTTGTTCCGTCATTATATTGTATCCAGCTGGCCAACCTGAAGGAGTCCCAATAATGTTGTGCCTCTGTATCTTAAATTTGGGAGTAATCAATTCTAAGTGTGAGGAATTTGGTGGCTGGTAGTAAACCACCATTGGCTGATAAAAATGTGCATTTGCTCAAAAGGTGAAATGAGATGGTATGACTAAGTAATTTGAATGAGACTGACCTCCACGTCCTAGGATTGCTGGTGAATATTTTGTTTAAAAAAATTAATCGAGGCAATTTTCATAACCGTAGTCAGCATGGCTTTTGTTTTAGTTGTGGTTGGTTCTTCCGTAACAATCAGCTGACTCCTGAAAGGTCCTAAAAGACGCCCCCCCACAAAAAAAAACCCCCAATGTGGGTATGAAAAAATTTCTTGGCCTTTCTCAGCTCATTCAAGTATGTGACTTCTTTTATTTTTGGGTGATATCTATTGATAGTTGATACCTATGCTATTCAACCAAAATTAGATGGCGTGTATGGATTTTTTCACTTCAGTAATGTTTAATACTGAGCCAAGCTTAAATAACGTTTATGCACCTTTTGAAATAGAAGGAAGGATAGGTCTTTTGAATAGTCTGGTAGACTTGTGGTTTAGTGTAGGGACGGAGCCAAACTTTTTTGGTTGTGGGGGCAACTTAAATTATTCGTTAATTTTGTATCATGTTTATGGATGATGTTTAGAGTTGGAATTCAACTTTGATATCAAAGGTGCTATGGTGGTGGAATTTATAAGTCTTGTGGGTTGTGATATAAATTGTTGGGTTTTTTTACAAAAAAAGAAAAAAAAAAAAAAAACAAATTCTATAAAAATTATAACTTTTATGAGTCATGTTACAACTTATATGATTAAAGTAACAATTTTTTGGGGTCAAATTATAATTTTTGAGATACTTGAAATCGATCCTAAATATTAAAATCGGTTATTTTAATTCAAAATCAACTGTAAAATCCCAAAAAAATAGCTTCTCATATTTATCTAAATAAAAAAATATTTTGTCATCCTTGGAAAAAAGAAATTGAATGTGATCCAAATTGACTCGTGTTAGCCTATCGCCTAATCTGGCTGTCTATTCAAATTTGTTTATAATTAACCAAATTTTTGTTTCAAGGACAAAAGACAAGATGGCACACCTTGTTTGTAAAATACAAAATTACCCATAAACTTTTATAATATTCCACTGGGGGCAATGTCTTAAATTTTTTGGAATTCTAAATATACCCTACATGTTTTAAAAATTGCAGTGGGGGCAGCTAGATTCGCCAATGGTTTAGTGCCTATATCCCAAATTGAGTTTTTCTATCTTTCTAACTATTCTGAATGAATGCTCAAACTTATGTATCTTTTTTTGTTTCTAGTGCAGCTATGAAGAAGAAGATATGAAGAAGTTTGTTCTCCATTTATTGGTTTTATCACATTCTTACTTAGTACCGTCGCTTAAAAGACTCTGTATACACATTTTGGAGCAGGGTTGGCTGACTTGCGAAAATGTGATAGATGTGCTTCAGTTAGCTAGGAGTTGTGATGCATGGAGGCTCTCTCTCATTTGTACTCGTATGGTTGTGAGGGAGTTTAAAACCATATCTTCAACTGAAGGATGGAAAGTTATGAAACGAACTAATCCTCCACTTGAACAGGAGCTTCTGGAGTCCGTTGTTGAAGCAGATTCTGTAAGTCCATAACTGTTTCTTTTTTCGTTGACACTCCCGGGGGTTCAGGGGTGCAGCATGTTCATTGCTTGTACACGGTTTTGAAAGCCCTACTCATGTTTTAGTTTTGTCACATGTGAAAGGACAGTGTAACAAACATAACAGAACAAGGTAGAACTTTTGCTTGTAGATTGTTATGCATGCTGTCTGTTTATTGGCTTTAAAAACCAAGCACTTCTGCTTTATATAAAATTCTTCTGCAAGGGATCTGATGGATGCATGCACAATATCAGCTTTGGGTCTGACACAAGATTTTGTGGAGCTAAATAACCGCTGGAGACTTTCTTTATCGAATAGGTTTACTTATACAGACTTGAGATTTTCGATGTGTATGTGTAACCAAATTTCAGCTGAATTAGCTGTAATCCCCGAATTAGCTGGTAAGTTCTTTGGTGGAATAAATAATTCCTGAATCCATATTGACATTTTTGGTATTATGATGAGTATCATAAGGACACATTCCTTTGTCATTTGACTCTCTTGTGTATCATGAAGAAGATTTTTCCGGTAGCCAAGTTTATACACTGTTCCAAAAACATTACATATAGAATGTCAAATATTTGTGCATCAATTATATATAGTATTGGTCTCATGACCAACATGGGGACTAAGTATCATTTTGGTTGGTTTTTTTTCGCTACAAGAGTAAAGTTACTTCCTTTTCCTTTGGTTTGATACTAGAAATTGGTATCTTAGTCTCATTTCTTTGTTTCAGAGAACACAAGAGAGGTTGAGGAAAACTGAAGAGAGGAAGGTTTATTTGCAACTGCATGAAGCGATGGAAGCCTTGCTTCACATCTGCAGGGACGGTTGTAGGACAATTGGGCCCCGTGACAAAATGCTGAAAGGAAGCCAGGTTGCTTGTGGTTTCCCTGCTTGCAAAGGGATCGAGATTCTAGTACGCCATTTTTCTGGCTGTAAGACCCGAGTACCTGGTGGATGTTTACATTGCAAGCGCATGTGGCAACTTCTTGAATTGCATTCCGGCATGTGCAATGAGCCTGATTGTTGTAAGGTTCCTCTTTGTAGGTAAGCAATTTTTTATTACTTGTGAGTAGGGGTGATAATTGAGCCGAGCCTAGCGAACTTCATTGTGCTCAGGCTCGGCATGTTAATTTTGGAAGAGGCTCGGGCTCGATCATTGAGCTTTGTTTTAGGCTCAAGCTCGGGTCAGAAAAAAAAATGTCAAGCCCAAGCTCGGCTTGTTGAAGCTCGTTTTTCCCAATGAGCCTGTATAAGAGTTTAAGCTTGTTCTTTCCAACAAGCCTGAGTTTGAGCTTAAGCTCGTTTTCGGGCTCGAATTTTGTAATCTGTAACCTGTTAGTCTTTGCATTCATCCTAATATTACAAACCAATTCTAATAAGCACATAAATGAAAATAATAATCACAAAAAGATCCTAATAAACATTGCATACTCCAAATGAAAATAAGCACATAAACATCCTAATAGACATCCAATACTCGAAATGAAAATAAGCACATAAACATCCTAATAAACATCCAAATAAGCATCCATTACTCAAAATGAAAATAAGCACATAAACCACCCTAATGTTTTAATAAATCCAGTACTCCAACAGCACAAACAGCAGCACTTCAGGGGCAACATGGACAACAAAACAACAGCACCTCCAACATCACAGCAGCCCCAGTACAGCACAGAAACAGCATATAAGCAGCCCCAAAAACAGCAACAAAACATCTTTTTTGCAACCTTCCAGTTAATGCATAAACTCCTGATAATCAACGTACAAATCGATCACAACAAAGCAGGTTATAACATATACCTTTGAGATAAATACTAAAAAAAGAATGCTAGCGGCAATTTAGTGTATTTACCTTTGATGATATACTAATCCCAAAATCATGACGCAACCAATCAACAGTACATATCAAAGCTTCAAGCCTTCAACTGTCTCAGGCTTTAGTGAACTTCGATATTGATAAAAGCAGACTCAGAAGCTACCGTGGTGACAGGAATGGACAATATGTCACGAGCCATTTTTGACAAATTGCGAAACTTGAGTGTATTTGTTTTCCACCAATCAAAGCATCAAACTCATCCTCCATGTCATAACTATGAATGTAAATTCTTTCTTCAAGATATGTGTCCATTTTAGACTTTGTTAGTTGCATAATATCCAATTGTTTGACCCACATTTCAAATTCACTCCTACTTTTAGTTTTCTCTTAAAGCTCCTGGTGCCCCTAACAAAATTGTTCTTACTATATGAAGTACTTGCCATTGAATCATTAGAGACATATTCTTCGTAGAGATCATATAAAGCATTAAGAACAACATCTATATTATGTACCATTTCATCGGATGGATAAATTTTTTGAAAGCAAAATTCAACAAGTTTAATTTTATATCGAGGATCTAAAATTGCTGACATTGCCATCAATAAGTTACAATCTTCCCAATACTTATCAAATTTCTCATTCTTCCTATCAATCATACGCATTATGTAATCTCTACTATCTAGAGACTTCTCAATCAATGTTTGCTTTATTTTCTAAATTTCGGCAATGAACAAATTAGAAGTAGGATAAGAACATCCTTATAACCCATGAGTGGCATATTGGCATCATTAAAATTTCTAAAATCTTGCAAACTTGTGTAGCTCTTGCTTAATCCTCTTTAGATGGCAACCATTTATAATAAGGATCCCTTTCCTTATACCTTGGAAACACATCTTTGAACCCAAAGTGCAGATTTTATCCATGGTTATCACAATTCACTAAACCTTTAACGACCTACGATCCAAATCATTAAAATTGACGACCCCAAATTACAATACTAACCCTAAATCAATTCGCTTTATAACATGTAGCACAAATATAAAATACATATTAATTGACTACATGTATATAAATTTATAATTATATATTGTTTTAAATAATAGAAAATCAAGTACAATTATAAGATAAATGGTAATTAACTTAGTGTTTATAAATGTTTTGCAGTATATAATGTTGTATAGTACTGAAAATGATCTACATAAGAGTTCCAAAATAAATTGCGACCTAAAATACCGTATCAGCTAAACCTACTCCCATCGTACCACGTACCTAAGAAAGTGTCGTACCATGTACCCGTACCTGTATCACGTACCAAAGCGACCCATGATCCAGGTAACATTGATTCTAACATTTCATAAGTTGAATTCCAACGAGTAGGCACATCAAGAATCAACCGCTTAGAATGTTGACAATTGCAATTGTTTTGCAATTCCTGTGAACTTATGAAGCCACGAAGGGGACATCTTTAGATACTTAAAACTCACGTACATTTTCAACAACATCCCATATCTCACCAAAATCATCTTGAACCATCAAATTTAAGACGTGCACAACAACGAACATGAAATATTTTATCACTACAATAAAGCTTTCCCTGAATTGCATAAGTATCTCTCAAGTTTCTTATCGCTGTGTCATTTGCAGTTGTATTATCTAGTGTAATGGTTGACACCGTATTTTCAATACCCTAATTCAGTAAATACTGAGAGATACTATCGACAATTGCAACTCCTATGTGGGGAGGTGGTAAGCAATAGAAATTCAATATGCGCTTTTTTAAGTTCCAATTCAAATCTAAAAAGTGACCAATGAGATGCATGTATCCAATTTTTTGATTTGAGGTCCACAAATCAGAAGTTAAGCTAATTTGATCAATACTAGCTAACATCAACTTTAACTTCTTTTTCTCACTTCCAAAGATTTTTATGCAATTACTTTTCAAAGTTAGTCTCTTTACTAGCTCAAAACAAGGGTTAAGCATTTTGAGCAGCAATAAAAAAATATTCATGTTCCACCATCCTAAAAGAATACTCATGAACTATGACCATCTTTGCAAATAATTCTCTCACCTTCTCTTTATTATACTTGTAAGTTGTTAAACTACTAAACACCCTATCACTACCAATTGATTCTAGGGCCAACAACTTTTGAGTTGGGCCCTTATTTTTACCCGAAATAGCAGCCAAATGAATAGTTTTAAATTTTTATAAGCCTTTTCAAATGACTCGTCGTACCCCTCTAATCAAGATACAGAACTTGGCGACAATGGTTACATTTCGCCCTTCTTACACCTTTCTCATAAAATTTAGTAAGATCATTCCATACCTTTGACATCTTTCCTTTTGATTTCCTTTGCAATGGTCCATCAACAGTTGGGTCTCTTCATCAATAGCATCATCAACTTCAATAGTAGAATCATCAATCTGAGCATCCTTGCCTACATTATCCGCTATACAAATTGGTGGTTGGGTAGATTGCATGGCATTTGTTGACATATTGTTATGTGCCATATAACTATAAAACAAATGCAGCAAATACTCAGAAATCTCTAACAGTAGAAACTTATACAACAAATACTTAGAAATCTCTAACACCAAAAACTCTGCAAATCCAAAGATAAACTTGCTTTGGCCCATAGACAGGAAATAAAACAAATCTCTAACACTAGAAACTCATACAATAGAAATAATCTAAAAGGCTCACTTAAATTAGCAGAAAACAACTGTGGAAAATAAAAAGTGTGGAAGAGACTCTAACACCAGAAACTCATATAATAGATGTTCAATCCTTAATACAACAAAAATACTCACTTAAATAAGAGAAAACAATTAAAAAATTAAAGACAAATTTTTTGCAGATTTATAATTTGACCAAAATGAGTAAACCAAACAAATGAAAGAAATATGCTTTATAGTGACTCCTACAAATGAAACAAACAAGCAGAATGAAATATGCTTCAATATTAGTTTTACGCAATACACCCTGTTAAGAATAGTAGGGTAGTACGTGTAAATTGTTAATAGTAAGAGGGTGTATGTGTAATTCTTATTATTGTAGGTTAATTATAAATACAAGTGATGTATGAGAGCTAGGTTAAGTTTTAACTACTCTGTTTTCTCTCTAATATTGTGTTAATTCTTTAAATTTAACATGGTATCAGAGCCTAGTTTAATCCTAAATATATTTTGAAAATAAATTAACTCCATTTGTGGTGGTAGGACTATTAGTCGTTGAAGCTACAGTGGTGGTGGTGATACGGTTGTTGTAGTTGTGTACTGTTTGCCGTTGTTGGTGGTGGTGTGGTACTGTTGATCATCATTTGGTGTTCGTTGTGATGGTGTGGTTGTGGTGGTGTAGCTGTGGTGGTGTGGTCTTCATGGTGATCTATCGCTCGTTGTGGTTATGAAGGTGCAGTCGAAGTGTTCATTTTCATCGGAATGGTGTGTTCGTCGGATCTGTGTTGATTTGTGAGGTTGATCTCAGTTGGGTTTGTTGATCTGCGCAGTCAAAGTTAGGGTTTACCGAAACCCTAATCGACGAAGAAGAAGCGGTCCAGTGAGGACCTGTGACCCGGTTCAGTCAATGTTTAGATCCGGTTCAATTAGTGTTTAGATTGGTTCAGTCAGTTTTAGGTCGGTTTAGTCATTTTTAGACCAGTTTAGGCAGGATCCTTTTGTGTTGTCTCCGGTTCAGCGGTCCAGTGGCCTTTTTTGGTCCGGTTCAGCGGTCCAGTAGTCTTTTCTGGTCCAGTTCAGCGGTCCAGTGGGCTTATTTGGACCGGTTCAGTAGTCCAGTGGGTTTCTTTGGTCTAGTTCAGCTCCCAGTTGGGTTTTCCAGTCCAGTTTGGTGATCCAGCAACATTTTCTTCTTCAGTTCAGCAGTGTAGTAAGTAATTCTTGTCCGGTTCAGTGATCTAGTGATTTCTCTTTTCTATTTGCTGCACTTATGGAACTCAAGCAAGACACAGGGTTGGTTATTATTACACACGAGGAGTATGCTCAGTTCCTGTACCAGCAATAGGTTGTCTTATCTCCTTCCATTGCTACTTTTGCCCAGTCAGGTAATACTTTCACTTGTTTATTGTCCTCCAATCACAGTCCTTGGATCATAGACTCTGGTGCTTCTGACCACATGACTGGTGTGTCTAATATTTTTTTTATTATCAGTCTGCTACTTCCACACGTAGTGTTATTCTTGCTAATGACACTTGTTCTCAAGTTTCAGGTTTGGTGACTACTAACTTGAGTTCTGATATGTCCCTATCTTCTGTATTATTTGTTCTTCAGTTTTCTTTTAGTTTACTCTCCATTAGCAAAATTACTTGTTCTCACAATTATTCTGTAACTTTTTATCCCTTTTATTGTGTCTTTCAGGATCTCCAGACGAAGAGGAAGATTGGTACGGGGCATGAAGTTGGTGGACTATATTACTTTGATTTTGATTCAACTACTCGGGCTTTACAGACCTCGCTGTCTCCTTTTTAGTGGCATTGTCGTCTTGGACATCCCTCTTTTCAAAATCTAAAGTGCTAAATTCCCAGTCTTAGTTATGTGTCGTCTTTGTCTTGTGAAGTTTGTCAACTTAGTAAGCATCATCGTGTGTCATTTCAGTCTAGAGTCAATAATCGTGTGTCTAGTCTATTTGAGTTGGTACATTCAGATGTATGGGGTCCAATAAAGAATATTTCATCTAATAAATATCCTTATTTTGTGTCGTTTGTGGATGACTATTCTCGTGTGACTTGGTTGTTTCTGATAAAAGCTTGGTCTGAATTATTCTCTATATTTGAGACTTTTCGTAAGGAAATAAAAACTCAGTATGGTTGTCGTATCCGTATTTTACGTTCTGATAATGTTCGGGAATATGAATCTGATCATTTTTCAGCTTATCTTAGTAAAACTGACATTATTCATCAGACTTCCTGTACTTACACATCTCCACAGAACGGTGTTGCTGAACGCAAAAATCGTTATTTGTTGGAAGTCACCGGTGCCCTGTTATTTTAGATGAATATTCTTCGATATTTTTGGAGTGATGTTGTTCTTATTGTTTGTTACCTTATTAATCATATGTCATCCTCTGTGTTAAATGGGCAAAGTCTATATTCTGTCTTTTTTTCTGGTAAGCCCTTATTTTTCCTAGCTTCTAAGATTTTTGGATGTGTCTGTTATGTTCACAATTTAGGTCCTGGGTTTGATAAACTTGACCCTCGAGCTACCAAATGTGTATTTCTTGGTTATTCCCGCACACAGAAGGGGTACCGTTGTTACAGTCCTCTGCGACGATACTTTACTAGTGTCGATGTCACGTTTGAGGAATTTATTCCATATTTGTCAGTACCTTCTCAGCCTTTAGATATGGACTTTAGGTCATCTCTTGTACCACCATCTCTTCTCTCATTTTCAGATATTCCGTTGTCCACTGTGTTACCATCTACTTTACCTCTCCGTGTCTACTCTTGCCGTCCTCGCCCATCGACTGAGGTGTCCGTACCGTCTTCGTTGTCGCCTTCTGATCCTGTTACATCAGGTAATTTAGCTCTTTACCTATTGCTCTTCGTAAAGGTACTCGTTCGTGTTTTACTCATCATCCCATTTCTCATTTTGTTTCATATAATGTCTTGTCTCCTGTCTTCTCCTGCTTTACTTCCCAATTATCTGCTATATCTATTTCTAAGCATTTACAGGATGCATTATCTGATTCGGGTTGGAGGAAAGTTATGGAGGAGGAGATGGATGCTTTACATCATAATGGGACTTGAGATCTCGTTCCTTTATCCCCTGGTAAATGAACTACTGGCTGTCATTGGGTGTATACTGTTAAATTTCGTCCAGATGGTTATGTGGAGTGTCTCAAAGCCCGACTTGTTGCAAAGGGCTTTACTCAGACTTATGGTGTTGATTATGAGGAGACTTTTCTCCTGTTGCCAAAATTTTCTCTGTTCGTATCTTGATTTCTTTGGCTGCTAATCTTAATTGGCCCTTGTTTCAGTTAAACATCAAGAATGCCTTCCTAAGTGGTGACTTGGTTGAAGAGGTATACATGGAGCAGCCACCTGGGTTTACTGCTCAGGGGGAGTATGGTAAGAGTATATGTCGGTTAAAAAAATCTTTGTATGGTTTGAAGTAGTTACCGAGGGCATAGTTTGGTAAGTTTTCAGATGTAGTTTTAGAGTTTGACCTTCTTCGATGTCAGATAGATCATTCTGTGTTTCATAGACAGACAAATGCTGGATATGTCATATTGGTGGTCTATGTAGATGATATTATGATTACTGAAAATGATTCTGAGGGGATTGCCAAGTTAAAAATATTCTTACAAGATCGATTTCATATTAAGGTTTTGAGAAAATTTAGGTATTTCTTGGGTATTGAGGTGACTCGATCTAAACAGAGTATTTGTTTATCTCAGAGGAAATATATACTTTACATGCTTGAGGAAGCAGGTTTGCTAAGTAATAGACCGATTGATGTTTCTATGGATCCGAATCAGAAATTATTGATGAATGATGGTGCATTGTTGGAGAATTCGGGTCGATATAGCAGATTGGTTGGGAAGCTTAATTATCTCACTATTACTCGATCGGATATTTCTTATGTAGTCAGTATAGTAAGTCAGTTCATGGGATGTCCTACAGTACCACATTGGGAGGCAGTTACTCGTATTCTGCAATATCTCAAACGAGCTCCTGGACTTGGACTGTTATATTGAGCTAATGGACATCTTAGAGTGGAAGGTTTCTCAGATGTTGATTGGGCTGACTCTCCTTTTGATCGGAAATCAACCACTGGTTATTATACTTTCTTAGGAGGTAATGTTGTATCGTGAAAAAGTAAGAAGTAACCCGTGGTAGCAAGATCCAGTGTTGAGGCTGAGTATAGAGCAATGACACATACGACGATTGAGTTGACTTGACTACTATACTTCCTCCAAGAAATTGGGTTTTCAGTTCAACTTTCTTTACAGTTGTTCTGTGACAACCAGACAACTATCCATATCGCTGTCAATCCTGTGTTTCACGAGAGAACCAAGCATATTGAGGTTGATTGTCACTTTATTCTGGACCAGATAGTAGCTAGGGAGATTACAACTCCATTTGTGAAATCTGAAAATCAGCTTGCAGATATGTTTACCAAAACATTAAGCAGTACATGTCTTACAACTATTTGATCCAAGCTTGGATTATATGATATATATAGTTCAGCTTGAGGGGGAGTGTTAAGAATAGTAGGGTAATATGTGTAAATTGTTAATAGTAAGAGGGTATATGTGTAATTCTTATTATTGTAGGTTAACTATAAATACAAGTGATGTATGAGAGTTAGGTTAAGTTTTAACCACTTTTTGTTTTCTCTCTAAAATTGTGTTAATTCTCTAAACTTAACATACCCAAAACAAACGAAGAAACACAAAGTGACCTATATATTGATGAATCTATGCATAAAGAGAGAGAGAACCTGCATAAAAGACTAGACGAAAAATCGTAGCCGCGGGAGGTAGGAGACAGACGGTGGTGTGTCCTTGTTTCTCTCTCTATTTCACTCTTCCTCTGTGAACAACAAACAATGGGTGCCAAGGCCATTGGATGGTGGATCTAGGGTTTCAAAGTCCGGTAAGGGTTTGGTTTCAAAGTTTGACAAGTTTTGGAGAGAGGGAAAGAGAGTTAGAGAGAGAGAGAGAGAGAAGATAAGGGTTTGATTTCAATTTTCAACCGAAGGCTGCCAGAAGTAAGTTTCGTAGATAGAGATAGAGATTGGATATGTATGTGTGGCTGTGATTTTTTTGAGAAAAAATAAAAAATTAAAAGGAATTATAGTTGTGTCCAACTTACAAGAAGGGGGGGGATTTTAGATATTTTAGGGTAAAATTACGGGTGTGGTTAGGCTCATGGGCTCGAGCTCGAGCTCGAGCTCGGCTCGATATCTAAACAAGCCTTTTTTTTTGCATATTTGGCTCGTTTTACAAAATGAACGAGCAAGGCCCGAGCCGCCCATCTCATTTGACAGTCCTACCTCTGAGCACGCAAAGGGGAAGCGGAGGGAAGAATACAAATAAAGGGGCAAATGAAAGGGAAAAAAACAATCTACCTCTATGCATATGACATCACATGCTAAATGACCTTAATTGATTTGCTTCAATGTATGCTGGGGTTGTAAAATTATCTGTATTTTGGGTGAGCAATCTTTACGTGTGAGTGTTTCAACTGGTCATGTGAGATTTGGTCCTTAAAAAGTTACTTGGGAAGCACCCATAGCCTAGGGATGTAAATTGTAGATCCCATGGTATAAAAGTAGTGCACTTGCATCTCTAATCTCCAAATGTAGTGATCCTAAAAAAATCCAATGATTTAAATAACCATTAAAAATGTTCAGGATAAGAGTTTGAGGAAAAGGGTCATACGCAAATTTTGTGATTTTCTTATTGATATGCCTATTTTTACAATCAAGTGTAGTTCTATGCCTTCAATAGTTACTTTCTGGTTTAATGTTATGGACAAGTTATGGTTTTGATAATATTATGCTCCCGTGATGGCTTAAAGCCCATGAGAAGGTCTCGTGCCAGTTGCCATAACTCATGATGGTCCAACTATGGGATATAATGTAAACCTGCAACTGTCAAGTTACATCTACGAGAATGGAAGGTCTTGTGTCATTTGCCATTTCACATCTTAAAATATCCTACTGGATATCAAGTGCTACTTTGAAATGACATGTCTTGGTAGTATCGATATTATCCTACTCAACTAGGGGTCAACTCATGTTGATGCCAAGAGGGGATATTGTGCTTGAAAAACCAACCCCCCTTAGTGTTTTTGGACATGGCCTATATATATTTTTATGGATGGTGGTGTTTACCCTATATGTGTGTGGCTGTGTGCTAGATGGATCTTTGGTGTGTAGTTGTGTACTATCTTTAGTAAAGCATCAGAAGAGCATGTGATTGTGAATAAAGTATGACAATTGATCTTATCAGTGAAAGATGACAATATCATTTGTTTTGTGACCAAGAACAGAGTAGTTAATCTGACTCTTATTTTCGAAAGATTGATTCCAGAAAGTACATTTATAATTCATTTCATCAGAAAATTGAATTAGTATTGTTATTCTTTATTTTGCTTTGAATGTGGTGAATTCAATGCTGGTGGTGGTGGTAATTATGTCTTTTCCCCTCCTCTGCTTTCAGGCATTTCAAGGAGAAAATGCAGCAGCAGAGCAAGAAAGATGAGGCAAAGTGGAAACTGTTAGTAAGCAAAGTGTTGGAAGCAAAGAATGCACTGGGGCCGTTCTCATCTCGGCGGTCGGGTTTTTTTGTTTTTTGGCCACAATGAATGCTTTTCATGTTCATAAACTGCAGCCTACTTTTTGCTGGCCTTAGTTCTGAATAATGTAGAAAGTGACAAATTAAAACATAAAAGAAAAATATTACTCTATATGTAAATAAGGGGGGCTTATGGACACCTTGTCTATATATTACATAATAAATTTTCTAGTTAAAGAGATTACGAAATGGTCAAACAATTTACCAATTGAACCTCATCATTACTGGCAATCTGGAGTTTTAACTAGTGCCTGGTATAAAAGCACCTGTGTTGATTCATGGGCAGAAAAGTAGCATTTATTGGCCTAAATTATGTAGTAAGAGATCTCTACTTGCTTTGTTAGGTCCTCCCATAAGAAATATCCACAGGTTGCAGTGGCATCCATGACAATTAATCATACAAAATTGTTACTTCTTCGCTTAATGAAACTAAATCGATTTACTGGTTAACTATACCATAATGAGCAGATTTCCTTTGTTCTTTCTCTTTTTGGGTTTGCTTTTTATTATGTTGTAAAGTGACTCCGTCTGACATGTCTATCATTATCTTTCCTACGAGTAAGGATACGCCTCAAAAAGGTTGGCCATTTTGGTGTGGGGTGAAAGGTTTGGACTTAAGATGGACTGTGTACATATAGTTTGTTCGAAATGTATGTCTTTCGTTGGAAACTGAGTGTGGACACAGTTATACTAACAATTAAACATAGTGACTCTTTTTGCCCAGTTATAACTTTGTGCCGTTCTGATCCTTGACTGGATGACCAGTGATTCTGCCTTTGTCAGGGACAAAGGAAAAGAACAAGAGGAGAGGGGGAAGGGTTTAGGGAGAATTGATAGAGTAGCATAAGATACGGATGCATTGACACTCATGATGATGGATGGAATATCTACTCAATCCATTCAATTTAGGGATGTTCTGAATCCATCTGCTTGGGAATTTTGTATCATTTTATTGTCATAGGTTGCCCAGGTAACTCTTTTTAGCTCATTTACTGTGCATCTGCTGGTGACAGCATAAACAATCTTTTAGCATGGATTGGTGATGGTAAATAGTGAAGGATGGTGTTATCTCCACCCCGATAAATATCGAACCTCACCCCCATTAAACTATCTAATATGAAATTATCAAGTTAACCCCCCGTTCTATGCCTACCCATTATTTACTTGGTCCACTTCATTCTCTAATCACCTCATCATTAGTGACTCAAGTCATCCGATGTCTTCTTCTCCAAGGGCTTCTTATGTACCTCATCTCACACACCATAACACACAAAACAAACTCATTTGCTTAAGGGTGTTCCTTGCACTTTTGATCTAACAATATCAACTCCATACCATTGACCTGGTATGAAGGAACTCTAATTCCCAGTGCTGAAACATACTAACCTGGAAAATCAGGGTTTTTTTTTTACCACCAGTATATTCAAACTCTCTATGGAAGGAACTAAAATTGTATAACCAGTATATGGGGAGACAATGGTACACAAGGGTGAGGAAAAAGAGAAGCCTTGAACACAAATCACTTGTAATGACCTTTCACTAATATTACTCTTTTCAGTCAAAAAAGTTTTTAGGATAAAATGTGACAGGACTTTAGGGGCTCAATAGCCCTCAAATCGACACGTGAAAAGATGTAGCCGTTATGGAACTCAAAAGGTGTCGAGAGATGGCGCCGAGGAGTAATCACTAAGAGGAGTCGAGTATACAGACTGACACCAGCATTTAAGAAGATATAATAGCTCATTAATGAGGATTTGAGTGTCTATGACAGGGTTATTAATGAGCCTCTACATCCTCGAGACCCAAATCGACAGTCATAATTGCAAAGCATTAATGGTCATTACGCCTACCAGATGTCCTCGGGATACCCCGAGGTATTGTTCCCCGAGCATTAAACACTCGAGAGTAGGTGTCAAGCACCGATCAGATGGACTTAAATAATCGGGGCTAGGATCATAAGTTCTCGGCATGCCTCGAGCAGTCAACCTATCGCCCAAGTGAACCAATCACGAGAATCTGAGTGGAGAACATTCATTATGCATGGATAAGAGTGTAAGTCATTAAATGTTGAGATGAGACTCCAAACCCTTGCACTCATTGCTAGTTCAGGTCTAAATACTCCTCAGACATATGAACACAGGTACTCAAGCTAAATTGAGAAAGAGAAACATTGTGCTCAAGCTTCCAAATGCCTACTGACTTAAGCTTCGGAAGAGATAAGTTGGGTGTTCACCCGGCCCCTTTTCTGACCTTTTGGTTGTTTCAGGTTTTTCATCAAGAGGATCGCTATCTCTATTCATTGCAGGAGTTCTTCCATGCAAGTCGGCGCCATCTGTGGGAATGTAGCGATTGCATCATGGTGAGGGGGGAAACTTACGTGTGAGAAACGCATAAACTACCCAGCTCCCAGCAGTCACTGAGTCAGACTCCTTGAACCAGTTAGAGGGAGGCAAGCATGCCTCACAACGAACGTTCCCCATGGATCAAGGCCTTGGGGGGCAAGACCTCTTGGTTCGTGAAATCGTTGAGCTGGTGGAAAAAGGGATGGGGAATTGCCTTAAGTGACTTGAGAAGGATAATGCCAAGGTGTAGAATTGGCTTAATGATTTCAAGCAAATGGGGAGTGCCAGTTGGCAGAGTAGCAAGCGTGAAGACCGAAGTTTCAGCCAAGGTGATTCCAGGGGCGCAAAGCTACGTGTCCCTGGGAAGAGCTTACACAGGTGCACAGGCGAGAAGAGTAACCCCTGAAGTTGGGGAATACCTGCTCCTGAGGAAAAATCAGAATAGGATCATTGCCGGGCAGGCCTATCGGTGGGATCTCCATCATAGATTATTGAAGGGTGTCGTGGTGATCGAGTCCCACATGGAGTCCACTGCAAGGGGGCCTAGAAAAATAAGGCCCCGAGAGGACCTTCGAGCATGCTTAGATGCCAAGCACCGAAGACCCTACCCCGAGGGGGATGAAGAGGATAAACAATTCATCTCCCCGTTCGTTTGGGCGATCTAGGAGACTAAGATGCCCAAGAAGTTCACCATCCCCCGATTCAAGGTTTATGACAAGAGAACGGATCCTAAGAGCCAGCTACGATAGTACAAACAATTGATGTCCCTTTACGACATCGATCAAAAACTATTGTGCCGAGTTTTCCCTATGAGCTTGGGGGACACTACAATGAGGTGGTATAAGAGCTTGGCCCCTGAGAGTATTAGGTCTTAAAAGCAAATGAACGAGTTTTTTGTAGCTCGATTCATTACTAGTATTAAAAGGCTGAAGGACATCGGCACATTGCTGACACTCAAACAGAGGAGTGGAGAGTCCCTTCAGCGGTACGCAATCAGGTACTGGGAGGAAGTTAACGAGGTCGATGGATGCTTATAAGTCATGGCTGCAGCGACATTTTGGCTGGGATTGTCTCGAGACACCGACCTATATAGATCTCTGGCTAAGAGAGCCCCGATAGATATGAAGGACCTGATGGCTCGGATAAATAAGTACGCCAGGGTGGAGGAAGAGTCCATGGTGCCCGAGGGTAAGGCCCTAGCGCTGAGGAAAAGGAAAAGGGAAGTGCCTACAAGGAAAGGGGTGCCAAACCCTACTCCAAGTCGTTTGTCCTTTTAGGGGGTGAACACGGTCTTCATAAGATGCTGCACAAGATAAAGGAGAAAACCTTTCTTTAGGTGGCCGCCGAAGATACAAGGAGACCCATTATCGAGGGATTCGACTTCTCATTGTTCTTATCATCGATCTGTGGGGCATTTGACTGAAGATTGTAGGGTGTACAAGTCTTTCCTCGAGCAATTAGTCTAAGATGGGCATCTCGGGGAGTTTATTGAAAAGATACTTGTTAGAGGCTCTGCGGGAGGAGTTGTCGACGTGTCTTAGGAAGCAACAACCGTGATTGAAGTAATTCACGCTTGTATAGTTGAGAGACCAACGTATAATTCCCTCCGGGCCGATCACCAAAGGGTCTCACTGGTAGTGAAAGTGGAGGAAAGTAGGGGTGAGGAACAATCGTCTAAAAGGCCACGGCCAGACGCCGAGGTCATCCACTTCTCCGATACCGACCTTAGTGAGTTAGTGCTCCTGCATGACAACGCTTTGGTAATCACACTTTTAGTCTACAAGTTTGATGAAGACGGTGCATTCGTCCAATCATTAGAAGATAAAGTTTTCCACTCTGAGGGGTGTCATGGAGATTCTTGGCGATCAGACGTCATCAAAAAGTTGCTTTTACACCGCAGTAAAGACTGGGGGTCTGTGACCAAGCTCAAGAGCGTGATCCCAAGACAGTGGTGGCTAAATAGCAATCACAATTTGGTCAGCCTGGTGTGGATGACCCCCTTACAAAACTAGCCGATCATTCCACGGAGACCCTGGTCAAAGTTTTTCTGAAACCCGAGGATGAGGAGAGATTCTTTTTAATAGGGGCGTCACTAGGCGACACCGAGAAGTCTGACATGATAAGCTTCTTGTGCCAAAATTCTGATATTTTTGCATGGACCCAAGCTGAGATGGCGGGAATAAGTGTCGAGGTAATGACTCATCGGCTTCATGTGGACCTGTCTTTCAAACCCGTACGACAAAAAGCTCGAAGAACGGACCCCCATCACGCAGTAGACGAAGAGGTGGATAAGTTGTTAAAGGCGGGTTCCATCAGAGAAGTACAGTTCCCCCAATGGTTGTACAACACGGTGTGCGTGAAGAAAAAAGGAGGAAATGGTGAGTTTGCGTGGATTTCACGAACTTGAACAAATTATGTCCCAAGGACAAGTATCCATTGCCAAAATTCGATCAGCTTGTAGATGCTACCACGAGTCATAAACGTATCTCCTTCATGGATGCTCGGGCGGGTTATCATCAAATTCCCTTGCATGAATCAAATCAAGAGAAGACGACGTTCATTATGCCCTGAGGGATCTATTGCTACATGGTAATGTCGTTCGGGCTGAAGAATGCTAGTGTCATTTATCAGCGGTTGATGAACAAGATTTTTAAGCAACAACTCGGTGTCACCATGGAGTTTTATATTGATGATATGCTAGTGAAAAACAAAAAGGGTTCTGATTATCTTTGGGACCTCGGAGCAGTGTTCACCATGTTCTAGAGATATGGGCTAAAGCTTAATGTCTCAAAGTGTGCCTTCGGTGTAAGCTCAGGCAAAATTTTGGGGTACTTGGTCACGCATAGGAGCATAAAAGCCAATCTCGAGCAGGTGCAGGCCATGCAGAGTATCCAAGCGCTGAAGACTACTAAAGACATTTAGAAACTGACTGGAATGCTAGTTGCCCTCAACTGATTCATCTCCAAGTCCTCGGAGAGGTGCAAACCATTCTTTGCCATGCTTAATTGAGCAACAAAAGGGACTTGGGATAAGGAATGTGACCAAGCACTTTAAGGGGATTAAAGAGTACCTGAGATCCCCCCTCACCTTGTCTGTCCCCAACAAAGAGAGCAGTGTTGAACCTCTATTTATCTGTATCGAAAGGGGCAGTTAATGGGGCTCTGGTCAGGGAACACGAGGGGGTGCAAAGGCCTGTTTATTTCGTGAGCAAAACCTTTCTTGATGCCGAGGCCAGGTACTTGCCGATGGAGAAGCTCATACTAGCATTGATAGTCTCGACGAGAAAACTTAGACATTACTTTCAGGCACATACTATAGAAGTCTTGACCGATCGGCCCCTCAAGCCCATCCTTCGTAAAGCCAACAAATTTGGGAGGGTGACAAAGTGGGCTGTGGAGCTCGGAGAGTTCGAAATAAGATACAAACCCCGTACTTCCATCAAAGGCAGATTCTTGCCAACTTTGTTGCTGAGGTCTCCGCATCCAAGCCTCCACAAGAATTGATAACTTTTGATGATGACGTTTGGAACTTACATATAGATGGATCCTTGAACGCGAGTGGGGTAGAAGTAGGTGTAGTATTTGATCAGTTCCGGAGGATTCACGGTAGAGCGTCAGATGGGGAGTCAAAGCATCTAATAATGAGGTCGAGTATGAGGCGTTATTGGCAGAACTCGATACCGCATATTCGATCGGGGGTGAGACGCCTCTAAATTTTCTGTGACTCCTAGTTGGTTGTAAATCAAATCAATGGCGACTTTGAGGTTCGGGATAGCAGGATGAAGGCATATCATCCGAAGGCAACATCAGGAATCGAGAAGTTGGAAAAGGTAGAAGTATCCCACATTTCAAGGGATCATAATACCCATGCTGATGCGTTGGCTTGTCTCACCTCGGCTTTGGCCTCAAAGGTGACTCGGTATATTATTATTGAAAATCGGGAGAGTCCGAGTATAAGAGAGTCCGAGTATAAGAGACACAAAGACCGAGCAGGTACTATCGATGCAAGTGCGAAGAGCGCCGCTGGGTTGGATGGACCCCATAATCAAATATTTGATTGGAGGAGTACTTCCCGTGTGTGAGACCCAATCACGCATTGCACATATATTAATATAATTTTGTGGGTTAAATTATAATTATGTAAAATTATTAAAAGGTGAATTAAATTAAATCTTTTATAGCCATGATGTATGTGAGAATACATTGGGTAGGTGGACTCCGTTAGTGTTGTATGAGTGAGACCATTTATAGGAATTTCATGTGTAAAAATATTAGTGGGTCGATTTTAAAATTATTTAAAAATTTGGGGGGAGCAAGTGTAATTATTCACCTAACTTTACACATGTTTTTAAAATAAAAATAAAGGTGTGTCGTGTATGTGTATGTGTCTGCCGTGTGTAAGTGTGTGTGTGTTTAATGGTGTAAAGTGTATGTGTTCTGATCAGCTGGGAGCCGAGAGAGTGAGGTGAGCAAGAGAGAAAAGGAAAAAAAAAAAAAAGAAAGAGAAAAAGAAAGGAAGAAAGGAAAAAAAAATATACGCATGTATCCACTTGAACTGTGAGCAAAGAAGGTATGTATGACTCAATTTAAGCGTACGTTGTGATTAGTTTTAATATATATGTTGTTATACACGTGTGGGCTATTTTAGCATGTTTTAATGAGTAGGTTGTTTTAATTTACACACATGAGCTGCTTTATTTTATTTTAATGGGTTGTTTTAATTCAAATTTCATGGGCTGATTTAGTTAATGTCAAAACAGAGTTGTATGGGTGTAATTAAATATATTTAGCATAATTAACGGGCTATTAAAGATAGGTTCCAAATGGGTATTAAAATAAAGATGGGAAAAATGTAAAAAAAATGGTTATTAGAAATGTTCAGTATGTTTTTGAGGGCTAGGTTGGAACCGAAATTATGAGAGTGAAATGGGTAATTTAAAGGTTCAATTAGGGGCTGAAATTTCATGATTAAATGTGTGTGTAAGATGAAGTGTGACGGTTTTAAATAAAAAGTACGATAAAAATTGGAAAGGGGTGCCGGTAGCGCCGAAACCCTAATTTCTAAATGTTATTATCACATGTGTGAACTTTAATCCAAATGACCTGCAATTTTGCGTGCAACACTTTTAGATGATGCTTGATATGATAATGTGACTTTCGAATGCAAATGAGTATAATATCCGGTGCGAAATGTATGAAATGCCAGAAGTATAATTTTTAGGATTTGGGGTCAAAATGTGTGAAAATTGGCCCCCGGTCAATGTGTTTGACCTGCTTAATCCTAATTGTGATTAATGTAATTGAATTTGGAATTTAGGGAGGAAATGTGATCCCTAGAACAAAAAGTGCTAGTGTGTGAGTGGATAGGATGGTAACCGGGGTAACCGGAGTTACCGGGGCACTTTGGGGTGCATCATTTGCATGCATTAGTACATGATTAATTATTAAGTTTGATAACCATATTGATATTGTAATTACCAATGTGTTAGGTGGAACAAGTGAGACAGTCAGTATTGAAATAGGTACGGTGACACCGAAAGGATCCACTAATAGGATCGGAGGGCCGTAGATTTGTACATCTGAGGTGGGTGTATATCTTTATATGTTTTGAAAATACTATTATCAGATGATAGTAAATGATAGAATTTAATAGTAATTCTTTAGGATTATGTGCTACGTGTTTATGTGATTGGATGATGCTTTGTACAGTATATTGTGTATTGTGGAATGTGGCGCACTGTTTGAGACAGGGGCGTCGATGCTTGGTCACTGGGCGTGCAGTGATGTGCTAGCACTGTGGTATTCCAGGGAGGTTCGGGAGACACAAATCCATGTGGGATCGATTACCCAATGAGGGGTAGTGTGGATGTGATGTGGCTTGTGAATTGTTTGGAATTGGATTGATGTTGTTGTTTGATATGTGTATCTACGTAGTAGCTATCTACTGTAGTGTATTACTATCATTTTCATTCCATATACTGCATGTATACTCACTGAGCGCGTGATTTAGCTCACAGCCCTACAGTTTCTTCTTTCAGGTACTATAGAGGAGGATGTAGACCGGTCTACTGTCCAATTGATTGAGTCTTGTGCAACGTTAGTGTGATACCACTCAGGTTGAGTGTCGGTATGATTAACTGTTGGCCTGTATATTATGTGTATGAGAGATATTTATGGCACGTTAATAGTATATATTTGTAAATAGACTCAACAAGCATACTTTGTGATGTATGCTATGTGGGTATGAAATTTTGTATATGTCTATAACCTGGGAAATAAATGATTGGTATAGGTGTTTATATATAGTACAGGTTATTAGACATGTTTTACCATCATGCTTAATAACTAAGATGATGAGTGTTGTTGTTGCACCTGTGGGATTATATCATGTTTGATTAGTCCAGCTTATAATAATTGTTCACAGGTGTATGTAAAACCTAGTCGCATCTCATCCTTGGGAGACCAAGATGGGGCGTGAAATATTAGTTGGTATCAGAGCTAAAATTTATAATTTGGTAGTCGAGTTGAGTCTAGCGTGATAGTGGACTTAGGGATTGGTTTGTTTAGGTGGGGGTGTTAGAGGTCCGTGTGAATGTGTGAAATATATATTGCATGTTATCATTACCCATATGCGACATTCACATGTGTTACAGTGATACATGGAAGGAGAAGGGTCATCTACTCGGGCTGGAGATAGGGGAAAACGACCCCAGGTGAAGGAGGAACCATGAGATTTGGGGGCTAGGCAACTGTGGGAAGCAACAGTTAAGTACTTTGAGCAACATATGACGCGAATGGAAACAGGAAAACCCGGGGTACGTTGTGCGAACAGTTTAAAAAGCTTGATCCACCAATATTTACGAGAATTGCAGGTCCGTTAGAGGCAAAAATTGGTTACGACGCATTGAGAAGATATTCAGAGTGATGGGAGTTGGTGATGAGGATAAATTGCTATTATCCACTTTTATGTTAGTAGAGGAAGCCCAGTATTGGTGGGAGGCTATGGAGAGAGTATTGCTGCCAGTGTGCACTGAAGGAGAGGCCAGTTCAGTTCGTAGAATTCCCACATGGCGGCAGTTTACAAATGCTTTTGACAAAAAGTATTTTCTCTAGAGTTATCGATATCAGAAACAGAATGAATTTTTACATCTACAGTAGGGGAATCAGTCAGTGCTGGAGTACGAGAGTAAATTTAGTACTTTGTCTAGATTTATGTCTTCTGTTGTCGCAGATGAGGGCGAAAGATGCAGAAGATCCCAGATGGGGCTAAATTACAATATTAGATCCCGTATTTTGATGCTGGAGTTAACCACATTTTCAAAATTATACAACAAAGCCCTGATTGTGGAAGCTGATTTGAAAGAAATGGAAAGTGCAAGTGAACAAGCAAAAAGAGGAAGATATAAGCCAAGTGAACAAGGTTCCAAGGGAAGTTTCCTTAGCAGAGTCTGGAGAGGAATGTTTTTGAAGGGTGCAAGTAAGAAGAAGTCAGAAGTCCCATTCCAAAGTCGAGGACATGGAGCGAGTGGATCATCTTCCTTTGCACTGGGTCAAGAGATGGGGTAGTATCGGAAGAGTACAGTTACTTGTTACCGTTGCGGGCATGTTGGGCACATTGTACGGAACTATCCTATGGGAGGACCAAGAGCTACTATGTCATGGTGTTGCTTTCTATGTGGTCAGGAGGGACACATGCAGAGAGATTGTCCACAATATTCGACCCAGCGTTTATCGATCGGCAGTGTACCTACGGTGTCTCGAGGGGTAGCAAGTGGCAGGGGTCGAGGACGAGGAGGCAGCATTGGAGGTGGTGGTGCTAGTGGCAGTGGACCGAGTGGACCTGAGGTTGGTGGACGTGTCTTTGTGCTGACCCAGCGGGATGCTCAGGCGACCCCGGATGTGGTTACAAGTATGACGTCTATTTTTGGTCAGCAGACACGAGTCCTTATAGATTCAGGTGCCACACGATCATTTATTTCACTGTCATTCTCCATGCATGTTAATAGACGACCTACTCCATTAGATTGTGGCTTGACTATAGCTACTCCAACGGGTGACTGTGTGACGACCAGGGTAGTATATAGGGAGTGCCTAGTTCAAGTGGGTAATAGAGAATTACCTGCAGATCTATTACCTCTTGACTTCCAGGATTTTGATGTGATTTTTGGAATGGATTGGTTGTCTGCATATCATGCTACTATTGACTATTTTTGTAAAGAAGTGGTATTTAGAATTCCACATGTTCCTTTGTTTTGGTTCTTTAGAGAGTGACGTCCTGAGTCGAGGAATTTGATATCAGCAATTAAAGCCAGGAAATTACTCAGGAAAGGATGCCATGGGTACTTGGCCTATGTGAAGGATACTCAGAGAGGTACTTCTGAATTGAAGAATATTCCTGTGGTTAGTGAATTTGCTGATGTGTTTTCTAAAGAGTTACCAGGGTTACCAGTGGGCCGGGAGGTGGAATTTACCATTGAGCTTGTGCTAAGAACTAGTTCCATATCTATTACTCCATACAGGATGGCTCCAGCTGAATTGAAGGAACTTAAAGTTCAGTTGTAGGAGTTGTTAGATCGGGGATTTATACAGCCTAGTGTATTTCCTTGGGGTGCACTAGTATTATTTGTAAAGAAGAAGGATGGCACTATGAGGTTATGTATTGATTATAGACAACTGAATAGAGTGACTATTTAGAACAAGTATCCATTGCCGCGTATTGATGATTTGCTAGACCAGTTACAAGGTGCCCGGGTGTTTTCAAAGATTGATCTTCGGTCAGGATATCATCAGTTGAAAGTAAGGGATAGTGATATATCGAAGACTGCTTTTCGGACCAGGCATGGACACTATGAGTTTCTAGTGATGTCTTTTGGTGTGAAAAATGCTCCTACTGGTATTTATGGATATGATGAACCGAATCTTCCAGCCATATCTTGACTCATTTGTGATAGTGTTCATTTGATGATAGTTTGATATACTCCCATAGTAAGGAGGAGTATATA
>CAUOFW020000949.1:0-162218 GCA_963454935.2 Ilex paraguariensis | reverse complement strand
GATGGTTATGATTGAATATCAGTATGCATTTTAGACATATTTTATATTTAGCTAAATTATTATGTTTTTGTAACGCCCCAAATTCCCCCTTGGACAACATTACTATTTAAAAATCATTTACATCATGAGAGCAACTAATAACATCCATAAGTAAAGAAAATTTCATTCACCATCCATAATATCTACAACTTCATCCAAAAGAATATGTTAAGCCATGATCAATGCATTCAAAAGAATATGCCTAACTACGGCAATTACATCTCAAAAATTAATTATTATCTTATAGTGGAATAAGAAAAATATTAACATGAACATTATCTCAAAATACACCTCCTAGTCTAGGACATAAAAAAACAGTTCTAAACATCCCCCTCCGGGTCCACATGCCCATCAAGTTGAGCTTCCCAAGCTATCGACTTGTCAACTCTGAACTCCTTCTCTAAACCAAAATCTGAAAAGAATTTTGTTTGTAAGGGGTGAGCACTAAGTCCTGTAGGAAAATCCTCCAAACTCGAACAAGGTTTCAAAAGCATATAAAATGGTCGGTCTCATTTTACAAATATCATATATAGCTTTTGAAGGAAAACATGGACATTTTAATTGATCTCAAGTTTATGCAATAGCAATAATTAAATGAGAAAGTAAAACTAATTCCCAAAAATAACAATTTCCAACAAGTTGCCTTCACAATAACCAATTTCACAATAAACCAATTCCACCAAACTCCTTTCCACAATAAACCATAACCAACCATTTGCATAATAAACAATACTCCATAATGTATATCAAACCACAACTTGTATTTCAGGTATGATATATGACATCTCATGAATAAACACATCGAGGATATCCTGACCCACACACATACACCCGATCCTCGCAAGAATATCCAACTTTAGGAAGGGCGTATACCAACGCATTGACAGTGACAAATCCAACCCAAGAATAATATACTAACACTCAGCCTCGATACCACGTGAGCGAGTAGTGGTTTGGTCCTCCCAAGGCACCAACCCACTACGAGTGGTAGGAAAAATTCAAATCCGCACGGAGTAAGAACCTTATCTACCTACTCTATGATACCCGGTCAACGGCCACCCATGGTTATCCAAACATCTACAAAAGATACAATACAAACCCATTTCCTCAAATCACAAGCAAATTCCAAAAATTCCCAAATTGCACATGTATTATTCCAATAGAAAAATTTAAGAAAATATGCAATAGATCATCAAAAATATTATTGTATTGTTCAATACAAAACACTAGAGTTTTGAAATCAAGAACAAAGGAAAAATCAATAGAAAAATTCATTTCTCTTGAAAATTAGGGTTTCAATACAAAAAAGAGATTTCATGGCTATCTAACCATAATTTCCATCAAAACATGGTAATATTTGCAAAAGTATCAAGAAATAATGATTTCATAGCATATATATAAGATGAAGAGTAAAAACATACATACATACATATATATATATATATATATATATATATATATATATATATATATATATATATGTATATGCCATAGCCTCAATGGACAAGAGTGGAAGAAAACCCTACATTCTTCCTTAGTTTTGTGTGAAGAACTTGAAGATTTGATCTTTTCCAAACTTGAATCAACATTTTAATCTCTTATTTTTTCCTTTCTTTCTTCCTCTCTAAGCCTCTCTAGGATTAAAAATGTTGAAATAGGGCTAAAGGAGGTGTCCTTATGTATCTATAGGAGGCCAAATGGTCCCCTGTGTGCGAATCTGAAACTCAGAATCTGTAACTCACGTTCGAACGTCATTTGGTGTTCGAACGTCACTAATGCAATTTTCTATTTCATGTTGGAACATCACTTTGGCGTTCGAACGTTGGTTGCTCCCAATACTTCTGCATTTCCATCAGAGCTCTACAAACACCAAAGTATTGGGACTCACTTACGTTTGAACGTCATTTACGTTCGAACGGACTCCTAATTTTTGTTGAAACTTTCAGTAAAGTTTTAGAGTATTTAGAGGTCGATTTATAATTTTTTTGTGAAACACTCTTTTATAGCCCTTGAAGTCTACTATCTACTGTCAAAATTTCAGATCAAATTAACGTCAAAGTAAAAAGTTATGATCCACATACTAGGAATGTATCAAAACTCCTTCCTACTCAAATTCTCTCTAAAGTGTGATTTCACTCCAGAATACTCCCAAACTTCTATATCATACCCTATTACCTTGACTAACAATTTTATTTCTACTCTTACAATCTACATATTTCATGCATACATCATTATATATATAAGCATTTCAAAATCATTACGATATTATATAAAGACAAGGATGTGGGGGTTCACAGTTTTATAATTATTTTATGTATATTTTTATTTTTTCATTATATAATTGGTCCGATAAGTTGACCCACTGTTTAAATCAGTGAACTATTGACCCAGTCCCCTAGCCGGTTCGATGATCGGTGCAGTTCTGATAACATTGCTTTGATGACAAATTTTCAGACCAATCCCTTTTGGTGCCCTCATACCTCTCTCTTTTCTTTCCTGCTAACGCAACCCACTGCTAAAGAACCACTAGTGCAACTCACCACCATTGGTAACTCCAGTCCAGTGCAGGTATCTCCCCCCTCTCTCTGTTGTCTCATTCGTCTCCACCTTTCTTTTGCTGGCTCTCACCAGTCGATGCCACGATAGCCAAAACCCCAGATCTACCATCTCCCCCACACCGTTTCTCTCTTCACTTCACAAATTCAAAATCACACAATTTTTTTTGAATTAATTTTTGTGATTAATTGTTTGTATTTATGGTTGATTTTTGATGATTTTGGTTTTCTCTGTAAATATATGTTATAGATTTGAAATTTTTGGTGTGAATATTTTTGGTGTTACATCATTGAGTCACCAAAATCGCCATTGATTCTAGCAGCCACTGCCAACGATGCATTGGCGCTAGCCAGGTCTCTCTCTCTCTCTCTCTCTCCACCATAAAACCTACACAATACAACCCCGCAATAGCCACCAACACACCCCAAAATAATGCACATCAACTATTTGTAAAAATTCCTAAATGCACCACACCACCCCCCATCTGCCTGCAGCCACCACCACCCCACAGCCCACATGAAAGAGAAATCTGAGCGTGTTCAATGATTTTCTTGCCAGTGATTGCGGTTTTGCCTTTCCTCTTCCTCAATTTGACCCAAATTCAGCTTTTGCATGTACGAAATATTTGTTTGATTTCAAAGATACACTTTTATATGAATTAAATTATTGACTGAGATCTATGCATTCAAGTCACCAAAGCTGGGGTGAGAATTTTATTTGGAGCCAATTATTCAACATTAATACTAAATGTTGTTGATGTGTCTTCAAAAGTTCAAAAATCATTTTTATTTTGTGTAGTTCTTTATGTTGTGAATAGGGGGAAGCTTCCCACATGGTAGAGACTGCTAAGAAAAAAAAACAGAATATAAGAAAGATTTGTAATTTAGTAAGTTAAATGTTTTTTCTGTAATCTTTAGTAGCTTTTGCTGCAATCTTTGGTGGTTGTAAATGAATTCCAAACTAATTTAGTGTCATACCAAGAATTCATTTTATGTTCTCTTTGTATGCGTTCGTAAACAAAAGTGAACCATGAGTAATTCTTTGTTGCAGAAATCACCAATGCTGCTTTTGAGCCCTCATCAATGATGATTAAATGTGGTTCACACCATGGGAAGTAAATGGCTTGCTATTTGACGTACATAGGTGATGTGGTGCTAAAGGATGTGAAAGCAGCCACGCCCAAGTATGTATATTGTGTAAATTTATGGTTCTTTGATATTGTCCAGTTTATATCTTTGAATCAAATTGTGAAATTTATGATTTTTTTTAAAGTTTAGGGCGTTGTTGTCCATTCTCAATTTATTGTTATATTATTTTAATTTTGTGGGATTTGCGGTAGAATAAGTAAAGTAAATGTGAGTTTTGATAGTGTTATATATATATATATATTTTGGGTTTTGTTAGGTTTAAAGAAATTTTTGTGTTAGTGGAGATGTTGATATAAATGGATTTAATGGTGGGGACCATATTCAAGATTACTCCAACCATCATGATCATACACTCACATTGGACATTCATGTTCGAGTATCTATCTAAAATATAATAAAGTCTTCTCTTTTTTGGCTTTAACACAAATTTGTTCAAAGTTTTGGATGTCTTTGAAAAACCCCATTGCTTTGAAGCGTCAGTGTCAAAAAATCCTCTTCTTGTGCTTGTGTTTTGAGCTTATATAGTGTTTTATTGGTGATAACTATGGTTGTTACATCGAGGACAACTTTGAAAATGAGAGAGAAACAAAAACAAAGTAATGGGTTCTTATGGGATGATAGTAAGAAGGGATTTGGAGATAGAAAAACCTATTATGGTTTAGGTATAAGTGTTCAATTTAAACTCTCAAATGGGCACTGGTTATTCTTTCTTGATTTTGTTTTCAATTCATCGAGATATTTTTTAGTTGTGTGTACCATATACATTAGGGACATGCTGTGAAGACTCTATAGAATTGTGAATTGATCACATCATTGGAGATTAGCATTGGGTATGCTTTAAATCACTTTTTGGTAGGGGGTATGATTGTGTAGGACACTTGATGTATGAAGCATTTTTAACTTTTTATGTTCAAAAATTGCCATTAATGTTTGGTTTTCTAGAAGAAAGTTATGTGATGGAGTTTGCACAAATTTTACTTACCTTTTCAATAGTTGAGAAGTGGGTTGTGCCATTAGTGTTGTTTGTTGTGTCTATCATGATGGTTAATGGTTGTGCGTCTGTCATGGTAGTTAAAGGTTGTGCGTCTATCATTGTGGTTAATGGCTATGGGGTTCAAATACATTGGTTTTGGTTGCTCTTGTTGTATGTTTGTAGAATGGCAAAAGTCAATGGTTATAGTTGCTCCTATGGTATGTTTGTAGATTTGTAAAAGTCAGTTGATTTGCTATATACATCAAGTATGTAGAATCTAAATATTGTTTCCCATTACCTGTTCTCTTCAAGTGCAACTAGTTAGAGAAAAGCAAGTATTAACAACAATTAAAATAATTATTTTTCAAGCTATTTTTGATATGATTACACGTTGTTTGTTTTATTGCTTCAATGAAAAGAACTCAAATGACAATACTTTTTGTTATCTCCTATGTTATTGCTATGACCAACTTACTTCATCTTATTCCTAAAGTAGTTATTAATAGAGTTATGCATTACCTATAATCTAATTCAATGTAACGATTTGTGTTTAAATCAAAATATTAAAAGGCTATGTCATAGGCCCGTGTTTTAAAGTTCTTTTGTTTAGTTGCTGTAATCGGCCCTATGATATATATGGTACAATTATTTTTATAATATTTGTATTTTAGAATAGGTAGAACTCTAAGCCGTGGTGTTAATTTTGAGGGTTGCCACTTTCCGTGGTATTTTACAAACGTGTGTTTGGCTATGTGCATCATTGATGTTTAAATTTGGTATGAAACTGCTATGTGGATTGAGTTAAACTGATTGGTATTATTATGTTCTTGAGTTAAACTTGATTAAGTTCGGTAATTTGTGGCTTGATGCGAGTTCGGTAATTTGGTTGGGTCCTGCTTTCTTTAAATACATATTTGTTTTAATAATAAGCAAGCATGTACAAAGGTTGAAATTTTTGTTGTTTCGTTTTTAGATAGAATTTTGCAAGGTTTTTTTCTATAAAAAATAATGAACTCAAATTGATTTTCATTGCTATTTGAAATATTTAGATTACACAATAGCACATATGTTCTACCAACTTAGTTCGGTCCAAATGAAATAATGCGGTTTGTTGGTAAGAAGTACTAGCACTCCTAGGTCCACCAGTCAAGGTACTTAATATTTTCTATTTATTATACAGATTTCGCCTCAATGAAAAATTTTCACAATGTCTTTTTTAGGTTGTTGTTTTTTTGAGCTTTCTTAGTATGAGGGTTTAATTTGGGCAAAAACTTGAAGTCACAAAGCATACCAAGAGGGTTGATTAAGGTTTTTGAATTATGTGAATTTTCAATCTCGACTCATCATCAATTTAAAAAGAAATCGAAATAGTTTACTCTAAAAACAGGACACAAAAATAATCAACCTTTGTACATAAATTTATCAAAAGATTTCAAATTGCGTACCTAAAAAGATCGAGGTAGTTTTCAAATTGTATAACTTAAAAAAGAAATAAAAAAATTGTTTTTCAAAAGATTAAAATTATGCAATTAGTGTTCGATTTTATGTTTCATAATGCCTAAGATAAAATTTTGGGACCTATTAGTTTTTAGGCGTTGTCTACTGTTTTGGTCTCCTAAAAATTGGTTTTGACTTTTGAAAAAGAGAAAATAAAGTAAAATGAATATCATGGATTTTTTTTTGGCCTTCGTGTTTTGTTCTGGTTTTTAAGTAGGGCGGCAGTTGGAAATTGAGGCCAATTTTCAAAGAAGTTTATGACTATTACTATTGTTTTAATGAATTTTTTCTCAATGGTAGAACCCTAGTTTGGTTGATTACTATTGTCTAATTTTATTACGTTACACAATAAAAGTTAGTGATGGAGTTACTTCAAATATATACAGAAATTTATTGATTGGAGTATATAATTTGAATTATGTTTACCAAAAAATTATGTTAACTTCATTTGGCTCTAATTTCTAGATAGTTGTATCTATTGTGGTGACCACTTAGCCTTGAATTTTGTCTTTTGGTTATTGACAATGTATGGTGGCAGTGAGAGGCCACAACAAGTAGTTTCCAAGCATGAAGTTGTTCATGGTAGTTGGAATCCTACGTAAGTAGGCATGTGACAGTGAAGGTATAGGATAAATTCGTTTATGGAAGTAGATCATTTTTTAGATGGAAATATTTAGGTCATGAAAATTGCATTGGAGTTCTTGCTACTGCTATGTAATCTTTGTCTAGCCTCCTAGTTGAGGAATTTTGGTGCATCAATATGGGTCATTTGGGACAGATAAGGGCATACACATTATATTCATGTGTTATTTAGTTTTGTGAAAATGTTATGCTTTGTTGGTCATCACATCTCTTAGATTAATTTTTTTTTCTATTTCTTTCATGTAGATTGTTCTAATGAAATACATGTCAAGAGACAAAACTTCAATCAAGGTAGTAATGGCAAGGGCTAACAGGGGCGCAACTAGGGGCCTAGACAAAAATGTTATATGGGGCCCTAGTAATATTTATTCAATATTAATACTAGTATTAAATAGTTATCAAAATATTAAAATATGTTTATTTAAAATTTATTTGTTTTGTCTTTTTTTTTTGAGATACAACATATTAATTAAAATTTAAATTTTGCAAATAAAAATAGTGTTAACCGTAGTCAAATTCGGAGATCAAATGCAAATGATACATGCTATTTGTTGAAGATAAAGAAAAACATAATTGAAAATTAGTTTAAGTAGTAAGACAACTATGGTTGATTAGTTTCAAATAGTGTATTATTTCTACTCATTTTATTTTATAGTTATTCTATTCATTATAAACAAATTGATCAAAAAATAGCCTTAAATTTAAGTTATAGAAATATAAATCATTATTCTTACCTATTATACGGTCGACAATTGATTTTAATTATAAGACTACAAAGTGATAATACATATAATATAAACATCAGGTGAGATAAGAAAATTATGTTGAACTCTAGGGCCCTAATTTTTTTTGAAAGAGGTTCTAAAAATTTTATGATAATACTACTTGTATTTGATTTGGGGTCTAAATACATTGGATAAATAATGTATTTTATTTAAAGTTAGTACTCCCTATTAATTCAGTTGTTAAAATGTATTGAGTATTTAAATTATATCCCAGCATCTAAATTGTATACCATTGTATAAAATTTTATTTTGAGGTCCCAAACTTTTCTTCTAATTTGGGGGCCCTAGGCAATGACTTTAGTGGCCTATTAGTTGGGCCTGCCTTGAGCATTAAAACAGTCCAGTAAAATACATTGTCAAATAATATCAAATGAAGGAGAACATAAAAAAGTTTATTGAATGTTGGGTAAAACATCGGATATTTTGTCGAACACGACTTCACTCATATAACGATGAATTATACGAGTTTTATTAATATAGGTTGGACCCATTCTAGATAGCATATATTCGTTAATTACAATCCCTTGCTTCAAGGGAATACCCTTTGATTCCAACGAAAAATTATCACGCATTACCATTTATCCCACAAGGATATTTTTTTGTAATGGTAGTTGGACCTAGGTTAATTGTCTAGGTTGTTGTACGTACCCGTTATCGGGATCAAGCCAACTTGTAGTTCGGGGAGATTAAATTATTTTTTTTGGGTAAGATCAATGGGTAAATGACTCATTTATCTTGAATGGATAAATATCCATCATGTTCGAAATGGGTAAATGACCCTTTGATTTGATATGGGTGCAAGACCCATTTGGTTTACAAGAAAAATTTTGGGATTTGACACTACGCCTAGTTTAGCTAAACTACCTACGTATCTGAAAGGGAATCAAGTCAGATGTAGTTCGGAAGTTTTGAAATTTATTTAGGAATGCAACTGTGCCCAGTGTAGATGCTGGTTTGCCTATGTATCCAAAAATAGAATCAAGTTGGACGTAGTTCGAAATAGAATTTGAAATTTATTTGAAGTTGATTTGAACTTGCGATTGCACCTAGTTTTACTAGACTGCCTACGTATCCGAAAGAGAATTAAGTCAGCCGTAGTTTATGAGGTAGAAATTAGATTTTATTTGAAGTTGATTTGGACTTGTGACTGCGCCTAATTTAACTAGACTGTCTACATATCCGAAAGGAAATCAAGACAACTGTAGTTCTTGAGATATAAATTAGAATTTATTTAAAGTTGATTTGGACTTGCGACTAGTTTAACTAGACTGCTTATGTATCCGAAAGAAAATCAAGTGAACCGTAGTTCTTGAGGTAGAAATTAGAATTTATTTGAAGTTGATTTGGACTTGCGACTGCGCTTTGTTTAACTAAACTGCCTACGTATCCGAAAGAGAATTAAGTCGAACGTAATTAGAAAAGAAATTTATTTAGGAATACGACTGTGCCAAATGTAGATGCTGGGCTGCCTACGTATCCAAAACTGGAATCAAGTCGAACATAGTTCAGATTTTAGGAATTTAATTGAAGGTGGCTTGGAATTACAATTGTGTCCAGGGGAGTTGCTGAACTGTCCTACGTATTCAAAAATAGAATCAAGTCGGACGTAGTTTGAAAAATAATTTTGAATTTGAGTGGGGTTTTAAATTAGTGAATGATTCATTTAATTTGGTTTGAAATGGGTGAGTGACTCAAAATTTGATGTTCAACTTGATTTGGTTTGAAATGGGTGAATGACCGATTATTCTTTGAGATGAATTTGAGTCGTATTTAAAACATCCTTGACTTAAGTGAATTTTAGGATTCACATAGGTTGTGACTTAAGATGGAATTAAAATTCATGTAAGATTATTAACTTTATGTGAGTTTGAAACTCAAAAATCTATTAGGAGTCCAAGACTCTTTTCAAAAAGATTGTTGAGTTTTAATCCTCCTAAAAATTAGTACAGAGTTAGAAACCCTTTAATTTAATTTCCACACTATTTAATTTATAGAAGTTTGAAGCTCCAAAAATAGTGAAGGATTTAAATAATCAAATTGTCACTTAAAAGGAGTCAAAAACTCCAAATCAATTTAACTGAGTTATAAACTCTTTAAGTTAAATTTTCTTGTCCACCAACAATCTTTTTATGGGTTGTACCAGTTGGTTTTGCTGAGAGAAATTGAAAGGCTTTGTTAGAGTTAAAACTCTATTCTTTGCCGAAAGGAGTCGAAGAATCCTTCACGTGTTTCATGGGTGATTTGAGAGACTTGGTTGCAAGTGGGTTGTCAAGTGAGGGAATTTTACCAATTCTAGAAGCCATTTAGAGTTTAGAATTTTTATGCTTTGATTTTAGCACATTTTCTTTAGATGGGCCCAATAGCAGATTTTTTTGAAAGAGTTTGAAACTCTAGCCAAATTGAATTGGATCCATCCAAAGCTTTTTGGTTGCCATTTTTTTTATGTATAGCGGAGTTTGAATTTGAGTCAAAGACTCTTATTTTGCTAAGAAAAAAGTAGGTATCTTTGGAGAGAGTTTCAAATACTCTTCATTTAGTAGTTTGGTTGGTTTGTGAAGAACCGAAGACTCTTTTGGTGTCGTGAAGAGTTTAGAACTCTAGGGATTTTTTTGCACTGTAGCAACTTTAGGAGTTAAAAACTCCTTAAATCACATCATCACCTTTTGTAAAGGGGAGTTAGAGACTCCATGAAATTTAGTTGAGTCAAAGACTCCATATTTTTTTTTTTTTTGAGTTAGAAACTCAGAAGTTTTTAGAGTTAAAAACTCCAGTCCTCCCTTTTTTTTAATAAGGAGTTTGAAACTCCTTTGCCATGCATTATGGAAGACTCCATAACGAGAAAGGCAAAGAAGCTTTTGCCAATTTTGCACAAGAGTGTAACACTCTTATAATTTTTGTGCTGTACCAAAGTCAAGGAGTTGAAAACTCCACTTTGAAAGCGGCTCGGGATGGCTGCGTGGATGGGAATAAAAGAGTCATAAGACTCTTAAATAGTGACTTGAAAGGACAGTAGGCGTAGGCGACTTCTATGAAAAACATTAGAAACTGAGTTAGAGACTCTTATTGATTCTTCCTCCCTTCTTGATTTTCTTGCTACAGTTTTTATGCAACAAATAAGGTTAGTAACAATTAAAGTAAGCCTCAATTTGTCGCCATATTGCTACAAAACCCATGTCACGTAGGCTGAATTTGGGTAGTAACTGTGGTGATTTTCTGTTTGATTTTTACAAATCTAATGGTGTTTGCCGAGCAACCAAGAAAATATGGTCAGTCTAAGAAGGAGCTTTTGATCCATCCCAATGAGTTTTGAAAAAAAGTTTCAAATAATGGTTGGTTTGAAAATAACTCCCAAACACATGTAGTTTTAAAAATATTAATTGGTCTGACGTTTTTAGGCTTAAAGACGTTAGACCACAAAATGACATTTTTTGTGCAAGATTGTTGTAAACCCCCACATGTTTATAGTAATATAATGATAAAAATTAGTTGGTAATTTAATATATGTGAAATCATAGGAATGAACCGTATATGTTATAACCGTAGAAAATGTTAATAGTGTAGAATCGGGTAAATATTTAGTTCAAACTTAGTTTTGACTTGTAAATATATGAAACTGGTTGCAATAACACTTATACCAACTATGTTTGATGTACAAATGTATGTTATAAAAGTTTGGGTTAGTTTTGAAATGGTTTGAAATGGATTTGAAATGAAAAAACAGAGGAAGAGGGTAAAACTGGACAAATCGTACTGGTACAGTGTACCGGTACGCTGCTGTCCAGAGGGCATACCGTACCGATACGTAGTACCGGTATGCTCTGTAAGTTTCATTAATTTTAAGGCGTGATCTGGGGTCCCCTTTCACCCGATAAATACATAATGACGCCTCCATTAACTCCATTTCAACCTTTCTAACCCTAGAAAACCTTAGAGAGGAAGAAAGGAAGATAAAACACAAGATCAAAGGGGATTTTCACTTCAACAAGATCAAAACCCTAGTTTTTTCAAGAACACCAAAGTATGGGTTCCTTCCATTCTTGTCCATCGAGGCTAGGGCATGTATGTATATGTATGTTTCCACTCTTAATCATATTTATATGCTATGAAATCATGATTCCTTGAGATTTTTGCAATCATTACCATATTTTAAACAAAGTTATGGTTATATAACCATGAGATTTCTTTTCTTGTCATAAAACCCTAGTTTTCAAAAAAGATGGATTTTTCTCTTGATTCTTCCTTTATTCTTGATTTCGAAACCCTACTGCTTTGTGTTGAGTAATAAAATGGTATTTATGATGATCTCTTGCTTAATTTTCTTAAATTGTTCTATTGAAAAAATGCCGATGAAATTGCGAATTTATGATTTACTTATGATTTGAGAATTTGGTTGGAATTGCATCTCTTGTATGGTTGTTGTGATGGACTTGAATTGCATTTGAGCACTGTCGTAGAGCGTTAGAGGTTAGTCTATCCCAGTAGGGGTGAGATGGTTTCCTAACACTTGTAGTGGTTTGTTGTTTGTTTGAGCAACCACTATTGTTCACGTAAGTTCGAGGCTGAGGGATGATATATCTTACTTGGGAAGGAGTCGTCAATGTCGTGGGAGATAGTAAACGCCCTTCCTAAAGTGGTTTGTGTGGTTATGATCGGGTGAACGAGGTAGAGTCGTTGTGTAAATTTATGGGAAGCAACCAACATACATGAGAATATGGGATGACACTATTGAACGATTATTGTTATTGTATGGAATTGGTTTTCTACAAGAGCTTGTGGAGGTATGAGACTCTACAAGAACTTGTGGGAAATGTTTTATGGTTGGAAAATTTATTTTACTGTTCATTTAAATTATTGCTATTGTGTAAACTTGAGATCCGTTGAAATGTCTCGGTTTTATTTCAAAAATTGATATATGATATTTGCAAAATGAGGCCGACCTGCTTTATACATTTCTAAACCTTGTTCGAGTTTGGGAGGAATGTTGCTACAGAGCTTAGTGCTCACCCCCTACAAATAATATATTTTTCAGATTACGTGTTAGATGAGGAGCTCGGAGTTGATGAGTAGGTACATTGGGAAGCTCCGCTTGACGGGCACGTGAATTCCGAGGTGGATGCTTAGGGTTATACTCTCCTAGGTGCTAGACTAGAAAATTTCTTTTGAGATTATGTAAAGACTAATCTTTTGTTATATTCCGCTGCAAGTTTAAATGTGATTCTTTTAGGATATAATAGCCATGTTTTGGCATATTCTTTTGGGAATGATGTTGTAAATATTACATTTGATGAATGAAATTTCTTTATTGATGAATTTTATTAGTTGCTCTCATGATGTGAATTGATTTAGATTGTAATGTCGTTCAAAGGAGAATTTGGGGCATTACAATTATTGCCCATTTACACCTAAAAATGTCAATTGTACTGACGTTTTTAGCTATTCTCTCATACCGCAAAAAGGTTTGAATAAATTAAACTCACACCCCCTGACATTTAATTTTATTACACAGACACCCCCTCACATTTCAAATTTTTCAATGAGACCCCTTGACATTTGAACACGTGTGACAGTCACACCCATTTTGTCTAACAGACATTATCATTTTAATTAAAGAGACTTTTTTATCCCTCATTTATCCTTGAGATTTACTATCTATCCAACTCACCACTCTATTTTACTAAGTCAAAATAAATAAATTGAAAAGAAATTAATGCTTTCTGCATTCCAGTTAAGTTAATTTTATCTTTTCAAAAAAAAAAAATCAATTTTATCCTTTCAATATTAAGTTAATTTTTTAGTTTTGGTCAATACAATGATTATCACCTGCCACTCCAAGTCCATCGATTCTCACCACCACCATTACCATTGATGTACTTTCTTTATTATTAGGAAAAATTTCATTCACACACACTGTAAATAGGTCTAATTTTAATGACACCCCTTATCAATTCTGAAATTTCACTGACACCCCTTATCTTTTACCAATCTACCCTTAAACTTTATACTATATATATATATATATATATATATATATATATATATATATATATATATTATCAATCTTGGTCAAGTAACGGACGTAACGAAAATACTTCTTTTATTCCTTCGAACTGCCATATGTGCTAACGGCTATCCCAAATTCTTATGGTTTCAATATATATGGTTTATTCTTACGTCATTAAATATATAAAAATTACTAAACAAGTAAATTACTATATTAATATAAATATGTGGGGGTTTACACCTTCAAAGTCTAAGAAGAAAGCACTACACTTTACTATCCAATGAACACCATAGTGCAGATTTTTGGTCAACTTCAGAGAATAAACTGATTTGACTCAGATATTTCTAGTATGTGCGACCTATATGGTTGGAAAGATATACGAGTTAGGGTTCTAACAAAAATAACGGTGTGCAATTTGGACTTTCCAACAAAGAGTTATGATCAAATTAGTGAAAGGTAGTATGTCAGACTGCTTGGTTCTTCTATACTTGTCTAACTCGAGTTTGGGTGTCTTTTGTCACAAATCCTATCTCGTACCCATCTCCAATATAGGTAGGATGACTTTCATAAAGATCCATGTCTAGCATCATTAACAAAAAAAAATCTCCTAGAATCATCCATGACAACATAATGTAGAACTAGTATATTTAGAAAAAAATCTTTCTTCAATTCCTCTAAGCTAGCTCGTTGATGAGAATGCAAATGTCATATCTTTTTTTCTCTTTCATTATTTAGCCCTTTATACTTATTATTCTTATAGTTTGATTTAGGATGTAAATAAAGACGTTAAAAGTAGAACGAAGATAATAGGATGATTGTTGATAGTATAGACATGTGGGGATTTACAATCCACCCCCTTAAAGAAAGTTTCGTCCTCGAAACTTACCTCAAGTAGCGAATAAGTGTGCGTACTTCTCTCGCATTTCTAGCTCCGGTTTCCAAGTAGCTTCTTCCACTCCATGGTGTTGCCACAAAACCTTCACTAGTTGGATGACTTTGTTGCGGAGCACCTTCTCTTTGGCATCGAAGATCTTCACCGGTTGTTCTTCATAGGTTGCTCCGTCTTGAATTTCAATATCTTTCAAGTCTACAACCCGCGTTGCATCCGATTAACATTTTCTCAACATCGACACGTGGAACACGTCATGTACCCCCGACAACTGAGTTGGTAACCGCAACTGATACGCCGCTTTGCCCACAACTTTGATCACTTCAAATGGCCTGGTATATCTTGGCGCTAACTTTCCCTTCTTGCCGAATCAAAATACTCCTTTCTTGGGCGACACTTTGAGGAACACGTAGTCTCCCACTTTGAATTCCAAGGGTCTTCGTCTTTGATCTGCATAGCTTTTCTGTCGACTTTGCGCTGTGAGTAGCCTCTCTCGGATGAGTTGAATTTTCTCGGTAGTTTCTCGAACAATCTCCGGTCCAAACAAACTAATCTTGCTGGCTTCCAACCAACACGTAGGGGATCTACACGGTCTTCCATACAATGCTTCATACGGTGCCATCCCAATGCTGGCCTGATAGCTGTTATTATACGCAAACTCCACTAACGGTAAGTGATCATTCCAGTTTCCTTTGAAGTCCAACGCGCAAGCACGTAACATATCTTCCACAATCTGTATCACCCTTTCAGATTGGCCATCCGTTTGGGGATGAAAAGTTGTGCTGAAATGTAACTCTGTCCCCATAGCTTGTTGTAGACTTTGCCAGAACCGCGCCACAAATCGAGAATCACGATCCGACACGATAGAAAGTGGAACTCCATGCAAGCGCACAATCTCACGGACATACAGCTGGCTCAAAGTCTCCAAGGTGTCCGTGGTCTTCATACCCAAAAAATGAGCGGACTTGGTAAGTCTATCCACAATGACCCATACTGCATTATGCCCGCGCGACGTCCGTGGTAAACCCGACACGAAATTCATGGTGATGTGATTCCACTTCCACTTTGGGATAGGCAAAGACTGTAGTAATCCTCCTGGCTTTTGATGTTCGATCTTCACCTGTTGGCACACCGCACATCGTGCTATGAACCTTGCCACATCCTTCTTCATTCCTTTCCACCAATATTGGCGCTTCATGTCCCTATACATTTTTGTGCTACCGGGGTAAATAGCAAACTTAGAGCGATGACACTCTCCAAGTATCTCATCCTTTAGAGACAAATCATCGAGAACGCATAGCTTCTCCCCATATCTCAATTCTCCGTTTCTCAAAGACCAACCCTCAATTGTTTCTCCATTCTCCAATTTAGCTTGAATCGATGCTAATTCAGGATCCAAGCATTGCAATTCCACAACCCTACGTTGGAGAGTAGGTTGAGCCACAAGGTTGAACAAACATGGTCGGGATCCATCTTTTCCAACCCATAGATCAAAATCTCCAAGGGCATCCCTCATCTTCCATTTACATGCAAAAATATTGAGTTCACCCCAAGACTTTCTGCTAAGTGCATCGGCGACTACATTGGCCTTCCCCGGATGGTAGTTGAGTGTGAAATCATAATCTTCTAGATACTCAACCCACCTTCTCTGCCGAAGATTCAAATCTTTCTGTGTGAACACATACTTGAGGCTTTTATGATCCGAGAACACTTGAAACTTTTCCCTATACAAGTAACACCTCCACAGCTTGAGAGCAAAAACCACAGCAGAAAGCTCCAAGTCATGAGTGGGATAATTCTGCTCATGAACCTTTAATTGTCTCGAACCATAAGCAACAACCTTGCCTCCCTGCATTAGCACACATCCCAAGCCTCGTAGCGAAGCATCGGTGTACACATCATATCCTTCCCCACTGCTCGGAATAATGAGGATAGGTGTTGTCGTCAACCTCTTCTTCAAGGTGCGAAAGGCTAGCTCACATGCTTGAGTCCACATGAATTTTTCTCCCTTCCTTGTGAGGCGAGTCATCGGCATCGCAAGCTTTGAGAACCCTTCCACAAACCTCCGGTAGTAGCCTACTAAGCCCAGAAAACTACGTACTTTGGTCACATTCTTTGGTGGTTCCCACTTCATCACTGCCTCAATCTTTGCGGGATCAACAGCTACCCCTTGTTCCGACACCACATGGCCAAAGAATTTCACTTCCTTCATCCAAAACTCACACTTATTCATCTTTACATATAACTTATGTTCTCTCAATATCTGTTGCACAATAGAGAGATGACGTCCATGTTCCTCGTGATTCCGAGAATAGATTAGTATGTCATCAATAAACACGATGATAAACTGATCTAGATACGACCTAAATACCCTGTGCATTAAATCCATGAAGGCTGCTGGAGCATTAGTCAATCCGAATGGCATCACTGTATACTCGAAATGACCATACCGAGTACGAAAAGCAGTCTTAGGAATATCTTCCTCCTTGATTCGTAATTGATGATACCTTGTGCGAAGGTCAATCTTAGAGTAATATTTAGAACCCTTCAACTGATCAAATAGGTCGTCGATTCGTGGCAAAGGGTATTTGTTCTTCACAGTAACCCGGTTCAACCTCCGATAATCCGTGCACAACCGTAGTGTCTCATCTGTCTTCTTCACAAAGAGGACCGGGGTTCCCCAAGGTGAAGTACTCAAACGTATAAACCCAATGGCCAACAAATGATCCAACTGCTTTCTTAGCTCCTTTAACTCCAAAGGTGTCATTTGATAGGGAGCAATAGATATGGGTTCGATTCCTGGATAGAGATCAATCCTAAACTCAATCTCCCTATGTGGCGGTAACCCGGGTGGTTCATCTGGGAAGACATCCAGAAAGTCCGACACTATCAATACCATATCCTCATGGAATTTATCCCGATCGTCTCCCATTAAACTAGCTAAGAAACTCAAATGGCTTCCCGCCTTCGCTTTCAAAAATCTACTACTCGTAGTAGGAAATGGGTGAGAAGATTTGTTATCTTTCTTGAAAGTGAAAACTACCCCTCCCAGTAATTGAAATGAAATCCTCTTGTGAAAGCAATCCATCACCGCATGGAATTTTGATAACAGATTCATTCCGAAGATTATGTCATACCCCATCATGTCGAATGCAACTAAATCTACAATCAATTCTTGTTCCCCAATTCGAAGCATACAACCTCTACACACCCTCGTAGTATCTAACTATTCTCTCGTAGGCAAGTCAATACTCAAGGCATGCTCTAGCTTCTCAAATTTCAATCCCAAACTAAGAGCATATGTATTACGTACAAATGAGTGGGTAGCACCGGGATCAAATAAGATTCGGGCCCAAGAGTTGTAAAGAAGTACGATACCTTCCACTACGGCATTAGAAGCATCCTCATCTGGTTGAGTCAAAGCAAAAACTCTCCCTTGATTGGCCCCACAGGGGGCTTGAGCTTGTAACTATCTCTATTGTTGTGGTCTCGGGGGTGGTGGCTTATTTGCTTGAATCTGTCCTGTCGCTTGATTGGTCCTAGGTGGAAGTGAGGGGCATTGATTTTTGAAGTGTCCAAAATCTCAACATGCATAGCAGCGACGTGGGTCGGTGCCGGTCCTCGTCTGGGTAGCTCCATCTCCTCGGGCTGTCAAAAGTCTCTGTCCACCTGCCTGGTCTGGACGACGGTATGGTGCTGCCCGCTGTACTCCACTGGTGCTAGTGCCCATCCTGATCGGACCTCCCCTTGTGAAATTTTGTCGCCGCTGGGTGTCCTCAACATCCCTCTCCACAAGTGCGGCTCGGTCAACTAGATCCCCATAATCTCGAATCTTGAGAACCATAAGCTTCTCTCTGATGGTAGGCCTCAATCCCTGCTCAAAGCGTTTGGCCCTTCTTACTTCTGTGGATATAAACTCCATAGCATAGCGGGAGAGCTAGTCAAACTTCCTCCCATACTCGGCCACCGTCATGTTGCCCTGCCGTAGAGCCAGAAAATTGGTGCTCATTCTATCCCTCGCTGATTCAGGAAAGTATTTGTCTTGGAAGATTTGGTCAAACTCCTCCCAAGTAAGCACATCGGTGTTCCTTCTTCTCTTCACGGAGTCCCACCAATGGTCGGCCTCTCCCTCCAATAGATAGGTTGCCAAACCGACCCGAAGATCCTCGGCAACTCCCATGCCATCACATATTTTCTTCACCCAGTGGATCCACCTATCTGCATCCAAAGGGTTAGAGCTCCCTTGGAATGTAGGTGGACGTTGTCTCAAAAACTCCCGAAGGACGACTATCCTCCGATTTTCATTCCCATTGCCTGGTACTTGGGCTAATGGATACGCCCCACCATTGTGGTTGTTGTTCCCATTTTGGTGTTGCACCAAAGTGGTAAGCTCTCGTAAACATTGGTAGATGTCGTTTATGGCATCGGGAGGTGGTGATGGTGGTGGGTTTGCTTGGCCACCACGACCTCGTCCACGCACTCCGTCCATCCTGCACACCAATTCACAATTTAGCTCCTTGATGTACAAGACATTTTAAGTATAGTTCTAGTCTAAGCATAACGTTTAGATAAACTTTCATCCAACAAGATAGTTTACCCTAGTCCTATTTCTCTAGCGGTGATCCATAACCTACAGCTCCCATGTAAGACCTAAAGCCTAGACTCTGATACCAAATTTTGTGACGCCCCAAAAACCACCCTGGACAACATTACCATTTAAAACCATTCATATCATGAGAGCAACTAAATAAATTCATAATTTACAAACATTCTTAATTTAACAAAATTCGGGCAGAGTCTCCTTTGTACGGGAACTCTACCCAAAAACTCAACATGTGCATTTATACTACATTGACCACACCGGGTCCATTTAACCATCAAATAAAAATACTTCATTCATCATATGTACTATCCACAATGTCATCCCAAAAAGAATAAGCCAAGTTATGACAGTTACATCCCAAAAGAATTACACTCAACTTTAGCAGCGGAATAAACAAAATACTAGACTATTTGTGATCGTAAATAAGATTTCTTAGTCTAGTACAAAAATAACTATAGCCCTAGATGTCCACCTCGGGATCTAGAATCCCCTCGGGTGGGGCCTCCCCATGCCCCAGCTCGTCAGCTCCGAGGTCCTCCTCTAGCACCAAATCTGAAAAATGTTTAACGGTAAGGGATGAGCACGAAGTTCTGTAGCAATATCCTCCCAACTCAAACAAGGTTAAAAAAATATATATAAAACAGGTCGGTCTCATTTAATAAATAACATATATAACTTTGAAAATAAAAATCAGGACATTTAAACAGATCTCAAGTTTAAGCACCAAAATAATTTAAGACATAAATGAATCCAATATCCAACAACTAGTCCATTCCACCATAAATCGTTTCTCCTAAGTTCCTGCGGAATCCCATACTTCCCAAGATTCTTGTAGAAACCATTTATGGTACAACAAACAATAACCCTTTTTTCGTATTCGTATCTCAGGTATGAAGTAAGATTTCACATGGTCACCATCGAAAATATTATGACCCACGTACAAACCACACAATTCCCTTTTTCCACGATACCCCGTGAGTGATAATGGTTTAGCATTCGCAAGGCACTAACCCCATTACGAGTGGTAGGAATAGTTCAACCCACACGGAGTAAGAAGTCGTCTACCCACTCCATGATACCCGGTCGATAGTAACCCATGTTTATCCCCACAACCACACAAGAGATACAATACCAACTATTTTCTCAAATACAAATAATTCCATAAACCCCCAATCACATGGGTATTTCTCAAATCACAAGAGAATCAAATAATCCCAATAGAATATTATAAAAGAAAAGCATGAGATCATCATAAATATTATTTCATTACTCAACACAAAGCACTAGAGTTTTCGGAATCAACAATAATGGAGAAATTAAGGGAAAACCCCCTTTTTCTTGAAAACTAGGTTTTGAAGCAAGTAAATGACAATTGCACTTCAAGTGGGAGCACTGCTTCTGAGCCATAAATGAGGCTATATGAGGTACAACCCGTAGAAGCATTAATTGTTGTCTTGTATGCCCACAAAGCTTCTAGTAGTCTGTCATGTCAATCTGTTTTGTTTTTGGAAACCATCTTCTTAAGGATTTTTCATAGCACCCTACTGAAAGCTTCGATTTGTCCTTTAGCTGATGGGTTGTAACTTGTAGAACGCCCATGTTGAAACTTGTATTTTTTGATCAATTTCCACATGGATTGATATTTAAAATACAAGGCATTATCAGAGATGATCTTTGATGGAACCCCATAACAATAAATTATGTGGTTCTTAATAAAATTTACAACATCTAATGCCCTTACTTCCTTTAACGGTACAACCTCAGCCCACTTGAAGAAATAATTTGTTCCCGCAAAAATGTATTGATGAGAATGTGAAGATAGGGGCTTAAAGGGCCAATTACATCTAGACCCCAAGTCTCAAAAGGCCATGACAACATATTCAAATGGAGTAATTGAGGGGGTTGATGTATAAAATCTCCATGTTGCTGACAAACTTTGCAATTTTTTGTAAATTTCATTGAATCTTGTACCATGGTTGGCCAGTAATAGCCCAATCACCTTAGCTGTGTGGCGAGTTTAGGTCCAGCTTGGTGAGCACCTCAAGTACCAGCACGAGTTTGTATACAAAGTAGAATAATACAAGAAAAACAAGCTTTTATTTACAAAAGTAACTAGTACAAGACTTACAGATGTAGGAGAAGACTAAAGGTGGAGACTTATTATTACAAGGGATAAAGGGGGTGCAAGAAGGAAACAAGGGAGAGAAAGGGAGGTAGGAAAATGTGGACGTAGCAGAGAAGTCTAGAGAAAGGATTCAAGGCTACCCAACAGACTGGATCTGCACCTCGTTATATAGATGCCGGACTTGAAATCCAGATTTCAACACAACCTAAACTATTTACAACTTTTACTATTTATAACTTTAATAATTTACATTGACGTCATTACATACGTCATCATTATTGTACACCTTTTACTATTCATAGCTATAATAGTGACGTCATGGCTTATGTCACTTCTTCAGAGTAGGCCTTATCCGAAAATTTAGCTCTATCTGATCATTTTCTGTAAATCAAATTATAAAGTACATTACCGCTGTCATCATGGATATTTATCTTCATATCATCATTAAGTAAATCTTCATTAATAGAAATATTAACTTTAAGAGGTGTATATCTCTAGGAATCTATAAAGTTATCATCAGAGCCAATAGGAGTGGGTGTTTTCCTAACATCTCCCTCAACTTTATCTTTTCTTTTGCCTTTTATGGCAACTGTTGGAGTGTTAGCGAGATCCATCTTTTCAGTTTTGTCCATTCCAAATGTTAACATAACCTGAAGACGTATCTCCTCCACACTACGGCTTTAAGTTGCTCAGTATTTAAATGGAGTTTTTTTTTTAATTTGTTCTTTAAGAACTTCAATAAGATTAAATCCAGTATTTATACTAGTGCTAGGAATGATAGTTGTAGAATTTGAAGCTTTTTCTTCCTCTTTTCCCATGTCTTTAAGACATTCCCCTATGGCTTGGCATTTAGATTCAAGCAGATAGTTATTCCAAAAACGAACATGGTATTCCCTGATTAATCTAGGATGTCCATTTTGATTAAAATCACAGGTCAAAGTCCACACCCAAATCTAAGGAACAAAGAATTTGAGTGAAAAATTAATAATGGGCTTAGCTGCAATATTATTGTCCTTTAAGGACGGACTCATGTCTTTATACGAGTAAAATAATTTTTTCATTTGTTCAGGATATATCCTTTCAATAGCACCATAAGTTTCCCACCAATCATAAAACCAATTTTGGAATTTTCATACAGGTTTCAGTAAATTGGAAGAACCATGAATGCTTTAAATTTATGGCATTATACAAAAAAAAAAATTATTCCAAGCTTCAATATAATCAAAGTAGTTATACCCCCATATATGGAGGATTTCTTAAAGTTATGGGGATAATTAAGTTAAGACCCTAATCTTTAGCAGATATCACTCTTAATATGAGTGTTTTACTATATTGAGGATATTTATGATTGGAGTTATAATTAAAAAATCCCTGGAATTTAACAGAGTCAGTCTCAATAAGAATATTTTCATAATATTTTATATATTTATTTCCAGAAAATGAGAAGGCTTGATCCATCGTCATAAATCGATTAGCAATATAATATGGATCTGTCATCCAATTAATATATTCTTTATCTAGAGTCATTATACTGTTATAAGCAGGCAAAATATGTAACTCTGTATAGTTTAACTGTGGTTTGACTACTAAAGCTTCTCTGATAGATTTCTTAGATTGAACAACAGTATAACCATCATTATCCTTATTATCACTTTTACGTGAAGATCCTTCATCACTTTTATGTGATGTTTCTTTAAGAAGTTGATTATTAACAGCTTTAAGCTTTAATGATTCAGTTAAAGGGGGATAATAAGCATTGATCTGGGATCTGTCCACAGAACTTCCTCTATCGCGGCCTCGGCGACGGTTAATGCTTTGGCCCCTATTCATAAAAGCCTTGCAAAAATTCCTCCTAGTTAAAAAATTGGGAAAAGAATTTAATTCTCCTTTAACAAATTCAATTTTAAAATCAAAAACATAAAGGATAGTCTGGCATCTAGCAAATATCTGTTTATAAGCAATATTCTTAACATCTTATTTAAGAACATTTTTGGCAGAGCTACAATCAATTCGTAATAAAAATTCTTGATTTAATAAATCGTCTTTAAATTTACTAACACATTTAACAATAGATAATATTTCCTTTTTAATAGTAGAATAATTTAATTGTGTAGATCTTCATTTTCCTGAAGTAAACTTAACAAGTAATTATTTATTAGAACTAGGATCTTTTTGTTTAAGAATGCCTCCATAGCCTTTATCGAAAGCATCCGTTTCAACAATTTTATACCATGATGGATTTACTAATGAAAGACATGGTAAATATTTAGCTTTAAGCTTGATTTTCTTTGTAGCTTCAGTGTGAAGATCTTTCCGAGGGGACGGATTCTTTTTAAGTCTAGAATATAAAATAGCAGTATTTTGGCAAGATGTTTATAAAAATCTGTTAAATAATTTAAACTTCCTAAAAATTTTGTAATTGCTTCTTATCTTTAATTTCATCGGGCAATTTAGAAGCAAATTCAATACTTCTCTCAATTGGGATTCAATATAATGTCCTAGAAATCAAAATTTTAATAGAAATAATTTCATTTTAATGGTGGAAAGAACTAAACCATTATTTTTTATTAATATATTGTCAATATAGATAATACAAAATCTGTAATAAGGATAAAATATATCATTCATAATATTCTGAACTTAAGATGGGGCATTTTTAAGCCCAAAAGACATAACATTTCATTCATAATGTCCAAAAGGTACTGTGAAAGCAGTTTTATACCTGTCTTTCTCATCGATTTGGATCTGTCAATATCGTGATTTTAAATCAATCTTGGAAAAGATTTTAGCATTATATAATCAAGATAATAAATCCTTTTTATTACGAATGAGATATCTAATCCACTGCAATAACATATTTAAAGGTTTGTAATTAATTACCAATCTAGGAACTCCTCGCTCCTTTTCTACAGCATTATTTACATAAAATGCTGCACAACTCCAAGGGGAATAACTTTTGTGGATTAATGATTTTTCCATTAATGAATCAATCTCCTTTTTACTTAATTCCAATTATTTCTTATTCATTTGTGTCGGTCTGGCCTTAGTAGGAATAACTTTTTCATTAAATTTCTTGATATAATGAAGAGTGATCACATGTTTTTTCCTATCCCCAAAAACAGTAAGAATAGTATCACAAAATTCTTTGGTTATTTTATTCTCAGTTTCTTTTAATTTATTTTTAAATTCTTGAGTATTAATTTTTTCTGAAATACTTAAAATTTTAACATCTTATTTTAAGAAGTTTAATTGATTCTCTTTATGAATCAAATTTTTTTTTATCTAATTTATCATCTTTACTTGTAGTGGAGTTATAAACTCAAATAATACTGGTGACCCTTTAAGTTTGTCAAAATTCCTTTAGAGTCTATTATTTCTATTGGTTCAATTATAGATAAGAATGGTGTTCCCAAAATTATAAATTGATTTAAATTCCCTATAAGCATAAAAGTAGAAGGTATACAAATTCCTTGATTACATATATAAATATTTGAAAGTTTAAATTTTTTATTTAATTTTGATCCATCAGCCGTACTTAATGTCTGGGCTGTTTTCTCAAAATATTTTGTAAGAATTGATCTTTCTCTAATACAGTTTATATCTATTCCGCTGTCAATTAATGCAATGACTTCAACAGTTAATTCTTGATTAATTACAAGTATGATTTTAATATACCATTTCTGGAATGTTATTTTTTCTAATTCATTTAAATATTTGGGAGAAGAGTGCAATTCTTTTGTGTCTTCTTCCTTTATTGGCATTTTATCTAATGCTAAAAGCCTTTGTTTTATTGTTTTTATTTCAACTTTAAGTTGATTAATTTCTACTTTAAGGTCTTGCATCGAAGCATCTTTCTCATCAATTATTATATTTTATGTTCTATTAAGAACTTTTTTTAGAGAATAAAGTTGAGTAAGAGAAGGTTTCTTCTCTTTTGGGGTTATTTCCAAATATTGTTCAATAGCCTTTCTTTTAGATACTGGATCTTGAATTTGAATTATAAAATCGAGAATTAATATTTGTGACTTAGTTGAAGTATTTATACTTAGTTCATTCATATCCAAAATAGCCTTATAATAATTAGCCCGTGCTTGACAATGTGATGAACAAGCTTTATCTTGTCCTGAGTAGTCTTTATCTTTTCCTAAGTGTTCTTCATTGAAAGATGATTCACTTATTTCATCAATTTCATTAATATTACAGGAGTCACCAATAGAAAATAAAGTAGTTATAGATTCTCTGTAAGAGCTTCATCAATTAATGATATAGAAATTTTTTAATATTCCTTTTTAACAACTAGTTTATCAGAATGTTCTTTTCTATCAATTGTTAAAGTTTTATTTTCTTTGATATCTATAGTTTTAGAATACTCCTCATTAAAGGGCAGAGTTGTTACATCTGAATTTTCCACTTGATGTGGGGAGGTTACAGGTTCCTCCTGTAATTGTATTCTCTCTTGTTTAGAATTTTCTATAGTCAATGAAGATTGATTAAAAGGTAGAGAATTTCCCAAATGTTGGATTTCAGTTTTAGATTGCTTTCTAGTTGGAACAATTGATTTTAATGGTAAATTTTTTAATCTTTTCTTAAGTTCATTTATGAACTCAATTTCTTCAATATCTGGAAGATTAGCAACAATTGTGTTAGTAAATGAATATTTTTGAATTTCATTTAACTGATAGAATTCTGCATTTGGGTGAAAAGCCATACTGGTTGTTTCCAAGAAGCTTTTTGTTGACTTATATGTTTCACTAATACCTTCATATTGCTACAGTAATTCGTCTTTTAATTCTGATACAGTAATGCTATCTTGATTATTGCTATAATAATTTCACCATAGTGATTTTCTTCCAATTTCCTACTATTGCTGTCAACGATTTACAGGGAATACAAACCGCCTCACTCCTATCTCTCGGACACGACCTAACATCCCAAACGCAACTTGGGTGCAGAACCATAAGAACAAAAGAAAACCATTATAACAGAATTAATATAAGAAATTCAAAATAACATTAGTCTAACAGAATTAAATCACAATTACATAAGCAACAAGAATTAGTAATAGATCTACATATTAATCAACATAATATATTTAAGCTGCCATAGCTGGCTTTGATAACATTAGTGATAGGATCAGGCAAGATATCATTGCAAAGCAACAAAACAAAGAAAAAAAAGTAGAGTAATACAAGAAAAACAAGCTTTTATTTACAAAAGTAACTAGTACAAGACTTACAGATGTAGGAGAAGACTAAAGGTGGAGGCTTATTATTAAAAGGGAGAAAAGGGGTGAAAGAAGGAAACAATGGAGAGAAAGGGAGGTAGGAAAATGTGGACATAAGAGAGAAGTCTAGAGAAAAGATTCGAGGGTCATTTGAGGGTACCCAACAGACTGGGTCTGCATCTTGTTATATAGAGTTTGGACTTGAAATTCGGATTTCAACACAACCTAAACTATTTACAACTTTTATTGTTTACAACTTTAATAATTTACATTAACATTATTACATACATCATCATTATTGTACACCTTTTACTATTCACGACTTTAATAGTGACATCATGGCTTACGTCACTGCTCTAGAGTCGGCTTTATCCGAAAATTCGGCTTTATCTGATCATTTCCTATAAATCAAATTATACAACACATATAACTACATGACTTAGAAGTGACTATCCTAGACTTTTGGTTTCCATGTATATAGTAAGTGGCATCTAGGATGGGAAAACAAAATGTATTTTAGTTGTTAATTATGTGAAATTAGAGTTGTTTTTTTTTTTTTATTTTTACTTTTGAATATGGTCATAGTTTTTAAATTCAATCATAATATCATGGACTATATGTTATAGGATAAAGGGAAACGCATCTCAGTCCCCTCTGCACCGCCGGACACCATTAGTGGTATTTACTAGTGCCTGAGAGAACTGACCACTTTGGTACGACAACAGGTGGGAAATAATAACCACACTACAGTAATACAACTGACAGTTCAGGAACAAGCAAATGTGGCCAAAACACAAAAAATGATGATACTCAATAATTTCTACGACAACGTGCCCCTGCCTTCCAGGAAAGTGCAAAGCCACTTGATGCAGAGAGGTGGCTTCGACAAGTGAAAAAGGTAATGAATGGCATGGATATTGCCATAGAGTTGCGAGTTACCTTGACCTCTCATCTTTTTGAGGGTGAAGCTGATCACTAGTGGGATATAGTCAAAAGAATGAGAGACGTAGACCAAATGACGTGGACCAGATTTGAAAGAGTGTTCAATAATAAATATTTTTCACAATCCGTAAGGGATAAAATGTTCTCTAACTTCCTGAAGTTGCATCAACGCAACCTGAAAGTCACGTAGTATGAGTCCATTTGCTGAACTCAAGGTTGTCTCCTCACGGAAAGAATCAGAATCCAAGGTGATGAAAAATAAAATGAAATAGCTCTTTGAGTTCAAGAATTTTGAAAGTTAACTACCAATGAAATTGAAATTCAATAATTGGAAAAACTGGATAATCTTTAGAATTTGTCCCATCTATGAATAAGAGTTTCTACCTTGAATCTATAACTCATCTACTTTCCTAGTCAAACTACTAAAGGTGGATGATTTTCAACTAAAAACTTGGAAAGAACTAGTATAGCAATTGAAAGATGGTTTATGATGGAAGAATCGGTATTCTAAAGGTTGTAGAAAACACCACAATTATTTGTACCAAGACTAATTGCATATAAATAATAGGGACGTATGTAAACTAATTAGGATTTTGAAAGTACAACCTGTTCAATCAATGACATAAACGTTAAAGTCCTAGTTTAAGGCATATGCTCTACTTCATAGGTTTGAGACTCCTACCTTAGATCGTCTAGAAGAAGACTACTCACTCATTAGAATGGAAAACAACATAAAGCTTTAAAGAAGACATAATTGAATGTAGAAAAGTAAAGACTAAATTAAAATTGATTGCGTGTATTAAAGAGCTTAATGTAAATAACAAAGCTTTGAAAGTAAAGACGATTGAAATTGAATTTCACTTGAACAAATAAGTGAAAAGAACTTAACTTTAAATAAAATTTTTTAGAGTAAACCCTAAAACTCTTTGACAAGAAAAGTAAAAGAAAAGCTCTAAAAATATATCCTTCTAGAAATGTCTCTCTCTACAGCCTCCAAAGGTCTCTATTTATAATGGTAAGGAAGGAGAATCTTCATCTTTTTGAAAGAAAACAATCCCAAAATTATCTCCCTCTTATATTGGTTGAGAATCTCCAAAAAATTTGACAAAATATGATCTTTAATTAAGTTTCTTGGGAATATTTGTCTCGACCTACCAGTAGCACGATAGACCTACTGGTAGTTCTCTATTTGTCAAGAGCTTCTGAAACTTTTGTAGCTTTTCTACCAGTAGTTAATCTGGTAGGACTCTTCTGATAAAAGTATTAGGGTTTTAGCAACTGGTAGAATGTGATAGAACTATCGATAGAACTACTCTGATGAAAACTTATAAACTTCAGTGAGCTTAGCTACAGGTAGAATCGACTTCCTAAGGGAAGAACCTTGTCTTTCTGTCTTTCTATCAATAGAACACTTATCAATAGTTCTTCTCTTTTCTTCAATTGACTTTGTTAGGCCCCTAACCTCATCTAATCCCAAGCAAAGTCACTGCCACCTTGTTCCTTGCCATTATATCCATGCTAAAACTCTATGTTTATACCTAAAATACATTGAACACCAAAATCAAGGCTTAAGCTACAAAATGCACTAAGTGAAACAAGTTAGTTAGTTAACAAGCCTAAATTGGATGTGAAAAACTATGAAATAATTCAATACTGAGTGTTCATCACCCCCCCCCCAACTTAAGCGTTGCTAGTCCCTATCAAACGTCAACAAGAGAACAAAGATGGATCACAACCAATTCTCAAAACAACCATAGCAAAAATGAAAACAATAGAAATATAAAGCATAAATCTAAAATAACATAAGGTATTATAATTAAAAGATATATTCATGAAAACCAATCATAGTCTTTCAAATATAGTAGGCACTTAAGGGACTCAAAATTAAGCCTACATAATAGATGTTCTTCTACTAGACTTGGACAAAAACTAGAGTACTAAGACTCGACCCTAAAATCTATAGTAGTCCACTGTGATCAACTAGTAGCCTCATCATCTGAATTAGAGAAAGTAATCAGATGATAGATATTGGAGCTTGCATACTCAAGCTTCTCGGTACACATCTAAGATTCCTCCAAAACAAAATCAGACTTCCATTGTCCTAGTTTAATGCTTTAGAGACCATAAGCAAAATGAGAACCTTCAAAGAGTGCTTGTCCCTCTCCTCAGGGTCTGTGGGCCACTCTTTCTTGAGTAGAGGGTGAACAAACTCTTCTTCCTCTTTGGACTCCGGCTCCGTCTTCCTCTTTTTCCCTTTTCTCTTATCCTTCTTCACTTTTTTCTTCTCAAAGATTTGCCTAGAGGAGGAGGCACCCGAAGTAGTGACTTTGGAGTCCTTTCTTGACCTAGTATTGGCCATATTGACCAAAACCTAAAAGACTAGAGCCACCAAAAGGACCCACGCAAGAAGGGCAACCTGGAAGGGCTCAATAGGCAAGAGAGAGAGAGAGAAAGGATCTTTCTTGCAGCCATTGTTGCATGATCAAGGCAAAATCAAATATTTCTTATAGTACAAGGCTTAGAGAAAAGATTTCTACCAGTTCCTTGGAGCAAGAGGGCCCTTGGAATTCCTAAAAAAAACCCCACTTTTAAGCCTCAGACCTCACTCCTACCGGTTGTAGATACATGACCTACCCATTGTAAACCCTCGGTTTCAGTCCTACCGATAGTAGATACACAGCCTACTGGTAGGACTCCAGAATTCCTTACAACATAATGGTCGAGGTAAATATTTTTGGGGGCCAATATTAGAATTGATTCCTCACATGCAAAGTCTTGAACTATATAATTTAATGGCCACTCGTTGGTGATGTGCTCATACTCATCACAAATCTCACACACATGCATAAAAATTAGGAAACATTACATAAAACAAAAACTACAAAAAACTATTTACAATGAAAACGACATATCTTGGGCCATAATGAAAATCACAATACTTACCTTTGTCGACCCAAATAACCTTTGAAACTTGACGCTTAGCCTTACCTGGCAACGGTGCCAAAAATGCTTGATTGTTTCCCTTACTTCCCGTACAAACCCAATTATGTGTATGACTTATAATGAAGGATGAGTGTCACTCTCACTTAAGCTCGCGTAAGATGCAGGAAAATTATGTGTGGATGAAGAAAAACATGTGTGAATATGCAAAAATGCTCTCCAAGCATAGAAAGACTTATGGTGTCGTGTTTTACTTGGAATGGTATTCCAAGGCCATCTCATCAAGGAAGGAAATGTTTGTTTTCAAAAGTGATTTGTGAAAAAGAAAAATAAAAAATATTATGATTTGAAATTCAGTGGTTTGTGTTTTGAAAAATATGCAAGTAAAAAAGGGGGTTGGCTAATCTATAGAGTTCATTCCAATGGATATGCCAAATCGATTCATTCCGTTCAAATAATGGGGCCTAGGTGTTTGATTGATTCGTAGGAAATGGGAGATGAATGTAGTTGCTTGGACAAGAGCATAACATGTGACAAGTCTACGGTGTATCAAAATTCTATGACCACATTCATCCACACTCAACCTAGTCAAACCAAATGCTTTATACCACGCGGAAGAATGAAAGCGAGTCAATTTTAAATACTCAAGAGGAAATCCCTCTTAGATTAACCAACTAAAGGTTTAGCTACTCATAATAAAAGCAAGACAAACATGAACAAAATGTGAAGCTTAAAGAGAAAATGCTCAAATACAAGTAATAGAACTAGTAAACCCTGGCTAAAATCAATAAAACTTGAAATAAATGAGATTAATGTGCTAGAAAGAAAGATTACATGTAGATTGAAGCTTACAAGAATGAAAATGGTGAAGGAAAATCAAAAACCCTAGTCTTCTCTCTCTACACTACTCCTAAGCTTAGGTTGCCTCCCTCTCTAACTTTATTTCCCTCCTCAAAACTCCTAAAAGAGAGGTATATATAGATCTAGTGGAAATTGTGGGTTATTCTCCTTGAAATTTTGACTTTAACCCTAATTTTTCTGATTTTTTTAACTGGAGTACTGGTACCCTGACACTTGGGTAACAATACTCAACTGTTTTACATTTTTAATGATAACTCAGATAGTTTTTGTAGATTTGTCATAACCTTTGATCCCACAATTCGATTGAATTGAAATTTGTACATAAGATAGAGAACATCTAGATATACAACTTTCATGTTCTACACTTTTTTAGATTCGAAATGGATTATGGTAAGAAATGGGAAATACTGGGGTACCGGTACCAAATAGTGTGGGTACTACTTGATCTTATTGAGTCGACCCTAATCTCCGAACATCACCAGATCATGTGTATGGCTTATATGGATAGGTGAGTGTCACTGTCCCTCGAAATGATGCAAGGAATGGGGTAAATGTGTGAGTGGAATGAAAAAATATGTGTGTGTGTGTGTGTGTAAAAGTGCTCCCCAATCGTAGAGACACTTTCAAGTGTCGTGTTTTACTTAGAATAGGTATTCCAATGTCGTCTCCTCAGGGAAGGAAGGTCGAATTGTGGTAAAGGTGATTATGTGAAAAATGAAAAGTGTAAAATTTTTCGAGTTTGTGTTTTGGTGAGTGAAGATTTGGTCAAAATGTAATAAAAATAAGGTTGGTTAATCCGAAGAGGTCATTCCAATGGGAATGTCAAATCAACTCAAAACATTCTTTCAATGGTGCATAGGTGTTCAATTGATTCGTAAGAAGCTAGGGACTAAAATGGAGGTAAGGGCTCAGGCATACCCCGTGATAAGTCTAAGGTGTATCAAGAGTTCACAACCACGTCCGCACTCAACCTAGTCAAACCAAATCACCCTTCACTATGAGGAAGAATAAACGAGAGTCGATTTCACATGCCTAGAGGAAATCCCTTTTGGATTAGCCAACTCAAAATCTAGCTATAATAAAAGGAAAGACATGCATATTGTAAAGAGACATAATGAAGAAATGAAACATGGAACTAGTATTAATGCAAGAAAAGAGTTAAACTATAAGAGAAATAACATTCATAACTAAAATACAAAGTTTGAAGGCAAATACCCAAATGTAAAACTTGAAATGCTAAAACAACTAGCTAAAATTGCATACAACTTAAATGAAAGATTTGAAAGTAGAAATAGGGAAGATTACAAGTAATTTAAGGCTTACAACACTTAAAATGGTAAAGAAATTTGAAAACGTAGCTTTCTCTCTCTAACTTCATCTTATTCCTTGAGCTTTCTATCTCTAAAACTACTTATAAGCTTAGGTAGCCTCGCCTCACAAATCTTGTGTGAATGCTGAATATATGGTTTAGATCTCTTAAATTTTCGTCCATGAGGCTCCCCATAGCCTGTATGGAGGCCTCCCATTAATGGGAGGTGAGTTGATGGCTTTGGACAGGCTAGGACAAGCCTAGCCTACAACCCACCATACCTCCACCTTCTCTCTCTTTATTTTTCATCCTTCATCCATAAAATTCAGCAACTAGGGTCTTGTAGGCATGGTTTTATGTAGACAATGTCAAACAATATGTGGGAGAAGTAATGGTGTGCTCCCCAAGCAAGTAGAGGATGAGTTGCAGAATCTAGCGTTTTCAGCAAAACCTTTTGGTAGGTTTTACTCCAGTAGCCAAAACCTACCAGTAGGTTTTTGGTAGATTTTTGTCTAGCAGGCAAAACCTACCGGTAGGTTTTGGTATCCTTCTATCGGTAGGTCGTAAATGAGATGCTAGATCAAAACTAATTTTCATAAATTTGTCATAATTTTTTATCCAACCATCTGATTGAGCTGAAATTTTGACATAATATAGAGGATATCCAGATCTACAACTTTCATGTTTTGAACTTGTTCAGATTCAAAGTTTACCATGTTCAAAAATAGGGAATACATAGGTACCAATACCGAATAGTGCGGGTGCTAGTACCAAAATTCAAGTAGGCTTAGATACCGGTGCCTATGATACCAAATACCACTGCCTACTTAATTTATTTCACTTTAAAGCCTCTCAATCCTCATATAATGTGTCTATATCTTCACCACTCAGTTGCAAGGTTCCAAAATCCATCATTTACGCTATAATTTTCTGCAACATCAAGATTTCAACATTATTCATAAATTTGACAAACTCTAAGTAATTAAATGAAAAGTTGAGTTAGAATGCATGTAATGAGGCCGTTAAATATGCAATATTACGTGCTCATCAAGTACTAGTACCAATATTCCAGTAGCTTTAAACCTCTTGGGTACGGTACCAAATGTTTTGATACCGATACCACTATGTTTTCTTGATTTCTTGCACTTTTGAAGCCTCCAAATCCTCATTTATTGTGTCCATCTCTTCACCACTTATCCACACTTAGTTTCAGGGTTTCAAAAATCATCACTTACCCTAATTACCTGCAACATCAAAATTTCATATTATTCACAAATTCGACTAACTTTAAGTAAATAAATACAAAGTTGAGTCAAAATAAATGTAATGAGGGCGTTAAATATACAATATTACATGCTCATCAGCTCCCTTTATGTAATCTTTAGCAAAAGATGCTCAATTTGTGTGGTCACCTGATTGTGAGGCTGCTTTCCAAAAACTGAAAAATGTGTTAATTTCGTCTCCAATCATGCAACCACCTAATTGGGACCTCCCATTTAAAATTATGTATGTTGCAAGTGAATATGCAGTGGAAGTAGTATTAGGCCAAAGGCAAGATAAGAAACCGCATGTTATTTACTATGCTAGAAAAACCCTAAATGAGGCAAAAATGAATTACACTACCATGGAAAAGAAATTGCTAGTTGTTGTCTTTGCACTTGATAAGTTTAAATCTTATATCATTGGTTCACCTATTGTTGTCTATATTGATCACCCTACTTTAAGATATTTGTTGTCAAAGCAGGATGCAAAATCGAGACTCATTAGGTGGATCCTCTTCCTCCAAGAATTCCACCTGATCATTAAAGATAAGAAAGGAGTTGAGAATGTTGTAGTAGATCATTTATCTTGGTTTGTGTTTCAAGATGCACAAGAGCATTTGCCCATTCAGGATAGATTTCCCGATGGATATTTATTTTCTATTACTACATCTTGTATTTGGTGTGCTAACATTGTTAATTTTCTGGTCACAAGACAAATACCATCTCATTGGAGTCCACAAGAAAAAAAGAAATTTTTTGTGGAAGTGAAGAAATTTTTCTTTGATAACCCTTATCTGTTTAAATACTGTGCTGACCAAGATATGAAAAGATGCGTACTTGATGGCAAGCAATAGGATGTTATATTTTTTTGCCATTCGGAAGTATGTGAAGACCATTTTTCCTCAAAGAAGACTACTACAATGATCTTGTGGTGCAGGTTTTATTAGCCTAGCCTATTCAAAGACTGTTTCCAATTCTGTCAAAATTACGACAAATGCCAGAGGTTAGGTTCAGTGACTCAAAGGAATATGATGCCCTTACTCCATTCTAGTGATTGAGATCTTGACTGTTGAGATATTGATTTTCATGGGGCCTTTTTCCTTATCTTTTGATAATTTCTATATTTTATTGGCTATTGATTATGTGTCTAAGTGGGTAGAGGCTATACCAACTAGAAAAAATGACCATAAAGTTTTAATAAAATTTCTTAAGGAAAATATTTTGTCTAGGTTTATTATGTCTAAGGTGATTATTAGTGATAGTAGTTCACATTTCTGTAATAGACCATTTGAAAATTTAATGCATAAATATGGTATCACACACAGAGTGTCCATTGCTTATCACCTACAGAAAAATGACCAAACTGAATTGGCTAATAGGAAAATTAAGCATATACTGGAAAAAAAAATGATGAACCCTAACCGTAAGGATTGGTTAATTCTATTGATTGATGCTTTATGGGTCTATCGTACAGTATACAAAACTCACTTAGTTATGTCTCCCTATAGGCTGATCTATGGCAAAACCTGTTATTTGCCAGTGGAGATTGAACACTGAGCATATTGGGCCATAAACTCATTGAATTATAGTTTGGGTCTAGCTGGTGAGCACAGAAGATTGCAATTGAATCAATTGGAGGAAATACGCAGGGATGCATATGGCAGTACTAGGATTTATAAAAAAAAAGGTTAAATTTTTTCATGATAAATCAATAGTAAGAAAAAACCTTTGAGTCAAGTCAGAAAGTACTATTATACAATTCCCGTCTTTACATCTTTCTAGGGAAATTGTGGTCAAGATGGACTGGAACCTATACAGTCTGTGTTGTTTATCCTAATGGGGCTATGAAAATTCAAAATCCTAAGAATGATCAAACTTTTAAAGTTAATAGACAATGGCTTAAGCTACTCTTGGAAGGTTTTTCAAAAGAGGAGGTTGTAGAAGATTTGATTGGTCATGTGTATAAGGATCTTGACACTAAATGATTACTTTTAATGATAGTAGTGTACAATTGGTAGTTTTCATTTTATTTCTTTTGTAAACAGTTTATTTTAGTGTAATTACTTTTCTTTGTATAGCTTGTGTTGTTTTGCAGATGGTGATTTTTCTTTATAGAAACAATGTTCGGTGTTTTCTTACCCTCAATATAATCATTTTCTCGTTGAATGACTGTTTTGCAGTGAGAACAATACATGATTTAAGTTGGGGGGTAATTGCCATGTATACCACCATGTTGTTTGTAAAAAATGATGAGAAATTGAAAAATTTTTGAAAAAAAAAATGAAAAGATAAGAAAAATAAGACAAAACATCTTATTTGGAGTATATTATTCTTTTTTAATTAACGTGAGATTTATTGATTATTTTACTTGAATCTTGAGTTATTTGCATACTAACACATTAGAGGACTTTATTGTATACTTAAGTATCATGTACATGTTTTTTGTGTGAAACTCACCCTATGTGCACATTGAGAATGCTAATTTTACAATTTATTAAATCAAATTCACCTCTTAAAATGCTTGACATACATAATGGAGATCAATGCATTACCCTTGTGAGCTTGGTTGTCATTCTATATTGGAGGATTGAAATACATTTACTCAAAACAATATTCTTTTAAATTCAATTTCATTCAATAATCTCATTTATTTTTTTATTTTTTTATTTCATTCAATAATCTTATTATTTTTGTTTTGGTTAGTGTAACTGATGTAGTTAGTTTATTTTATCTCAATGCAAAGATGTACCTTGCCATGTATTTTTGAGAAATGATCTTAGGCCATTTGTGAATAATTTGATTTTTAGCCTATTCTTTCTTAACATCATCCCTAGAAGCCGTGATTCAGCTTGAATGTAAATTTCATTTCTTTAATCACATGTTTAACCAAGTTGTGCATAGAATATGTTATCCTACCTTGGTTATCCCAGGATGAAGAGTGTCATATAAACAAGAGGATTGTGGTTGAAAAATGGGGAAACAAAAAGAGAAAGCAAGAATGGAAGAAAAGGGATGATGAATGCTTGAGCACATTGTTGACATTCATGGAAAACAAAGCAAAGAAATTAAGAAAAAAAAGGGAAAAAAATGATATGAAATGAATAAGGGAATGGAAGAGAAATGAAGGTAAACACTAATTGATTTCAAAAGAGGAAATGTGGTTAGTAAAGTCACATTCTCGGGATAAATCATTTTTGAATTCCTATATCCCTTCGTTTGTTTAGCTTGCTTTTTACTAGAGGCCATGTTACAACCAGTGAAAGTCCTTTTTTGATCTCGAAAACCATAGCAAGTATATGTTAACTGGATTACTTTCATTTGCTTAACATTCCTTTTATGAGATTATGCCAATGTCATTTCATTTGCATAATTGTACGTCATTTCTAGATTATATGTGAGCTATGCTTTGCTTTGAATTACAAGAATCTGTCAAACATATAGACAATGAGTGAAACATCAGTATAATCAGAGTGTTGTATGTTTTGAGAGAAAATCCATGGTATATTTTCATTGAAGCTAATTTTGGATAGCTAATATATGTGTGTGTTTTATTTAATAAATTTATTAAATTGCATTATCACTCCACACACACACACGAGTCTCTTATGAAAATGTGTATGCGAATATTTTTTCATAGCATTTAAATCTGTAGTGTAGTGTTGTGTAAATGTCTTAAGGAGGATGGAAAATTGGTTAGTGTATCTCATTGATATTTAGAAGATTATAATATGTTCTAAGTTCATGATGTACAAAAAAGGGAAGTTTGTAGACACTTTTACTGAAAACCTTCACGAGACACAATTCGCCCACTAGGGGTGACCTAGGGGTTTGAAAGTTTGTTGCATTCACTAAATGCAATCGTGTACCCTACGAAAGTGGCTTTAGGTTTCATTTAGTATCCTTAATTGACATTCATCTTAAACCCTAGGAAATGTGTACGTGTAGTACATGTTTTGTGTGTTTAATTATTCTATTATATTTAAGTGGGTAATGGTGTATCTTAGGCATGTAAATAGGTGTTAAGAAGTCTTATCAGTTAAATAAATGAAAGAAAACAAAAAAAATGACAAAATGCAAAAAAGCCAACCAACCAATTGATCATCAAACTTCAACTGGTTGATTAGATGAAAAGTTGACTTCAACCGATTGAAGTAGTTGATCAATTGGTTGAAGGTCAAAAATGACATTTTCGGTGTTTTAAAGGGGAAAATCGTTGGTTTCTTCATTCTTACATTTCAAAATGCTCCCCCACACTCTCTTTCTCCTCTATAACTTTTGAAAATACTTCCCCACACCCTTCTTCACCAAATCTATCTCTTATCTTCTCTATCCATTTCATTTCATTCACTAAAACCCTAGGTTTAGACAATTGTGGGTTTTACTGAGAATGGTTTGTTTCCGGGATCTTGGGCTATTATTCTCTTCATTGTTGTTATGTGTATGTGTCTGATAGGTATGGCTAAGACTCGAGAGACTTCTTTAGCAGCATCTAGGCAAACCACTAGGAGTGACAAAGGCAAGGGAAAGGCGAATACGAATGAGAAAAACCCCGAGGTGCTGCCAGAGTCCAAGTCTAGGAAGAGGCATAGGGCTTCCTATGAGGCTATTATAGCAGGTAAGGTTGCTACCTGTGAGTGTATGGTGGACTATAGGAGCCTAGGGAAGGTGGTGCCAGTTCATCGAATTGTAAAATTGGGTCTAGAGTTTTTCTTTCAGAAGGTTGATGGTTATATTTTGTCACTGTGTAGAGAGTTCTATAGTGATTTGAGAGAGGTGGATGGGGACCTTAGGATCTTGAGGATGACAATGAAAGGCCAGATTATACAAGTACACCTAATACAATAACTGAGTATTTGGGTTATCAAAGGCCAGAGGTAGATGACATTAAATACCCGTACACTAAGTTTGTTGCAAAGTCATTAGCTGAGTTTATGACAACAATGTATAAGTATCTAGCTCAGTTTGATGGGTAGTTCAGTGTGGGTAAGTTGATTGTTGATTACCGGACTATGAGTAAGATTTTGCAATATAATGTTATGCCTAAGGTGTCTAATAAGAGGTTACCTATTAGTAAGATTATTTTGTTTTATGAGATCATGAAAGGGTCACAGATAGATATTGCATTGTTTATGTGTGGAGTGATCAAAGACTAGGCATTGGAGAGTAAGCCTAGGGGGAATATGCCATTCGCCAAGGTGATTAGGAAATTTTGTATCTAGGCCGGGGTGAAGAAGACACATGAGAATTATTTGATTCTTCGGAGAAGGGGCCTATTAGCAGTTAGTCAGAGAGGAAGAGTGATACTATGTCTTGGGTTGGTATAGATAGACCAACATCCACTCTTGTACCTGCAGATCCTTCATCTACCACTGTTCCAACCACTTCGAAAGTCATGCTACCATAGAGGATTGATAGGTTAGAGAAGAGAATAGAGGGTATGGAAGGCAGGCATATGGATATCCAGGAGACACAGTCACGAATCATAACACCCCAAAACACACCCTGGACGACATTACATTCTAAAATTATTTATATCTTGAGAGCACTAATATAATCCCTTAAGAAACAAGACTTCATTTGTCATCCAAGAATATTTACAATATTATCCAAAAGAATAAGCCCAAGTCATGGCTATTACATCTCAAAAATTAATTAAAGAAGCGCAGCGGAATAAACAAAAGAAGCTAGACTACACAATATTTCAAAAGAATGTCCTAGTCTAGTACAAAAGGAAAGGAGGTCACTCTATGCGTCCACCTCGGGATCCACACTCCCGTCCAGTGGAGTCGCCCAAGTAACGGGCTCCTCAACCCTTACGTCCTCCTCCTCAAGCGGGTAATCTGAAAAATGTTAGCGATAGGGGGTAAGCACAAAGCTCTGTAGAAAAATTCTCCCAAACACATACAAGGTTTAAAAAAGCATTTAAAACTGTCGGTCTCAATTTTAACATAACATAGATACATAATTTGAAATAAAGCAGTGACATTTAAAAAGGATCTCAAATTTATTTAAAAATATTACTTAAATGAATAAACGAGCACCACATACAAATAATAATCATTAATTGTCATAACCAATTTCCAAAAATTCTTTCGGTAGGTGGCATACTTTGTGGTAATCTTCACTCCCCTTTAGGTCACATTTGATTCTCAAACATCCTTACCAGGAACCTCTTGAGAATGGATGAGCATTCTTACATGGAACCTCTCACCAATTACTACATTATTTTCCAAACATCCTTGCCGGGAATCTCTTGGGAAGGGGTGAGCATCCTTACAAGGAACCTCTCACTCATGTGCATCACAAAAAACTCAACCAAACATACAATTTCAACATTTATCTCAATTTACAAGCATCTATCCCAAATCTCCAAAATATATCATGTAACAATTCTACAACCAACTAAGAAATACACGAGATCACAATAACATCATTTTTCTATCCAACACAAATCACTAAGGTTTCGAAATCCATAATAAAGAAATCATTTAGGAAGGAAATGCATCACTCTCCAAAAATTAGGGTTTTAAAACTAGAAAGGAGATTTCATGGGTATTAAACCTTACTTTGTTCAAAACATGTAATTCTTGCAAAAGGCCTAAGAGATGATGATTTCATAGCATATATATATACCATTGATAGCCAAAACATACATATATAAATACCCTAGCCTTAATGTAAGTGAATGAGAAAAAACCCCTACCTTGAATCCTTAGTTTGTAGGAAGAACTTGAGTTTTGATTTTGAATCTACCCTTAAATCTCTTTTTTTTTCCTTCTTTTCTTCCTCTCTAATGCTCTTTAGGGTTCCAAAAGGTGTGGGGTGAGAGTGGAGTGAAAGAAATGAGGGCAAATGGGATGAAAATGGGATTTAAAACACCTCATCCCCGAAATTCAGTGTTTACAGCCTGTTTTGGCTTTCTTCAAAATTACGATTTTGCCACTAAGAATCTCCAATTTGATCCATATGACTACCCTAAAATTTTTCGACGTTAAAAATTTATTTTTAATGTTATTTTAACCTAAAAACATTTATTTTTATGATTTATCTCAAAACTAAAGTCAACGTACACCCGAAACACTAAAATTTCTATTTTATCCATTCGAACCGGCTATTAATGAAGTTTTGCGTTGTTTGCAAATAAAAGGTGATAAAGGGTGATTCTTAAAGCCTTTTATACTTATTTGAAGCCTAAATGTACTCATTATGGTTATATTTTGATTTAGGATGCAAATGGAGACGTTAAATGCAAAACGAAGCTAATTGGGCTGTTTTGACATCGCTTTGTTATCTGGGCATAACTCTCTCATCCGAGCTATGATTGAGATTATTCAAGATGATATGGAATGATAAAAAAGATCTCTACAAATTTCATGTTTTGAGTTTTGAGATATATTGACTGCACCAAGGTCTAAATGGGGCTTGAAGTTGCAGCCAGTGCACTATTCAAGCTAATTGGGCTGTTTTGACATCACTTCGTTATCTGGGCATAACTCTCTCATCCGAGCTCCGATTTTGATGAATCAAGATGCTATGGAATTCTAAGAAAGAGCTATAAAACTTTCATGTTTTGAGTTTTGAGAGATATTGACTGCATCAAGGTCGAAATCGCCCTTGAAGTTGCAGCCAGTGCACTGTTCACATTCACTGTTCACGTCTTGTTTCATCACTTTTCCATTTCCAATCCATTCCTAAGCCAACAAAATCCATCTCAAACCTCTCCAACACATATTTATACACCAAACCTATTTAATACAAGTTCTAGGACCTAAAATTTCATATTTTCACTTATTAAAACCAAATTTCAACTATTATTTCCACTAACATTTTAAATCTCTATTTTTCCAATCTACCAAATTCAAACACACATCACTACACATATCCAAATTTTTACCACAATTATTTACTATATATCTATATACATATATAAAGAAAATACAGGGTAATACAATCCACCCCCCTTAAAGAAATTTTCGTCTTCGAAACTTACCTCAAGTAGCGAACAAATATGGATACTTATCCCGCATTTCTTGCTCCGGTTCCCATGTAGCTTCCTCCACTCCATGGTGTTGCCACAAAACCTTCACCAATCTGATACCTTTGTTGCGAAGCACTTTTTCCTGGGTGTCGAGAATTTCTACCGATTGTTCTCCGTAGGTTGCTCCGTCTTGAATTTCAATCTCCTCCAAGTTCACGACTGGAGTTGCATCCAAGTGACACCTTCTCAACATGGACACGTGGAACACATCATGTACTCCGGATAGCTGGGCTGGTAGTCGAAGTTGATATGCCACCTTGCCTACCGCTTTGATCACCTCAAATGGTCCAGTATATCTTGGCGCTAACTTCCTCTTCTTGCCGAATTGAAACACGCCCTTCTTAGGTGACACCTTGAGAAATACGTAGTCTCCCACCTTGAATTCTAAGGGTCTTCGTCTGTGGTCCGCATTGCTCTTTTGTCTACTTTGCACCTTCCGTAGCCTCTCTCGGATGAGTTGAATCTTCTCCGTAGTTTCTCGAACAATGTCCGGTCCAAACAAACTACTCTCGCCGGCTTCTAACCAACACGTCGATGATTGGCATGGTCTTCCATACAATGTTTCATATGGTGTCATCCCAATATTTTCCTGATAGTTGTTGTTGTAAGCAAACTCCACCAACGGTAAGTGGTCGCTCCAACTCCCCTTGAAGTCCAACGCACAAGCGCGTAACATATCCTCCATAATCTGTATCACCCTCTCGGATTGGCCATCTATTTGGGGATGAAAAGTCGTACTGAAGTGTAACTCCATCCCCATCACTTGTTGTAGACTCTGCCAGAATCTCACCACAAACCTAGAGTCACGATCCGACATAATCGAGAGCGGAACGCCGTGTAACCTCACTATCTCATAGATATACAGCTGGCTCAAAGTCTCGAATGTACCTGTGGTCTTCATACCCAAAAAGTGAGCGGACTTGGTGAGTCTATCCATAATGACCCACACTGCATTATGCCCGCGCAACGTCCGTGGTAAACCCAACACGAAGTCCATGGTGATGTGATCCTACTTCCACTCTGGAATAGGCAAAGATTGTAGGAATCCTCCTGGCCTTTGATGTTCAATCTTCACCTGCTGGCACACCGCACATTTTGCCACATACTTGGCTACATCTCGCTTCATTCCCCTCCACCAGTATTGACACTTCATGTCCTTATACATCTTTGTGCTACCGGGGTGGATAGCAAACTTGGAGCGATGACACTCTCCCAGTATCTCCTCATTTAGGGACGAATCTTCGGGAACACATAGCTTCTCCCCATATCTCAACTCTCCATACTTCCAAGACCATCCTTCAATCGCTTCTCCATTCTCCAATCGGGCTCTAATCCAATCAAATTCCGAATCCAGGCATTGCAACTCCACTACCCGTCACCGAAGCGTCAGTTGAGCTACAAGGTTGAATAGATATGGTTGATACTCCGGTCCATCCACCCATAGATCATACTCCTCCAATGCATAAATCATTTTCCACCTATTTACCGCAAAAAAATTGATTTCACCCCGAGACTTCGTGCTAAGAGCGTCGGCAACTACATTGACCTTCCCCGGATGGTAGTTGAGCATGAACTCATAATCTTCCAAGTACTCAATCCATCTTCTCTGCCAGAGATTCAAGTCTTTATGTGTGAAGATATACTTGAGGTTTTTATGGTCCGAGAACACTTGAAATTTCTCCTTGTATAAATTACATCTCCACAACTTAAGAGCAAACACCACCGCAGCCAGCTCTAAGTCGTGTGTGGGATAATTCTGCTCATGTACCTTGAGTTGCCTCGAGCCATAAGCCACTACCTTCCCTCCTTGCATTAGAATGCATCCCAAGCCTCGTAGTGAAGCATCGATGTAGACATTATAGCCTTCCTCACTGCTCGGAATAATGAGGATAGGTGTCGTCGTCAACTTCTCCTTCAAGGTGCGAAAAGCTAGTTCACACGCTTGAGTCCACAAAAATTTCTCCCCCTTCTTTGTAAGGAGATTCATCGGCATCGCAAGCTTAGAGAACCCTTCCACAATCCTACGATAATAGCAGGCTAACCCCAAGAAACTTTGTACTTCCGTTACGTTCTTCGGTGGTTCCCATTTCATCACGGCCTTAATCTTTGCGGGATCAACCGCTACTCCTTGCTCGGACACAACATGGCCAAGGAACTTCACTTCCTTCATCCAAAACTCACACTTGCTCATCTTCGCATATAACTTATGTTCTCTCAATGTTTGTAGCACAATAGAGAGATAACGAGCATGTTCCTTCTGAGTCTGTGAGTAAATCAATATGTCATCAATAAACATAATGACAAATTTATCGAGGTAAGGCCGAAAGACTCTGCGCATCAAATCCATGAAGGCTGCAGGGGCATTAGTCAATCCGAACGGCATCACCGTATACTCGAAATGACCATACCGGGTACGAAAAGCAGTCTTAGGAATATCCTCATCCGTAATCCATAGCTGATGATACCCCATGCAAAGATCAATCTTGGAGTAATACTTCGAACCCTTCAACGGATCAAATAAGTCATCAATTCTTGGCAACGGATACTTATTCTTCATGGTAACCCGATTCAACCTCCGGTAATCCATGCACAACCGTAGAGTCTCATCCATTTTCTTCACAAAGAGGACCGGGGGTTCTCAAAGGTGAAGTGCTTAGACGGATAAATCCAATCGCCAACAAGTGATCCAACTATTTCCTTAGCTCCTTCAACTCCAAAGGTGTCATCCGGTATGGAGCAATGGATATGGGTTCGGTTCTCGAATAGAGATTGATCTTGAACTCAATTTCCCTATGTGGAGATAATCCAGGTAATTCCTTAGGAAAAATATCTAGAAACTCTGATACAATTAACACCACATCCGTATGAATTTTATCCCTGTCATCTCCCATCAAGCTAGCTAAGAAACTCAAATGACTTCCCGATTTTTCTTTTAAGAATCTACTACCCATAGTAGAAAATGGATGGGAAGAATCTCGATTATTCAAAAAACTAAAAACGACTCCTCCCGGCAATTGAAATATAATCCGCTTGCGAAAAAAATTCACTACCGCCCAGAAAGCGGACAACATGTTCATCTCGAAAATCACATCATACCCCTTTATCTCTAAAGCAATCAAATCCACAATCAATTCGTGCTCCCCAATGCGAAGCAGGCAAACCTTGCAGACTCGGCTAGTATCTAACCGTTCTCCTGTGGGCAAGCTAATGTTCATAACATGCTCTAGCTTCACGAAACTCAATCCCAAATCAAGTGCATATGTCGTGCGTACAAATGAGTGTGCTGCACCGGGGTTAATTAATATTCGGGCCCAAGAATTATAAATAAGGACGATACCTTCTACAACGGCATTGGCAATGTCTTCCTCCCGCTGAGTCAAAGCAAATACTCGCCCTTGGTTGGCGTCGCCGGGGGCTTGAACTTGTATCGGTCGCTACAGTGCAGGCCTCGGTGGTGGTGGTTGGGTTGCTGGTACCTGTCTGGCGATTTAGATAAGCCCCTGAGGTGAAAAAATTGGGCAATGCATCCAAATATGTCCCACACCTCCGCATGCAAAGCAGGATCGTGGGGTAATACTGGCTCTAGTCTGAGTGTCTCCTTCTCCTCAGGCTATCAAAAGTCGTTGTCCACCTGTCTGGTCTGGGCAACGATATGGTGTCGGTCTCTGTGTCCTACTAGTGCTAGCACTCGTCCGGATCGGACCTCCTCTCGAGAAACCCTGTCGTCGCTGGCTATCTTCTATGTCTCTCTTAACCAGTGCAACTCTATCCACCAAGTCCCCAAAAATCACGAATCCTGAGAGCCACCAACTTCTCCCTAATGATCGGCCTCAGACCCTGCTCGAAGCGCTTGGCCCTGTCGGCCTCAGTAGATATAAATCCCGTAGCATAACAAGAGAGCTCGTTGAACCGCCTCTCATACTCAGCCACGGTCATACTACCCTACCGTAGTGCAAGAAAATCCGCCTTCATTCGGTCTCTGACCGATTCAAGAAAGTACTTATCTTGGAAAAATTGATCGAACTTTTCCCAAGTGAGTGTGTCTGTGTCCCTTCTCCTCTTTATGGCATCCCACCAATAGTCGGCCTCCCCCTCAAACAGGTAGGTCGCCAAACCAACTCTCAACTCCTCGGCAACTCCCATGCCATCACAGATCTTCTTCACTCGGCAAATCCATCTATTCACCTCCAAAGGATTGGAGCTCCCTTGGAAATTGGGTGGTCGTTGTCTTAAGAATTCCTGAAGAACTATCATCCTTCGGTCTCCATTCCCATTGTCCGGTACTTGAGCGAGAGGATGAGCTCCACCATTGTGGTTGTTGTTACCAGTTTGGTTTTGTACCAAAGTGGTGAGCTCCCTCAAGCATTGGTAAATGCCTTGCATGACATCCATAGGTGGTGGTGGTGGTGGATTCGCTTGACCTCCACGGCCACGCCCACGTCCGCGTCCCCATCCTTGTTCGTTGTTCATCATGCACATCAATTCATAACTTAGTTCATGGATGTACAGGACATCCTAAATATTAGGTTAAGCTAAGGCATGGAACGTGTATAAAATTTCACTCAAGGATTTGATTCACCCTAATCCTAAAGCTCTAGAGGTGATTCCATAACCTACAGCTCTCATGTAAGACCTAAAGCCTAAGTTTTGATACCAACTTTGTAACACTCCAAAACACACCCTAGACGACATTACATTCTAAAACCATTCATATTATGAGAGCACTAATATAATCCCTTAAGAAACAAGACTTCATTTTTCATCCACGAATATTTACAACATTATCCAAAAGAATAAGCCCAAGTCATGGCTATTACATCTCAAAAATTAATTAAAGAATCACAGCGGAAAAAATAAAAGAAGCTAGACTACACAATGTTCCAAAAGAATGTCCTAGTCTAGTATAAAAGAAAAGGAAGTCACTCTATGCGTCTACCTTGGGATCTGCACTCCCGTCCAGTAGAGTCGCCCAAGTAATGAGCTCCTCGACCCTTACATCCTCCTCTTCAAACAAGTAATCTGAAAAATATTAGCGATAGGGGGTGAGCACGAAGCTCTGTAGAAAAATTCTCTCAAACCCATACAAGGTTTAGAAAAGTATTTAAAACGATCGGTCTCAATTTTAACATAACATAGATACATAATTTGTAATAAAGTAGTGACATTTAAAAAGAATATCAACTTTATTTAAAAAAATTACTTAAATGAATAAACGAGCACCACATACAAATAATAATCATTAATTGTCATAACCAATTTTCAACAATTCTTTCGGTAGGTGACATATTTTGTGATAACCTCCCCCCCCCCCTTTAGGTCACCTTTGATTCTCAAGCATCCTTACCGGGAAACTCTTGAGAATGGATGAGCATCCTTACATGGAACCTCTCACCAATCACTACATTGTTTCTCAAGCATCCTTACCGGGAACCTTTTGGAAGGGGTGAGTATCCTTACAAGGAACCTCTCACTCATGTGCATCACAAACAACTCAACCAAGCATACAATTTCAACATTTATCTTAATTTACAAGCATCTATCCAAAATCCCCAAAATATATCATGTAACAATTCCACAATCAACTAAGAAATACATGAGATCATAATAACATCATTTTTCTACCCAACACAAATCACTAAGGTTTCGAAATCCATAATAAAGAAAGCATTTAGGAAAAAAATACACCACTCTCCAAAAATTAGGGTTTTAAAACTAGAAAGTATATTTCATGGGTATTAAACCCTAGTTTGTTCAAAACATGTAATTCTTGCAAAAAGTCTAAGAGATGATGATTCCATAGCATATATATATATCATTGATAGCCAAAACATACATATATAAATACCCTAGCCTCAATGTAAGTGAATAAGAGAAAACTCTTACCTTGAACCCTTAGTTTGTAGGAAGAACTTGAGCTTTGATCTTAAATCTACCCTTAAATCTCTTATTTTTTCCTTCCTTTCTTCCTCTCTAATGCTCTCTAGGGTTACAAGAGGTGTGGGGTGAGAGTGGAGTGAAATAAATGAGGGAAAATTAGATGAAAATGGGGTTTAAAACACCTCAGCCCCGAAATTCACTGTTTACAGCCTATTTTGGTTTTCTCCAAAATTACGATTTTACCACTAAAAATCTCTAATTTGATCCATATGACTACCTTAAGGTTTTTCGACGTTCCGGATTTATTTTTAATGTTATTTTAACCTAAAAACATTTATTTTTATGATTTATCTCAAAACTAAAGTCAACGTATACCCGAAATACTAAAATTTCTATTTTACCCATCCAAACCGGCTATTAATGAAGTTTTGCGTTGTTTGCAAATAAAAGGTGCTTCTTAAAGCCTTTTATACTTATTTGAAGCCTAAATGTACTTATTATTCTTATATTTTGATTTAGGATGCAAATGAAAACGTTAAATGCAAAACGAAGCTAATTGGACTGTTTTGATATCGCTTTGTTATCTGGGCATAACTATCTCATCCGAGCTCCGATGGAGATGATTCGAGATGATATATAATGTTAAGAAAGAGATCTAAAACTTTAATGTTTTGAGTTTTAAGATATATAGATTGCATCAAGGTCTAAGTCGGGCTTGAAGTTGCAGTCAGTGCACTGTTCAAGCTAATTGGGCTGTTTTGACATCACTTCGGTATCTGGGCATAACTCTCTCATTCGAGCTCCGATTGAGATGATTCATGTTTTGAGTTGTGAAAGATATTGACTGCATCAAGGTCGAAATTGTGCTTGAAGTTGCAGCCAGTGCACTGTTCACATCCTGTTTCATCTCTTTTCCATTTTCAATCCATTCCTAAGCCAACCAAATCCATCTCAAACCTCTCCAACACATATTTCTATACCAAACCTATTTAATACAAGTTCTAGGACCTAAAATTTCATATTTTCATTTATTAAAACCAAATTTCAACTATTATTTTCACTAACATTTTAAATCTCTACTTTTTCAATCTACCAAATTCAAACACATATCACTACATATATCCACATTTTTACCACAATTATTTACTATATATCTATATACATATATAAAAAAAAATGCGGGGTGTTACACGTTAGAGTTCTCAGGTATAGTTTAGAAGATGATGTTTGTGGTTCTGTTGCTTGGTGTGAAGTATCCAGAGGTTCCACCACCACCTACTTTTTAGTCAACTAGTTCAGTGCCACTTACATCTATAAATGTGCCACCTCCTACTTTTGTGATTGGGCCTCGAGGAGATGTGCATGAGTTCAACCGGTTTGTCATTACACTGCAATAGGTTGATCAGAGTTTGACAAGATGTGCACAAATTATCGGGAGTACTCCATCCGGTTGGTCATTACATTTCAACTGGTTGATCAGACAAAGCCAAGACCAAAGCAAGATATTGATAGTCATTCAACGGCGATCAACAGGTTGAACCTCACTTTCAACCGGTTGATGCTAAGTCGGTTTAGACAAAAACTTTCCTACATTCTCATTCATTGAAAATGGTTAGTTGAACACTCATGAGAGGTGGTTTTGGACTCCTAGGCAAGCATTGTAATTGGATTGTTTCACCTCCCAAGCTTCAAGAAGGCTTTCTATTGGTTGAGCTGGGTGGACGAAGCTTTTTCGGCAATTCATCCATCATTCGGGTCACACACTATGACCAATGAGAAGGGGGGAATGGGAGTATATATATGGGGATGTACCTTTACAAGAGGGAGTTCTTCTCTCTTTTCTTGGAGTTTTTCACTTTCAACTTAGACTTAGGAGTAAAGTTTTTGTAATTTTCAATTTTCAAAGTTTCGTCGGGTTCTGGAGAAGACAACTCTTGTGTTTGATTCAAAGCTTTGTTCTTGTGGTATTTGCACTTATAAATTGAGAAGCAATCATAGTGTAAGCCTTTTCTTAATTTAGTTGTCCTTTTTTCATATTATTACTATGTTATTTATTACCAATTTCGGAGTTATAAGTTTTGTTTTCGGCTAAATTTTGGCACGATCCGATGGATGATTCTCATCCATAATCAAGCATGATGACTATCTAATGGGTTCTAACCGAGCAAATGTTTTGTAGAAAGGAAAAAACTGATTTTGAAATTAGTTGTTAAGTGAATACTTTTGATTTCTCGTCGACGGTTCATCTAGCACGAGTAATGCTTATAACTCATTTATACGATCTAAATGCTTAGCATGCTAGTTTTTATTTCCTATCTTCAAAGCTATAATAGTGTATGATTTGGTGTTTGTTGAATATTGTCCTTTTGAGTGAGTTTGAATACAACTTCGAATGAGTAAAAATACAGAGTCGAAATATTTTGTTATGGTGAGCTGATTTCTGAGGAGGATTGATCTATTATTTTTCTATTGACTATAACATGTTAAATTCCATTTCTCATCTCTTCCACAAACAATAGGATTTTTATTGTCACTTGCACACACATCACCATTCAAATTCCATTCGTTCTCCGAGGGGAGACCATGGATTTATCCAACTTACTACACTACAATATTTTTCCTACGCTTGGGAAACCCATTGTTAAATATTGAGAAAAAGTGATTCACATATAAATCAGTCACAAGCAGTACCCAACATTGAACCTTGAGGACAAGGTCAAAACTTAGAAGGGGAGAGGGGGAGTTGTTACATTGAAGTCCTATGTGCAGGGCTATAGCGAGTCATTAGGCACTAGAGGATGTCTTGGTTAGTGGTAAAAGATAAAATAGGCATTGAAACTGATGTTGTTTATGTTTACCGAGTTTTGTTGGAATTGTTTCTATTTTCTAGAAGTATTGCTTAGTTGGTTTAATCTTATTTCTCTTTTATGGGAGCTTTGCTAATTTGTACGAAAATTAGTTTTGTTAAGTCCGTTGTAATTGGTCTAAGTTTTATGGAAATAAAAGGTATGCCAAATTTCATCTAATTATTCCCTTGTGGAGGCTAGTTTCCCTCGAAGCAAATCAAAATTTTATTTCCTTTATCAACAAATTGTATTTCTTCTTGTTTTCCATGATCAAAATAGGTAGACACAAGAAGGACTCTTGTCTCACTCCTAACCCATCTGAAATTACACCATCACTCGTTATTTAACTAATGAACATAAAATGTTCATATTATGATTACGTGATATATATTGGAGTTGTCGAGGGTACCCAAAAAAATTCGGTATCGTATTGTTTTTTATTATATTCGTAGGTGTTTTTATTACATTGTTAGTGTTTTTATCACTGTTGTGGTATCAAAACAAATGGTAAAAATAATTATCACAACAGTGATAAAAACATATACAATAATAGTAAAAATACTAACAAATGTGATAAATTATCCATAAAAGTAATAATTTTTGTGGTAAAATTACTCATAAATATGATAAATTATCCATAAAAGTGATAAATTTTTTTAGAGCAATGTTACATGGACTTAAAAAGTAGATTTAAAAACTAGATTTGATAATTAGAACCATTGATTTCACTGTAGGTCCCAGTATTTATTGAGGCTCACTACTTATTCAATGGTTGAGATTATCAAGTCTAATTTTTAAGTTCATCTAGTATTATTCATTTTTTAATTGTAAAATGACTCACAAAAATTGTAAAAATTCTTATTAAACTAGTAAAATTTAAAAATATCGTACCAAAATTTTTGTAATACCATAATCAAGTCCATTTATATTCATCGAGCAATGCTATGTAATTCAAATCTGCAACTCAAATTTGTATCCCAAATGAAGGGGGATCATTGGATCAGTGGGTCTCATTTTAAAAGTTGATGAGACTCACTCATCTAATGGTCCTCTTTATTTGGAATATAAATTTAAGTTACAAATTTAGGTTATATAGTATTTCCCATATTCATCATAAGTACTTCCTGGGATGGCAGTGGACCGGAAAAAAATGAAAATTTGTCCAAACTCATCCCATTTGGACCGGTGATGGACTATACGTATTAAATACTAGACGTATACGAGAATATTTGTATAAACCCGTACGGGAATAAAGGCAGGGATGGACTTACCCTTACCCCGCCCCGCCCGGTCCCCGTTATATATATATAAGGGAAATTTGGAGGTCGGTCCCCCTATATGGACTTGTCTTGATTTAAGTCTGTCAAGAAAATTTATTTGTTGTGAAATCTGTTTTTTATTAATTTTACCATATTATCCCTTCCCTTTAGAAGTAGAATAAAACTAAAAATTAAAAACTCCTAAATCTTAGGAGTTTGACTAACATTAAAAAATTTTCTCTCTAATATTTATCTATATCCATATATAGGTTAAGAGTTTGACTAATATTAAAATTTTTCTTTCTCTTATATATCTATATATAGGTTATATATATATATATATATATAGTAACATTAAAAATAAAAAATAGTAACATTCAAATACAAAAAAAAAAGTTATCACTAGGACACAAAAAATAATACATTTAAACACAAAAAAATAGTAACGTTTAAACATAAAAAAAATTGAAACATTCAATATTAATATTTTTAAAAAATAACAACAGTAACATGTTTAACAAAAATATTAACATGTTCAACAAAAATAGTAACATGCTTAACAAAAATTACAACATACTTAACAATAATTATTTCTTTTAAATGCAAACGCAAAAAATAGTATCATTTAAATACAAAAAATAGTAATATTTTAAAAAAAAATAGTAACATTGAATATTAATATTTAGGAAAATAATAGTAGTAAAATGGTCAACAAAAACAGTAACATGCTCAAAAATAATAGTACATGAAAAATAACATACTCAACGAAAATAGTAACATGAACAATAACATAATAAAAAAAATAGTAACATGAATTTGAATTTTACTATTCAAATTCATAGTAATTTTTTTTTTTATATTTGAATATTACTATTTTTTTTAATGTTACTATATATATAACCTATATATGGATTGTAAAACCCAGGAAAAAATTTAAATTTTTTCCGACAAAGGGCAAAATGATGATTTGTCACTATTAAGCAGGTTTAAAATGCATATTTTTATAGAGCTCAGATGGAGTAACGGACTTTACCCCTGTCAATTTTCGTCAAATTCTGAGATAGTTAGAATTTACACGTATTTCGAGACGATTTGGGTGACGAATGACTTTTAAAGGTCCCCAAAAATGAAAATTTTAACTTTTCCTTATAATTGAGTTAAAGTTCCAATAAAATTAATTTGGACTTAAACTGGATTAAAATGAATCGTTTCAGGTCTAAAAACGGACTCAAAAATAATAAACGAGCAGGGGGATGTGGACCGCGGGATTAAAAGTATAAAAGGGGGTTAATATCTGAAAAATCAGATATTTTTACACCCCATAGCTGGCTGGTTCACACGGTTAAGAGAGAAAAGAGGGAAAACAAAAATCTCAAGCTTTTCTCATTCGATTCTCGAAGTTCCACCGGCCGGAATCCATCGATCTAAGAATTAAAGTTGGTCTACGCGACGAGGGCTACGTGTACGTACCAAAAACGAAGATTTTCACCAAAGGTCCAAAGGGGGAGATTTGTGAAATCAAGGCTTTTGGGGCTTTGGAAGCTTCTATCTTCTATTTCAAGCTTCAAGAGGTAGGGGGTTCTCCTACTTGGTTATATGGTTATGGAAATGGGAAATGAGTCGAGGAAGGACTTAAATTAAACTCTAGCTTAAATATGATTTGTGGGAGTTATGTGAACCATTTTCTTGGTACTTGATGATATTTTGTGTATGTGGACAATATTATGTGATGACATGATATCCTTACCTTGAAGGTATTTGATTAAATGCCTTAGATAAGTGAATGTTGTTATTTTGATGCAAATAACATGCTTGAGTTGTTGTGATATGTGAACATATGCTTATTGGTATATTGAGCATAATGATGAATTATGGAAGTTATGTGCATATGACATGAAATTCCATGGAATATGATTAATATTGTTCATATGACATTCATTACATTTTGGGCATGAGGTTGCATCACATTCATGGGCTTAGGCATGAATGTGGGTGTGTATGCACGAAGTAATTAATACCACTCTTGGTAATTAACATGTAGACTCGGAGATGTTGGATCGAAGATCCCTTGGAGTCGCATGTTGCATGAGAAAAACTTGTGTCGGGTATAGCAAGTAGGGCTAGACACTCCCTCGGGTGAAAAACCCGACCACTTGGTTCAGACACTTTCCTGAGGTGAAATTCCGGAAAGGTGTAATGGCATACGGAGCCAGCGGTGTGATTCCGAAATCCGATACCCAACAAAGACACATGATTTTGTTGCATAAAATGTTCATTGAATGGGAAACATCCAACAATGGAAGGGTTTTCAAAGCATATGAATTGTATTTCAAAATGATCATTGGATGTTTTTCATCAATGATAAAAGGTTTTACACTTGCATTGCATAGTGTGGTGAGGGGCGATGAAGGCTCGGGTTGGGGTGTGTAAGTAAATCTCATTTCATTCATGGCATGACATGGGTGATTCCAACATAAATTGCATATTTTTGTATTGGAATAGATATTGGTTGTGTATTGTTGCATAAAGCCATTGCATATGCATCTAGGAGGAGAGTAGCCTCTGTAGGAAACTTTTTACTGAGCGTGGCTCACCCTATATGAGAAACATTTCAGGTACGGGACATATTCTGGTGGATGACACACATTCGGGGCCTCTAAGGTGAAGAAGAGCCGGATTGTGGCTCTTGAACAAAGTTTTATGTAAAACTTTTGGTTTAATTTCCATTTTGGCATGTAACTTATATGGAACGGGTGGTAATAGACTTGTATGAACCATGTATAATGTAGAAAAAAATGTTATTATACATGTGTTGGAGTGGTTTTGGAAAGGTTTTGAGCGGATTGGAAATGAAAAACTGAAGAGGCATAAAATTCTGGGCAAAACCTTCCGGAAGGTTAATGCAGACTTTTGGTTCAGCAGGCAAAACCTTTCGGAAGGTTAGTGTAAACTGAATTCCAGTAGACAAAACCTTCTGGAAGAACTTTTTCAGTGACCAAAACCTTCCGAAAGGTCTATGAAAAACCTTCCAGAAGATTTTTCAAAAATCTAAAATTTTAAGAATGCATTGTCATGCTTTTGGGCCATATATTCTTTGGTTCCAATGACTCAAATGGACTTTAAATGAGACATATTGGAGTATGTTCAACCTCAATGGGATTAAATGAATTAAAGGAAACACGGATCACACATGGGTCGTAATACAGATTACAGGAATGTGATAGACGTGATGTCGAGTTATGCGACAATTACGGGTATTTATGCGGGTTGACGGGAGGTCAACGAGACCCCTGATTTTAAGGGCATCACATGGATATAGATAGATAAGAGAGAGGAAAAATTTTAATGTTAATTAAACTCTTAATCTATATATAGATATAGATAAATATGAGAGAGAAAAAAATATTTTCCTTTCAAGGAAGGGTATTTTTGAGATTAAAAAAAATGGACTTAGTCATTACATATAATTTTAAACATGGACTTAGCCCTTTATAAGTTTCATTGCAGGACTTATCTCCAAATAAGTACATCTAAAGGGACTTACTTCTAATTTTCACTATATATAAATAGTCCTTGTTAAAAGGCTTAAAACCCTAACTTATTCTCCTCTCCTCTTCCTCTATCATCAGTTGCCTGTCTGCCTCCATCTCTTTCTCTCCCTCTCTCTCACACCCACACACACTATGACACAGACACCCATCGCCCGTCTCCATCGCTCTTGTTGATCGCTGCACTTGGCAGCTCCTCACAGTCGATTGCTTCCTCACTGATCGCTGCACTCAGCAGCTTCTCACAGTCGACTGATCGCTGCATCTCTCACTTGCTCACAGATCTTCGACACACAGGTGTAAGATCTTGGACCTATCTACACACCATCGTGAGCCTATCTACACAGAACTTGGACCTATCTAGACACTATAGTGAGCCCTTGAAACACATCTACAAGTTCACTCACCTTTTAAGTTTTTCGATGCTGGTAATCTTATGGGTGGAAACTACTTGGTGTTTGTTGACCACCATGATATTTAGTTTCTTTTAGCAATTTCAAAATTTTCATGTTGTGTATTGGGGAAAAATAAGTGCTTTGAATTGTTCAATTTATACTGATTCATATACATCATATTAATTTATCATGAAGTGCAAACATGGAATGCATATATTCAGTTGTTACAAGTATTGCGTGGAAATAATCCTAGGTTGTGGGTTTTTTTTGATAGGATAGATTTTGCAACTTTATTGACTGCACTTTTTGGCTACTTAACAATCTTAGAATTCAAGGTTTTTATTAAAATCATGGTTTACTTATATCTTATTCGAAATTTAATGGAATAATTACTAAGGTTATTAAAATCATTAGTTACTGAGGTTGCTAATTTTTTTAATACAATGGCTTTATAATGAATTCTCCCCCTCAATTTGCAAGGTCCCAATCCTTAATTCAAGAGGGTTTTTATGTTGGATTTATTTAGAATTTTGGATTATGTTAGTTTGAACTTAGGCTTGAGCTTGGGATGGGCTGGGTATGCAGGAAGCGGGAATGGGGAGCGGGGATTAGAAATTTACCCACGGACGGGGGATGTGGATAAAAATTATAATCGTTAATAGGGGTGGACCGAGAATGAACAAAATTTTTTTAAGTGGGTACGAGGATGGAGACTATACTCCCCGACTCCGCTTCGGTCCACTGACATTCCTAAGTACTCCTATGAGCTTGATTGAACCTCAATTCTTCCTACATAGGAATTCCCACAAGTCATAGCACAATCTTAATTCAAACTACACGGGAATTTAACAGAAGCACATGCACAACTAAAGTCTTGTCACCTTGAAATTAGATGTTCGAGTTTTAGAATTCAAATTGAGGCTTGGTTATTGACTGTTATACTAGTCTAGTTAAGTTTCTTCATGAAAGGAATAACAGACGTGATTAAAAGTCTCATGATCATACCAGTGAAGGCCTATCGCGGTGGTTTCTGAGCGCTCTCCTTTATCCCCATCCCTTTTTTCACAAAAAAAAAAATAAAAGGTCTTGCCAAATTAGTTAAATCAACGCTCGTACAATTTTATAATAATTCATTTAATACTAGATCAAGAAACAAACAAAATAACAAATAATATACATTTTTTTTGTAATTGTCAATTTAAAAAATTGGTGGGGTTTACAACTGGCTTATTTATATTTAGGGTTCGAATATAATATTAAAAAATAATTTTTTAATATTGTAACTTTATTCTTATATTTCACATGAATTTAGGAGTGATACCAAAAATGAATATCTCTTCACGTCGTCAGCATGTTTTTTTTTTGGTCATGATGTCGTCAACATGTTGGATACAAGTAAAGAGCAAAAATAATGAAAAAAATAATATTGATTTAATTTAAGAATTTAATTAAATATAATTGTTAGATTAAAAGTTGAATTTCTCGCACCAGGACCCATGCCCCATCTAAGAGGCCACTTGTTGGGTTGTATGTGGCTTCACTATGATACCAAATTACCGCGTCGGATTATGGGCCAGAGACGCACCATCAACCGATTATTTCTCATCACATTGTGCCCCCCCTTCATCCATCAACCTACTGACCACAAACACACACACAGTGGTGGCGAAGAAAGGCCAAACGGATGGCCCTCAGAGCTTCAGCCATAGCTCGACCTCCACTTCCTGCACCCTCTCCCACGCCATCGTCACCAGCCAGAACCCTTTCTCTCTCCAAACCTCAATTCAGACCCACCACTCTATCACTGCCAACATCAACCACACTCTCTCTCTTTGCCCTCTTCACTGCACCGGTAGAAGCCAAGGCTCTCACTCTACCCAAAGACCAGATAGTCTCATCTCTCACTCAGGTCATTCACCACGCTTTCTTTCCATATTTCTAAGATTTTTATCTTCAATTTTAGTTGATACACATTTACTTAAATTCTTGTATATTCCACATTTTGTGTAATATGCTCAATTCATTTCTTGAAATTGCTTATTTGTGCTGATTTTGTAAATAGCTCACGTAAATTCTAATTTGCAAATTTTCTAGGATATTCACTTGATTTTAGTTCATTACCCATTTCATTAGATTAATAATCTATGCTACTTGTGTAGGTAGAGGATAAAATTGATCAAGTTCAAGAAGTAAGTTCAAAAGTTTTGGAAGTTGCACAGAGTGTTATTGGAGCTGTGATTGAGGCTTTGAAGCCTGGAATCGATGCGGCATTGCCTATCTTACAGAAGAGTGGAGAACAGGCGCTGAAAGTTGCTTCGCCTGCCATTTCCGAAGCCTCAAAGAAAGCCCAAGAAGCAATGCAAAGCTCGGGGATCGATACACAACCAGTTGTCTCCGCTGCTAAGGTTCTAATACAGCTTTTCTCCAATTGCAATTGTTCTGATTTTTGCAGTTTACATGCAGCTATTGCTCTATATGGTTTACTAACAATGCACATTTTTGTGATTTAATGGGGCCCATTTTTTGCTTGAATTGGAGGTTATGAAGCACGGATACTTCGTTGAGGTTGACGTACCCGTATTAGATACGATACTCGTCGGATACACCTTCTACGTATTTGATAATAATTAAATATTAGGATACTTCACGGATACTTTTGTGGTCGAACAACATATATAATTTTTGAGTTGAACTTTTAATATTTCTTTTTGAATTCACATATCATACAATACATTAACAAAAAATTCATATTACTGCAAAGGCATGTGAGTGTTCTTAAGTATTATCTACAATTATATGTCAAAAGAGTATAAAATAAAGTTATTACATTATTATCTTAGCAAAAATTATTTCAAAATACTAGGTAAATATTAGTTTTGATTCCTTTAATTAGTCACTTCACTTTGTGAATATACTACAGCGATACGATATATATTTTCTTGAAACTAAAAAAAATTACTAATTTTCGTTATTGTATATTAAAGAACTACCAAAATATATAAGTATTAAACTGGTTGAAAATAATAAAAATATTAAATATATTTTATTATAGCCGTATCTTGGTCGTACCTATATCTTACTTTTTTAGAATTTGTCGTATCGTCGTATCCATATCGTATCGTACCCGTATTCCGTATCCCGTATCCGTATCCGTGCTTCATAGATTGGAGGTATAATCGAACATAATTGAATTCATTATGGTGTCTTTCTCAGCGGTATTGACTTGCGTAGTTGAATTTTGAGGGAACTATAATTTGAGCATTAAATAGGGTTAAAAATCAAATTGGGCTTGTTAATCTGTTGAAATTTCGCGAAGAGAAATTGGATGGTTGAAGTATTTTCATCTTTAACTTTCGGAGACTGTCATATAAAGGAGAGACTACAAAGTTGAGAGAATGTTGAATACACAACTTTGGCAGTTTGACATCCCAACAAAAGAAGCTGATGATAATGAAAATAAAAGACTATCTAGCTATGATCACTCGTCGAAAGAGGAGGTAAGATCTAACGTTGTTTCCAACTTTTCAATAGGAGAGATGAATGAATGAAGAGAGATTTCCATAACACAAAATACTTTCTGTAGCTTTTCTCACTCTTTGAAATTCCCCAAAAGACTGATAATGATATGAGAATATTTGGATTGAGTTTTAAGTACTAAAACAATAAAAATAAATTGAGTCCTTTTAATAACTAAATGTGCCTCACAAACAAAATCAATATCTTGGATTGATAAAATTGTAATTTGGATTGGGGTCATAAGACACTATAGGATCGAGATTAAGAGCCATTAAGATCCTATGAATTAGAGACTTTACAAGAAACTCGGATGATTTTCCAGTACTGGAGCGTAGGATTGTAAGATCCTATGATTCAAATAGGGATTTTGATAACCATTTACTTAACCAAACATAAAAAAATATGACTAAACTGGCCTAGAAAATTTAGAATAACAATAGTAGTCATACATTAGATAAAGATAGTGGACATGAGCATATGATGGAAATAAACTGTTTTTTTAATCTTTCTTTTGATCATAATTGTTTGGATTGATTTTGTTTGACGGATGTGTTGTACCTATTATATCTCGTAACCAAACAAAAAAACATTCAGAGGAATAAGAAAGGAAAAATTTTAGGCTTGAATAGGAAAAGAGAGATTATAGCATAAAGAGAGGATGTACATTTCTTTAAGACTAGTTGATGTACATGTGCGTTGTACGTAAACTATTTTTTAGTATGGTTTTAGTAGTTATATTCTTTAAAAATGTAGAATTAACATGATTTAAAATATTTAATAGAATGTTGAACTCTCTAAACCATAGAAATATAATGAGCAAAGAGCCTAATGAAAGTACTCTAATAGTCCAAGTAATCGAGAATTTAAAACCATTCCTATACAGGTGTAACACGGTATTGTAGTGACAACCAATGATTCATAATCTGTTACAAACATATACAAATTGATGGTACAACAAATAACTTCGGAAATCTTCAATTTCCAAACATAGGTTGGGTTTCAGCCACTTATGAGATTGTTCAATGTTTTCTCCTTAGAGTTGTATTTAATTAATAGGAATTCCCAAGCACATGAACAAGTATCGTTTGTAACTCGGTTGATTACTGAGGTCGTCTCATTGGGGAAGATTTTTGGTTCCAAGGGTGATGAAACAAAAAGAAATAAAAGTTCGAAATTTCGAGAGTATTTGAAAGATGAAAAACTTAATTAATTAAAGAAATAACACTTAAATGAAAGAATCGATTGATCGGTAGATATCACCTCACCGTGAATAGGTATTTTGATTCAAATTCTATAACTCACTCGAAATTGCGGTCAAACTTCTCCCAAGCGGTAGATATTTGTTAAACACCCAATTTAATAAATAACAAATGTGTACTCGAATCAATTGAATCGATTAGCAGAATTAATTAAATTGCAGTGATTATAAAAATTACCCGTGTCAAGTCTTAATTGTCGACGGGTAAGCTAGTAGATATACAATTGAATATCTTCCCAATTAGTCTATTCAATTGACCCAAATAACTCGATAGGAGATCAGTCATTCGAGTCAAAATCCCCAATTCATGGATGAGATTACTTTATCCAATCAATCCAGTGAATGACTACTCGCGCATGGCATACAGTAAATTGAAAGCAATTGAAGAAAATATCATTGTAAATTAAAGCAAAAAGACAAGAATTGAAATTTCAAGAATTAATGGCTTGAATTTAAGTAAAGCTTGTAAAGTAAAACAATGAAGAAAGACAAAAAAGAAGAAAGAAAGACTAAGAACCCTAGGAGAGCGAAGAAGAAGAACAGTGAATTGAACTCTAATGATCGATCCCTTTTCTCTTAGCTAGACTTGGGTATTTATAGAAGGCCTTGTGCTGATGTTTCTCTCTTTCATCCACCAATCACGGCCTTTAAAATAACCCAGGACATTGCCTTTCCAAATCTGTCATCGAAGTAGATTTATAGGAACCTACCGGAAAAAAAAGCAAAAAACGACCTACTGGTGGGACTGTTCAGTGTTTTCCTCCTACTACTTGTTCTGCTCTTCTACTAGTAGGACGCTCTTCTATCTCCAACCTACCGATAAGACAATACTCACCTATCGCTAGGATAACTCTCTGAATTGCAGTTACTATTAGGAGTGATGACCTACTAGTAGAACCTCTTTCTGGCTTCAGTTGTACAAGTACAAGACCTATTGATACAAGTGGTCTTTTCCTCAATTTTGATTGCAATAGCCTTGGCTGCATTCTTGGACCTTTTACCTCATACCCCAAGTCTTCCATGCCATTGAAACTCGTGCCCATCCATGTTTTTACACCAATTTAACTGTAAACACACAAAATCCCACGTTTTTACACCAATTCAACTACAAACACACAAAATCTCAATAAAATACAAACCTCAACTAAAATAAAGGAATTAAGCGACAACTAAGATGAATGTTTATGATATTTATAATACGTAATATTATGTTCTCATTATTCAACATTTGCACCTTTGTAATCATTCTTGATACGATTTGATTATAAAGGATACTATACACACAACACTTTGAATGAATTTTACTATAAAGCCAAAATCTTAATTTGGAATTAAAAAAAAAAAAATCTATTTTCAACGTTAGATCAACTAATGAAGGCATAATCAACCTCGATATAAATACAAAACTAATAAAAACCATATGTACAAGAAAATTCAGAAAATATAGCAAACAAATTAATAGATGTCATTCAATGACTTCAACTGTCAAACAAATGAAACTCTAACCACGAAGAAGAAAATGTGAGGAATAAAATTCCAGATCAACCTAGCAAACTGAGATTAGTGATACATTCACATAGTCAGAACCACAATACACAAACAATTAATTTGAATTGAGGCAATAAATAAGGTAATTGCATACCTCTCCAAGAAAGCAAAGCAGAAGACCAAATGAAAAGATTTTCTTATTGGAGAGAGATGGGTTGGTTTGTTTTGTCGGTACGTAAGGGGGATGTATGCACTGCACATTTGGAATTAGCCAAGAATTTATAGCGTCTAAACGTTAAATTGGTGCATGAGTTTTCACGTGTATCAGTAGCATGTGAAACAGGTGTGAATGGGGAAGGCCTAATGGGTCGACTTTTAACTCCTTAATAATTTATAACTGATATATTTATTGTAGACTGAATATTTATGTATTCAATGTCTATGAACAAGTCATTTCATGGAATATGAAATGGTTGCTATACTTATTTCTCAAGATTGGTTTTGTGTAAGAAATATTTATCGATTATCGGATGAAGAAATGTATTGACAAAAAAATTTAAAACAGTGTAGCTATAGAATAGCATACTAATAGTCAACAATCCACACAATTTTTTTTTTCAAACCTTGTAGATATAGAATAGCATACAAACAATCAACAATCCACACAAAAGTCACAATTACAATAAATATAGTATTAATGTTGCCATTCTAACTCTAAAAGGATAGATTGGTATTACTTATTTTAGTATGGTTATTATTGTCAATCAAAAGTTTTTCACCTTTTTTGACGTTTTATAGTAGTATAGATATAGATATATAGAGCCAAAGAAGGGGCAGACTTATTCCTATGATTTTCAATGAGGTGACTGTGAGATCAATGTGGTTCACTAGTTATGTTAAACAAGACTATTTGGAAGCTTGGGTTATCTAACCATGTGAGTGTGGAGGCAGCTTAGGAATTCAGTTTGTAAGAAAAGAAACAAAGAATGGAAAAATGAATAACTACGAGCGGAAAACCAAACAACAACAAAAAAAACCTTATATTGACCAGGAAATCAAATAATGCATTAAATTTCAATTTTGATGAAATTTGATAGGTTTGGCTGTGATTGAGGATCATACAGGTGGATTACTTCTCAATATATACTTTCGTCTTTCTAAATCTCTTTGCGAGGAATGTGTTTCATTCCTATTGTTTAACTATGTTATGATTGTTGTAGTGTTGCTGTTCAGAAACTCAAATGGATTTTCGTTTGATATTTCGTTGAATGTGTTATATAAAATCTTTTTTTTTTTGATTGGCTAATTGTTTTGGAGCCTATCAACATATGTTAAGGGCACTCGGGTAGCATGGTTTGTTCTGTGAGATGTACTTGTGGTCTTGTGGGTCTGTGTGATAGTGAAATGCACTAAGTGGTGCTTGGTACATTATCGAGATGGACTGAGCATGAAGGCATGGGTACTGTAAAAGATTGGAATGTTAAGTTCCTTATGATTTTTGAAATGTATTTGTGAACTATTATTTTTTACTCCCTGGTAATGAGATCGGTTGGCAACTTCTCTGCCTCTAATTTCTTATACTGCTGTATATTTTGTTTACCGGGCTCCTAAGCTCACCTTCGATTTACCCTCTTCTATGTAAGCAGTTTTCAGAATAAAGGTTAAAAACAATCGAATCAATTGAGGAATTAGAGATGGATAGTATCTAGTTATTGTTATGATTTCTCAAGAAAGATCGGATGACATGGATTGACCTTATTTGTTGAATTATTTAAGATTGGAAGGCATTATTTCTAAGATACTTAGGATTGTAGTGCTCTGTATTTGGGAGTACCCAATGTGATTAAGTTCTCGCAGACTCGCAGTGTATCCTAGGGAGTGGGGTTAAGGGCATTGCAAAATGGTATTAGAGCTTGGAGATATGATCTTATGGATTGTTTTAGGCTAATGCTTAAGACATTGACTTGTGGGCCAGAGTGAGCAGTTGAATTATGGGATGGAAGGGGAATTAAGTTCTTGGTCAAAACTTGCAACGGATTCGAGGTATAAGGAAAAAAGAAATTTCAGGATAATTTAAAGCAGGAAAGACTTTGATATCCTGTACCCTAAAAGAAAAATATGTGAAGATATAAGAAAAGAAATATTTTAGGCTTGAACAAGAAAGGAGAGATTATAGCCTAGTGGAGAGAAAAAGAATGCATGATCGACGGCGAAGAAACGGGAGTAATATTATAACGATGAATAGTGCAGGTGACAGTTCTGCTACACATAAGTGGCTGACCTATTTCTGTATTTTTCAATGAGGTGACTGTGAGGTCAACGTAGTTACAAAAAGGAAAGACTAATTGGCAGATTGGGTTATCTCACCATTTGAGTGTGGTGGCACCTTAGGAATTCCCTCAAAATAAAGGAGAGAGAGAGATCTTTAACGAGGAATATTATTGGTGAATGTTTCAGGTAGGTGAAAGGTTCGAATAGGCACCGAGACCGGGACAACCTTTAGCTCATCATTGGGCGAGCGGGGATCAAGGAAATTTAAGAAAGGGATGCGTGTACGTGATAATGCCGACAAGAATAAATAGTGTGTACCAAAAAATATAGTTTTTGCTCTTGATCAACGATGTTGGCAGGTATAGTGAATAAGTGTAAAATACGAAAGTTTTAGGAAGAAACTTCTTTAAGGAGGGTAGGTTGTAATACCCGAACTTGTTAATACAAAATGCGGGTTTGATTGTGAAGTAAGATGGGTTTGATGAGCTTGGGTGGTGCACTGGGTTTAGAATTACGCTGAACCGGGTTAAGGACAAAAGCGTTCAATAAAGTTATCAGTTTGATGGAGAGAATGAAAGAAATTCAACATAGTAAGGGTGAATATATGTTATGTGAAGTGTTTATAAAGGTGTGGTGAAGTGATGGATGAGAAATAGTGTAGATATGTGCTAGGGGTAAAATTGTCCAATAAATGAAAAATTGTATTGATATTAGAATGAGATGAAATTTTGGTTTTTAGAGAAATGATACTTTTAAGTTAAATAATAAGTTGGAGGAATAAAAAAATAGAAAAATAAAATATGAAAATTACAAAAATGCCCTCAATGGTTATTTTCCACCTATCAAGGTGGAGGTGTCTTAACAAGACTTCTCCCAGCCATGCAAAGCATGACTCAACTATTAGGGGGTTTAAATACTTTGAGCAGTTGGATAAGGATCAGATTGAACCGAACTGAGCCTATTCTCTTTGCTTAGAATTGCTAGGCACTACACTGTTTCTATTGTAACTATATAACGTTTTGTGAAACCCTCCAAGTGAGGTTGACCTTGTTAAAGTTTTTACTTCTGCTTTGTCATAGATTGTAATCCGTAAGTTTATATCTTTTGATTAATATGATAGTTATCATTTGAAAAGCTGCAAGTTGGTACTCGAAACATCAGTAAAGTGCTCGTGGGAGGCAGGGCATTAAAAGTGACGTGCTTGGGGGATTCGCAGCGATACAAGTTGGTATTAGAGCTATTAAGTAACATGTCTAGGGGAACCAGTGTTGTTACAAGTTGGTGTCAGAGCTATTAAGTAACATGTTCGGGGAACTGGGTTGTCACAAGTTGGTATCAGAGCGATTAAGTAACATGCCTAGGGGAATTGGGGTGTTACAGTTCTTGTGCAATCTGAGATGATAATAATGTGATTTTGGAAAAGGTTAGATGTGTTTAGTTATTATTCATAATAACAAGTTTATTTACCTTTTCTAATAAATGTTTAAAAAGAAGACATTATATGATTTGATTTACGATAGTTGATTGTTTAGTGTACCTCTATCTTTTGCAACTAGCATGCAGCTTCAAATATCACGTAAAAGTTTGATGAATTGATTCTGACGTCAGGAAGTGTCCAAATAGCCACATATAACTTGTACTTCAATCACAGTTATCAACCCCCATTTCACTTTTGCAAAATTCCAATTTAAAGGTTGACCTAGAGCACTCTGTTCTCTTGTTTCAAACTTATTAATTTACATCTTCACCCAGAAAATAAATGATCCTTTTGGGTGCAGACATTTGCTGAGGTGGCACAACAGACCACCAAAGTGATTGAAGAGGCCAAGCCCATAGCCTCATCAACAGTGGAAGCTATCTCATCATCAGACCCCATTACGATTGTAGGGGCTAGTGGTGCATTATTCCTTGCATATCTCCTGCTTCCTCCTCTCTTCTCTGCAATCTCTTTTAGCCTTCGTGGCTACAAAGGTAAAATTAGCAATACTCATCCTAAGACTCTTTTAAATATTGACATTTGAGCTTGTGGACCAGTATCTTCCAAAGTAGGTTTCCAAGCATCAACTAGATCTCTAGACTGCATGGCAAATCCTGGCCGGACCATAGCCCTACGAACGAGATCTCTCTAAGAAGGCAAAGCCCTCCTTAATACCGAATAAATCGAGAGCTTTTTCAATTGTTAAGAAAATGTTCAAATGTGCTACCATATTGGTATGAGCATTAAACCAGTCAATTGTTGCATGAGCATGTTGTTTTTTTCTGGTTGAGGGCATCTCCACTCATGACCAAGCTTATAGCACACACATATGTACAAAGCACCAAACGTGAAGACTGCCAAGAAATGTCATTGATAGTCAAGAATTCGAAAAATGGTCTTCCCCGATATCTGAAACCTTAAACCTAAAAAACTGGTCTGCATGTATAACCAGGCAACTTGAAACCACTCCCGAAATTGGATCACTCCCCATAAAACATTGGGGTAGTTCATTTGGACAATTCTGGCTGGGAGTGTTGCTTCTGGTTCCTCAATGGAGGGAGATTTACCAGGATCCAACAAATTTTTTGGGGGACACAAAAATTCAGGGGTCAAACCACATGGATCACATAAATCTTGTTTGCCACCATGAAACACTGCAATGATTGCTTCAGTTTGGGTTTTGGATATTCGTGCCAAATGTTGCATGCTGGATTTAGATGGCGAGAAGCTAATGTATGAAGTTGTCTAATATTTATTGGGTTTTCCATGTAATTTTCAAAATATTTTGTTGATTTGGTCCTTTTTTGTCTGGTGATTTACTCTCTAGGTGACCTCACTCCTGCTCAAACACTTGATCTCATATCCACTAGGAATTACATTATGATTGATATTAGATCAGAAAAGGACAAGGACAAGGCTGGTATTCCTCGCCTTCCCTCTAGTGCCAAAAAGAAAATGATTGCAATCCCGTAAGTAAGGTTTCTCCTCAATCTTATATTAGTTTAGCTCCTTACCAATCTATCAAACTACGCTATTTGAGTTAATATTCTTTCTTGTAGTATAGTGTATAAGATCTCATTCTCATGTGTTGTTATTCAGTTAGACTGCTTACTCTTAAATATCTAACAGCCACTTAAGACAGTCATTCATGTTGGATGCAAATCCAAGCTTTTTTTAATGCTTGTTGGTATCACTTTATGGAATACCGTACGTTTGGCCATTAAGAAAAACAAAATGAAAATAGTAGTTAGACAAGAAAGAAAAATACAGTAGTTATAAATAAACCAAGTAGGGGTTCCGAGTTTGCATGACTACTTTTTCATCATTATGCTCCAGGGCGATGGCATGGGTTCAATAAATTTATGAACATTCAATTTTTTTTTTCACTTCATCGTTCAATGCGAGTTTTGTGTCTCCCTTTCCGTTGTGTTTTCACTAATTGATAATGTTACTCTTCTTTACTAACACATTTATTGGGTTTCGTGTCATTTCCAAATTATCTTTTCTCCATCTTTTGATTCTAATTTAGCTGCTAAATCATGATAAGGTTTAAATTTAAATTTGAAGTCTCTTCCTATCTTTTTAACTTTTTTGTTAGCATACCTATGTCTCTTAGCATTCTTGTCATTTCTATTGCACTGCCAATTTTGAAAGCTCTCCCTTATTGTTCTTATGGTTGTTATTATTGTACGATGTGTTGATAAATGAAGAAAATGATTTGTATCACTTAAATCGTATCGGTTTTGCACTGTATTGTGCGGTATACAACCAATATGAGGCGATACATACTAGTTATCCAATACGGGGTGAAACAAATCAATTTTTTTTTTTTAAACCAGAAAAATGATGCATTTTCAGATGGAAATAATATTTATAAATGCTAGGTGATGAAACGGCGCCGTTTCACTTAGAGGTTTTAAAAAAATAGAAGTCTTCTTTTGTTATTTGTTCCATCACAAGTGCAAATAGCTTGATTGCTAGAATTAAAACTCTCTAAATTTTGATATTGATGAATTATTTTAGAAACTTAAATACTTAGGTTAATTTTTTGTTTTATTCCTTGTACTCTCTTTAAATTATTTTATGTGAGAAATTTCTGATGCAATGAAATGTTATTATGACCTATTTTCATAGGTATATGTATTTTCTAATATCTCTTATAAAACTACAAGTATCTTACGATACACTATTTTTGAAAAATTATACGCTTTTCGATACTCGTTTTGACAATCTTGGTTCTTACTACGGTTTGTACCTTGTCATTCAACCACCAAGTTTCTTAGAAAGCACCTTCTTCCCTTTAATTTTTGAAGAACTTTCTTTTGTATGCCCTTTTAAAGCATTCATCCGTTTTGTACCATTTCATGTTAGTTCATCTTCCAAATTCCTTATTACTTCTCTAACATTTTAGCCTTAAAAGTTTCAAATCCTCCCCTTTTAAATTCCACCATTAGTTTATGAGTTTCTAATCTCTCGCTTATTTTATCCTTTAATAAATACTACTAATGTTAATAGGCTGTGTTGTGACGTTCAACTCTTTTCATGGGCAAGTTTCGAAATTTTGTTTCGGTACATAGTTTTGGTAAGCTCAAAACAAAAGTTTTTTGAAAATAAGATGGAAATTAAGGAAAAATTGAAAATTTATTTTCGCAATGTTTCAAAACAAACCAAAACATCCCAAAAGACCTCGCAACATATAAACTTCGATATTCAACCACTGATTGCTTTAGTTTCCTTGGAAACTGGAATATTTTAGTCATTTTGGTGGAAACAAAATGAAATTTTTGTTCTTATCGTCCGTGGATAATCTTCTAATCTTTAAATGTTAATCAATTTACATTTCATGTAGGGTAAACTTATCTATTTTGACTCTTCCTTGAATCACTTTTAGAAGCTTTTCATGTTTATCTCTTTATAAAAAGTTTTTGCTTTTGTAAGGTTATACACCATTGTGAAAATAGCGTCTCCACCATCGTTTATGTCACTATATCCATGTTCACTGTCAATCCTCTTATATCCTCCCTGGTAGTTATTTACAGGACTACTAAAATCCCTACCTATAATTATCTTCCCTCCTCCAAGTATCTCTTGCATTAACTCATATTTGACCTGAAAATCGTTTCTATGTTCACCCAATGCAACTTGGACTGTGTTGGCACTCATTACGTTAACCATATTTTTCTGATATTAATGAACAAATATTACTCTCTTTTTCTTGTACCAGTTATTAGCTACTACAAATCCGTACACCATTTTTATGTCCATCTTTTTGTACCTTTTTTTTCTATTTCCTTTGTTTCTCTTATAACCACTTAGCTTCTAGTAAAACATACTATATTAATTTTCTTTCTACTCATAATCTCCACTAACTTTGTTTCTTTACCAGTACTGGAAAAGAGTACAAGAAAAATCTCCTCAAGAATATCTGTCAAAATATATAAGAGAAAACCAAGGTTGTTCCCAAGGATCAAAATTTCGTTTTAGTAAAAAATTGAGTATTTATTTTCAAAAATTGGTTGAAATATGCTGAAAATATCTTAAAACATTAATGGAATTATGTCAAAACACCTCAAAACATTGTAATTTCGATTAATTTTGTCTCCTTGAAAACGGAAATGTTTCGGTCATTTTAACCATTTTAAAACGAAATTTTGATCTGGTTATTCCTTGGACAAGAGAAATGATAGCTGCTTGAGGTGCATCTTTTCCCGGCACTTGCAGACAGTCTCCTTAGGAAATCTTGATAGCGAATCCTATACGCTTGAAAAAGGTTCATTTGTCATTTTGTTCTGCATAACCTATACTAATTCATTACTCTCTCTGCTGGTCCAGTTTGGAAGAATTGCCTACCAAGCTAAAAGGTCTTGTCAGAAATGTAAAGAAAGTAGAAGCTGAACTAGTCGCTTTGAAGATATCATATCTCAAGAAAATTAACAAAGGTTCCAACCTCGTGATAATGGACTCGTGAGTTACTTCCCACACTGCTATGGATACTAGATTTTCATTCAGATTCGTAATAAAGTTCAACTGGCCTGTATATACCGTGTTTTGAACTTTTTCAGAGATTCATGTTTGTAATATCTCAGGTACTCTGATTCAGCCAAACTAGTTGCTAGAGCACTAAATAGCCTTGGCTTTAAGAACTGCTGGATCATGCGTGATGGGTTTTTGGGGGGAAGCGGGTGGTTACAAAGTCGTCTAGGAGCAGATACCTACAGCCTATCTTTTGCGGAGGTTGTGTCGCCATCTCGAGTCATTCCTGCAGCAGTACGACGTATTGGCACAGTTGGCTCAGCAAAATTGCTTCCGGGGAGCTCTGATTAACATTGTTGCTTGATCTGTAAATGCTCATGTATGCATTCTTGGTTTTGTTAAGTCCTTCATAATCATTTTCGTTTTTTCCCCATTATTTTTAATGAATATGATCATCTGTTGCTCTAATTCCTTTATTGTTTGGAATGTGTGGCTTGAGCTTGAGTTCCAAGGGCTCAAGCTAAGGGGGCACCACATTAACATCAAAGTCAGGCTGGTTGTCCAAGTTTAGTCCCAGGCACTCGTATATTATGATAAATTATTTTGCTCCTTAATCTAATCAATAAACATGTGCTAGATTTTGTTTTTCTAAACTATTTCTGTTATTTTTTTCTGATTTTTATTGTTATTTATGGTCCTTATTAATTTGTTTGCCAATATTTGGTGATAAATATTGATTTTTCGTCCAACTAAAGGACTTAACTTTTGAATTGGCTATTGGTATTTTTTAGAAGTGATCAATGTTGAAACAACCTCCTATTAAGAAAGTGAGAACTATAATAGTAATATACAACCTTGTTGCACGAAATGACATGGTGAGCATTTTTGTTTTTGTTACAAAAGTTTTTTTGTTAGTCTTTATTGATGAATTTTATTTTGATTTTTTTGTTGTCTCTTTTTACGTCTCTTGTCTATACTCTATACGCCTCTAATGGGCAATTTTCTTATAAAAAGATTGAATTAATCAAATTTCTTTTATAAAATTGATGCTAACTCTAAGATTTTAAGCTATTAATAATTGTAAGGTGCCCCCACTGTACAAAAATATGGCTCTGCTTGTGTGTTTAGAGCTTTGTAAATGTACTAAAAGGTGATTTTTTTTGTCAATGTGATATGTAAAACTATAAATATAAATGACACGGAGAGAGAACACGATCTTTGTTCTTTGTCTTAGTAGTTTCTTTTATCTTTTTCCCTCCATTCCTCTTTTTCTTTTCTTTCCATTTTTTAACATGATATCAAAGCGCATTACATGATTGTCGAGTACATCTACACACATGGAATGGAAATAGAGTTTCAGTATATAAGAAGGAGCAAATTTCTTTTGTTGCAAAAATTATTTCCTTATTTATTTTTTAGAATGAATTTCTCTCAAATTCATTCCATTTTGAATCTAGGACAATTTGTCATTTTTTATTAGTTTTAATAAAAGTACTTCACCTGTTGCAATTCTTCGTACTAAGGTTTGGGGGACCTTCTTGAATTGCTAGCTTGTGTGCTATGAAGCACGGATATTTCATTGAAATTGGCGTACCCGTATTGGATACGATATTCATCGGATACACTTTCTACGTATTTAATAATAATTAAATAGTAGGATACTTCACAATTACTTTTATAGTCGAGAAACATATATAATTTTTTAGTTGAACATTTAACATCTCTTTTCGAATTCACATACCATGCAATACATTAACAAAAAAATCATATTATTTCAAAGGCACATGAGTGTTTTTTAAGTATTGTCTATAATTACATGTCAAAAGAGCATAAAATAAAGCTATTATATTATAATCTTAGCAAAAATTACTTCTAAATACTAGATAAATATTAGCTTTGATTCTTTTAATTAGTTACTTTATTTTGTGAATATACCATAGCGACATGATATATATTTTCTTGAAACTAAAAAGAATTACTAATTTTCCTTATTATATGTTAAAGAACGACCAAAATATATAAATATTAAGTTGGTTGAAAATATTAAATATATTTTATTATAAACGTATCTTGGCCGTACTCGTATTCGTATTTCATAGCTTGTGTGTTTCAAATGGTTTGTTATATTTATTGAAGATTTCTCTTGTACCACCTAGGTTTACTTGCGAGAAGAAAAAAATTGAAGTATTATCTTATTTCCAAAAAAAAATGGTACATGACATATTGAAGTACCATTTTTTTGTTTGTTCTCATAATGGGGAATGTTTATGAGGGACTTCGATCTATTTTGTTGAGCATGGTATTGTTCAACCAAACAACTTAATAGTGTTACACTTTGGCAGAATAAGATTTCTGAAAGGAATAATTGTCATCTATTAGAAGTTGCAAGGGCTTTGATTTCTTTTATGAATGTTCCAAGGTTATACATTGGGTAGAGACCACACTTATCTGGATATATCTTATCCTAAAATGCCCTTTCAAGTTCAAACTTTCGGTTACTAGTTGAGGTTTTATCTTTTTTTCATCGACTCTTTTCAGTTCCTTTTCTGGTATTTTGGTGTGTTTGCTTTGTATGTGTTTCGGCTCCAACGTAAGTTAGATCCTAAAGCAAAAAAATGCATCTTTCTTGGTTATTCTCCTACGCAAAAAGGTTATAAACAATTTTATCCAGTTTCGGGTAATAGATTTGTTAATGTGGATGTCACCTTTTTTGAAATGGTAGCCTATCTCTACCTTGAGATTTCTAGTCATAGGAAGAATCTGAGTGAAGAAAAGTTTAGGTTTGTTCACCCATCTATATCATGTATGTCTCTCTTTCCATTGGAACAAGAGCAAGAAAATAATTATGAACCTCAACAAGTAAAGGAACATCAACAAGAAAAAATGGATTACAAGTCTATTCAACAATATTAAAGGATAAAAACCTTTTTATTCCATCGTGTTGCCAGCTGGTCTGCATGGATTCGAGTAACCATGTGTGTCAATTCCTATTCTTTATATTGAGTATGATGTTCTAGTTATTCTCCATGAAGGTGTTCGAGTTTGCACTTAACATCCCATGTTCAATTTTGTATCTCTACATCATCTCTCATTGTTTTACTGAACTTTTGCATCGTAGTTGTCCTTTGTGTTTGTTCTTCATAATATACAAGATGTACTTATTTATCCCAACTAGATGAAAGCAATGTGTGTAAGAGATGAACCACTTTAAAAGAACAAACACTTGGAAATTAGTTGAGTTACCTGGTGGGAAAAAAAAAACCAATTGAATGTTGATGGGTGTTTATGGTGAAACACAAGGTTGATGGCTCGATTGTCATTTGGCAGACATAAGCGTAGATTGGGGGTGAATGGTTTTATAAAGATTAATGGGATGAGTTATCAGGAAACATTTGCCCCGACTGCAAAAATGAATTATATTCTTGTCTGTTTTCCTTGCCTACAAATTGAGGTTCAACTCTTCCAAACTTTAATGTAAAAAATGTGTTTCTAAGGGGGAAGTATATAGGCTGTTCCACCCAATTTTGAACTTACCTCTAATAATATAGTAAGGTGCGTAGACTGAAAAAAATTCGTTGTATGGATTGAAGCAGTCTCTAAAAGCATGGTTCAAGAGATTTATGCAAGCTATATTGAGGTGTGGTTAATCATCAAAATCATTTTTATCATACTTTATTTGTTAAATAAGGTGACAACACTTATTGTATATGTTGATGATGTTGTACCCAAAGGTGATGTCTATACTCGAGCATGGTTAATTATCAGAATCATTACAATCATACTCTATTTGTTGAACACTTTTTTCATAGTAAGATTACTACATTTTGATTGGAATCCGATTATCTTCCATTACAGTAGACGTAAACATAGATTTTGATGAGATTTTGGATAATGTATTTTTGGGCATTATCTTGACATCTATGTAAATTTTTTGAATGATATCTTTGGACTCTTTTCGAACATGTCTATGCCAGGCATTGTGGTAATGTTGTGAGGGAGGCCTGTGGTGCATAACATGGTGCCTAGGATGTGGTTGTAAAGGCTCATTGTAATCCTCCTAATCACCGTCTAAGGAGTAATTAGACATGGCTATATTAACCCGATCATCTGGAAAATTCTCGCGACCTACATTTTGACCAGAAAGGACATTTGGAGGTCTCTCTTCTTGCTGACAAGGGAAATTCACTAAATGTTATCTCCAAGTTGGATGTAGCTCAGTCGCAAGCTGCAGTTTAAGCTAGAGCCACACCCACAACCTTGTAAAGTTGTGTGGGTTAACAAGACCTCTTTACCAGTCTCACCAAGGTGCTTAGTCCCTATTTAGACGGGTGACTATTCAGATTGGATATGGTGCGATGTTTTACCTATGAATGTTGCCCATGTATTTTTAAGTCACCCTTGGCTTTTTGGTCTAGATGTGACAAACTATGGGAGGGAAAATACCTATGTTTGGGAAAATACCTATGTTTTTAAGCACAATGGGAAAATTAAGTTAAAGCTCACAAATCCCTTAGAGGGTAATAATACAAAACATAAGTCATCTTCCTAGACACCTCCTAAGAAAGATCTTCACATCTGACCCCATAGGGAGTTTGAAAAGGAGAGGAAAAAGTTTGCATATTGGTAGCTTTAGTTGTCAAATAAATTTTTAGAGTTCCTCTAAACCCAAGGCTGATCTTCCTCTTGAGGTTGATAGCTTATTGATAGAGTTTCACCATATGATCCCTGAGGAACTGCCTAATGAGTTACCACTTATGAGAAACATTCAACATGCCTAACCATCCCCACTATCGTATGAATCCGACTGAGCGTGTTGAATTTCTAAAGCAAGTGGATGGACTTTTGCAAAAGGGTTCTGTTCATCATAGTATTAGCCCATTTGTTGTTCCTCCTCTGTTGACCCCTAAGAAAGGTTGTTCTTTTTGAATGTGTGTTGATATCAGTGCCATTAAAAAAGGTATATTCAAGTATTAATTCCCTATGCCGAGGCTTGAAGATATGATTGACCTACTGGCTAGTTCACTTTGGTTCTCCAAAATTGATTTATGTAGTGGTTATCAACAAATCAGGATCAGACCAGGAGATGAATGGAAGACAGGCTTTAAGACCAAAGATTGACTTTATGAGTGGTTAGTCATGTCTTTTGGGCTGTCTAATGCAACTAGCACATATATTAGAGTTATAACCTAGATTTTATGTCCTTTCATAGGAAAATTTGCAATAGTCTATTTTGATGACATTTGGATCTATAGTCGGTCAAGAAAAGAGCATGGATCGTCTCCGATAGGTTCTGCAGATATTATGTGTAGAAAATTCTATACGGATCTTAAGAAGTGTTGCTTTATGCAAAATAGAGTGTTTTTCCTTGGATTTGTTGTTTCAACGCATGGTATTGCAAATAACCCTAAGAAAATTGAGGCTATTAAAGAGTGGCCAGAGCTGAAGATGATTTTTGAGGTTTGAAGCTTTCAAGGGTTGGCCACCTTCTTTACGTGCTTTATTAAGGGGTTTATTTCCATTATGGCTCCGATTAGCGAATGTCTAAAAAGAGGGGAGTTTCACTGGATTGCTATTATAACTAGAGCTTTCAAGAAATCAAGTACAAGATGACAGAGACACATGTATTAAAGCATCTAGACTTATCTAAGGTATTTGAAGTTACCTATCCTGCATCTGATGTAGGAATATGTGGAGTTTTGAGTCAAGAAGGTCATCTGATAGCATACTTTAGTGAGAAACTCAGTGAGGCTAAATAAAGACACTCTATAGATGATAAGGAGTTATTATATATTTTCTAATGAACTTTGTTGTATTCTGGCCATCAGGCATTGAAGTACCTTCAATCTTAGAGAAAGTTGAGTGTTAGACATGCTAAGTGGGTAGAGTTCCTTCAATGGTACACCTTTGTTCTTCACTGTTGTGCTGGGTACAGAGAATAAACCGAAGATGCTCTTAGTCAAGTCGTTGCTATATTACAAACAATGAGTGTCTGTAGAACCCGGGTAAAAATTTTACTTTTTCAGGAAAATGGCAAAATGGTAATTTGTCTCTATAATGCGGGTTTAAAATCAGTATTTTTTAGAGCTCAAATGGAGCAACGGACTTTACCATTGGATTTATATCGCGAAATCGAGCTGTCATGTCAATTTTTATCAAATTTTGAGATAGTCGAATTTTACACATTTTACGAGACAAATAGGTGACGAATGACCTTTCAAAGGTCCCCAAAAATAGATTTTATAAAACTTCCTTATAATTGAATAAAATTTTAAATAAAATTAATTTGAACTTAAACTGGATTAAAATGAATCGTTCCGGATTAAAAATGGACCCGGAAGTAATAAACGTACGAGACGATGTGGGCCGCGCAATTAAAAAGTATAAATAGGGGCTAAATATCTGAAAAATCAGATATTCTCACCCTTAAGCCAGCTGAGTTCAGACGTTGAAGAGAGAAAAGAGAGAGAAGAGAGAAAACTTACTTTTTCAAGGCTTTCTCCTCCGATCCAAAGAGTTCCGTCGGTCGAAATTCATCGGACCAAGAACTAAAGTTGGTCTACGTAACGAGGGCTATGCGTACATACCAAGAACGAAGGATTTCACCGAAGATCCAAGGAAAGTATTTTGGGAAAATCAAAGATTTGGAGGTGGTGTTGTGTTCTTGAGGCGTCTACCACTTGTATAACGCTCCAAGAGGTTGAGTTTCTCCTACTTTGGTTCACTTTCTCACCTAGGGCGTATTATAAATGGGGTAAGGGTATAGAATAACCTAGGTCACTTGAATATGGTTATGGAAATGAGGAAATGGGTATGGAATTTGGCCTAGACCAATTCTTAGTTATGTTGGCGTACGAAATTACTTGTGTGATTTCCTTGAAACTTGATATTTTAGGCATGCTATATGTTTTATATTATGTCTTGTGAATGAGGTGAAAATTCTTGTGTGATGACATGAATTGTGCCTTAAGGTATTTTGCTAGTTGCCTAATAGGAAATTAAGTTGTTATAGCATGGTTTATGTATAACAAGCTTGTGAAATTTGTTGAGGATGAATGAATTGCTATATATTTGTTAATATACTAACGTCATGTTAATTTATGGTAATTACATGCAATTGCTATAGATTGTCATGACATATATGGAGATATGAGGTTAAATTGCTCAATTGACACTCATTACATATAAATCATAACATGGATATTGCAATGGTGCACTATATTGCATTTGCACGGGGAAAACACATCCATAAGCATGAGTGTAGGTGTGTGAGTGCATGGTTGAATCAAACACCATATTTGGTGATTGACGAGTGGGCTCGAAAAAGTTGAACTAAAGATCCGACTGAGTCTCATGAATACATGAAAGGAAAATTGGGTCAGGATAGTAAGAAGGGCTAGACTATCCCTCGGGTGAGAGGTCCGGTGATTGGATACGCACTCCATTGGTATAAGAGCCCATGAAGTGTGTCGGTGTACGCGGAACCGTTGGTGGAAGTCCATGAATTCCGTGTCGGTTGGGTGCCGTTGGTGTAAGTCCATAAATATCCACCCCAAATAAAGACCTGGAGATTTTAAATAGCCATTTAGAGGATAATATAAATGGCGGGAGCTAGAAGAGCTCGTTTTATATACATTAACATTTGCATGTGTTGAGGAGCCGAAAAAGGCTCGGGGTTAAAATGCGAGAGTGAATCTCATTTCATTTATGACATGACATGGTAAATTCCAACATGAACTACATATTTTCTTGATTGGAATGATTACATGATTATATAATTGTAGATTGTTGCATGTGTACATTCATATGCACTTAGGTTGGAGAGTAGCCTCTGTAGGAAATATTCTACTGAGCATTGACTCACCCTATACGGGAACATATTTCAGGTGCGGGGTTTGTACCAGTGGAGGACTCGCATTCGGGGCCTCAACGTTGAAGAAAAGCCAGGTTGTGGCTTTTGAAAAGAAGTTTTTGTAAAACTTTTGTTAATTCCATTTGACATGTAAATGTATGGAATGTTTTGTAATAGACCTCGTATATTTTCACTTTTATATGAAAATCATGGTTAAATATGTTTTGGATGGAAAAAATAGACTTTGGAATGGATTTGAAATGTAAAATAGGGAAAATGGGCTCAGCGTACCGGAACAGTGAGGACCAGAAGGTAAACCGTACTGGTACGGCGAAGTCCAGTAGGCAACCCATACTATTACGCGTACTGGTACACTTTTCAAAAACCAAAAATTTTGAAATTGTTTTGTCATGCCTATGGACTTTGGATTCTTTGGTTCCAATGATACAAATAGACCTTAAAAGATATATATTGGGGTACACATTGAATTTCAATAGGATTAAATGATTAAAGGAACATAGGTATTACGTGTGATGTAAAATTCCGGTAATGAGATAATATTAGCGTGATGTCGAATCAAGCGGCACTCATGGGCATTTTTGCAGGTTTGCGGGTCGTCAACGAGACCCCCGGTTTTAGGGGTGTCACAGTGTCCATGTGATCAAATTCTATAGAATTCAAGATGAGATGCTGCTTGTCCCGATTTGTTATCATTTTTCAAGATGTTCAAACTGGTAATCATCATGATTATATTGGATTTCTTCTTAGAGATGGTTATTTATTTTGAGGGTTGAGACTATGCATTCCTTGCACTTGACTTAAGGATTTATTGATCTCGTAGTCACACGTAGTAGGTCTAGTTAGACAGTTTGGTAGGGATAAGACATGTACACTTGTTGAGGGTAGATTTTACTAGCCCACTTTAAGACGTGATGTTGTTAGGATAGTGTCATAGTGTCGCACTTGTCAGTTAGCAAAGGTTGAGAAATAAACACATTGAGTTGTACACCCTATTACCAGTTCCACACACCATGGAAAGATCTTAGTATGGATTTTGTCCTCGGATTTCCTAAAATAGCTCGAGGTCACGATTCCATCTTAGTTTTCGTCGATCAAGTTTCTAGGATTATACATTTCATTCCTTGCACTAAACCCATAGACGCCTCACGTGTGGCAAATATGTTCTTTAGAGATGTTGTCCATTTCGTGGGTTGCCAATTTCTATTGTATTTGATATGGATGTCAAGTTTGTGAGTTATTTTTTTGAAGACATTTATTTCTTTGGGACTCACCTCAAGTTTTTCTCTGCATTTCATCCCCAAACTGATGGTCAAACTAAGGTTGTCAGTCACAGTTTAGAAGATTTGCTTAGGTGTTTAATGGGTGAGAAAATGGGATTTGTTGTTGCCTACTATTGAATTTGTCTATAATGTCGTGAATAGGTCAATTGGCTAGTGCCTGTTTGATCTCAAAAGTGGGAAGATAATAAAACAGTTCCCAAGTGTAGGAATATATATCGTGTAGTAACTCGACCGATTTTCAAGGTTGTCTCCTCAGGGAAAACGAAGGATAAATTTGAATGGTGATGAAATAAAATAAAAATAAAGAGTTCTTTGGAGCTGAGAATTTTTGGTAGCTAACTAAACTAAGAGAAAATTCAATTAAGAGAATGAACAAGATAATCGTTAGATTCCATCCCACCCAATAACATACATTTATACTCTAAATCTATAACTCGTCTAAGTTCATAATCAAACTCCCTCGGATGGATGATATTCAGTAAAAATCTTAATTGATAAAATATTAATTTTGGTGACAAATAAATTGATGGAAGAATTTGTATCCAATTAAATGTATGGACTCTAATAATCATTCATACCAAAACAAATTGTCTATGAATGATAAAGGATAAGGCCAATCAATTCGGATTCTGAAAAACAATTATTCAATCATTAAATCACATGTATCGTAAAAACCCTAGTTTAGAATGTAAACCCTAGTTCATGGCTTAGAAATCACTCCTCTAATTATCTGGAAAAGAGACTACTAGAAAATGATGAAAATAAAATTGAAAGCATTAAAGGAGACATGTAAATAAAAGCAAATGAATAAAACTTGTATTAATATTGGAATTTAAAAGCAATTACAATAAATAAAATACCGTAACTTGAAATTGAAAATAATGAAGACTTGTGCTTGCAACTAAATAAAGAACAAATAAGAAGGAGGAGGAACAACCCCCTCTTAGAAAATGTCCGAGGAAGAAGGTCTTTCTAAAAGTCCCATATGGGTTGGTATTTAAAGGAAAAAGGGAAAAAAGATATGGCTGATTTTTATAGATCTTCTTTCCTTTTATGTTTATCTCTTATTTCTAGAAAATCTCCAAATATGTGGCCAATCAAAATTTCCTTTCCTATCTTATCTATTTCTTATCAAATCAAGATCTTGGAAGATCTTTGAATATTTAGCAAGTCAACGACTGGGAGAAGTCAAATTACAGTGACCTATTGGTAGAACATTGAACACCTATAGATAGAACCTTCACGTTGAATGACCTACTGTTAGTAAATAGATCACCTACTGGTAGAACCTTATTCAATCAAACCTCTTCTACCAATAGAACATAACTCCACCTACTGATAGAACATCATTCTGGTACAAACCTATTGGAACCTGTATTTTCTTGAATTGTTGCTCTACGGCTTCTGGCTCCATCCCCGACTCGCCCAACTTACTTCCAAAATTCTCAAAGGCATTAATATGAGTTTAAAACCTTGTCTTTACATCGATTTTCTTGCAAACACCAAAATTCCCTGTACAACAAAACTAAACAAAACAAAACATATAACTAATAAACAAAGTAAAGATGAATGGTTTGAGATATAAAATCATGCAATATTATGTACTCATTAGTGTCCTCTTGAGATTTTTACGGCCATGCTCCTTGAAAACCTATTAACTTATTGCCTTTACGTCATAATTCCCACCCTTTTGAATCTATAGAAACTTTTGCCCAACATATTTGTGACCTACATGCCGATATATGATAGAAAATTGCTTTACGTAATGAGAACTATAAATTGGCTACTGATGTTCATCGTAGGAATAAAGATTTTAATATTCCATGTGGGCTATCATGTCATGGTTGTGCACGCCCTGAATGTTACCCTAAACATTCCTTCAAAAAGTTGCATGCTCGAGCCACTTGTATTTTCTGTATTTTTCAAAAGATTGGCCCTAATGCTTGTCACCTTGACTTTGCTTCGAATATGAGTGTTAGTACCAATTTCAATGTGGAGCACTTATTTCCTTATCAAGGTTTCTTTTGAACCTCGAATTTTGCAAGCAAGTGCTCTTACTGATGGAGTTACTTCTTCATTAGCATTAGCTCCAGTTCCTATTATTCCATAATTGTCGTCGCTTATCTATGACCAAATAGTGGATGTCTTGGACGATCAACTTATCAGCTCTTCAAATGATGGTTATAGGCGTTATATAATTCAATGGAAGGTTCACCATGACACTGATGATTACTAGCTTGCAGAGGAAGAGTTTTGATGACTCAATTTAGATTTGTTAGAGCAATACCTCCATCGTACCTCCCGTTAGGTGAATTTTTCTTAGTCGAGGAGAAATGATGGGAATCTAATTATCTTTCGTTATAGTAAACGTAAACATAGATTTTGGATAATGTATTTTTGGGCATTACCTTGACATCTATTTTAAATGGTGTATTTTATTTCATGTTATCAAACTAAGGTCAGGTCGGGGTGTTACAATTTTTGGTATTAGAGCCTAGGTTTATAGGTTTTGTAGACAAGAGTGTCTAAGTCGGCAATGGATAGGCTAAGGTGTTCAAGTCAGTGAGTAGGTATGAGTTTGAGGTACTAATGAAAAGTGTATGTGTGCTTGCTTATGTTGTGAATTACAACCGACTTGTTGGAAGTGGAATGGATCCTTTCAAGGGCCAAAATCGAGGGAAAGGTGAAGGTTCCTATACACTGGCTAGGGCTAAGGTGAGCAATTGACAACAATAGGAGGGTAGGAAGATGAATAGAACCCACCTGATATGGTTCAAAAAGGCATTTGAAATGGTGGTGCAGATGGCAGCATCAACAAATAGGCTTGTTGAGTTACAAACGGAAAATCAAGTAGCGATGTGGGCAAAACCACCTGCACCTGTTGGGGAACCACAGTCGAAAATACATGAGAAATTTATGAAGTTAGATCCTCTAATGTTTGCAGGATTGATTAAGCCGTCGGAGGCGGAGGATTGGTTGAAACGTATGGAGTCGATCTTTGAAGTTATGAAACTTTTATTGATGAGCGGGTTACTTTAGCAACTTTTATGCTCAAGGAGGAAGCACGGTTCTGGTGGGAAATTGCCAGACGATTATTGACTATGCAGGTGGAGGAAGTTGAGGGACAGGCGGTTGGTAATGATGTACCAGTACTTGAATACATTACTTGGGATCAATTTGAACGGGTGTTCAATGATAAGTATTTTTCTGAATCTTACCGGTATGAGTAAGAAATAACATTCATGACTTTGACTCAGAGTTGAATGACAGTGGCGGAGTATGAGAAACAATTTACTACTTTGTCATGTTTCGCTAAGAATCTTGTTCAAACTGATGAGGCTCGGCGCAAGAAGTTTCAATGGGGGTTATCTTACTCGATACAGAGTTGACTCTCAGCCTTTGAGGCTCGGTGCAAGAAGTTATGTTGCATTGGTGAACAAAGCTTTAGTTGTTGAAAAAGACGTGAAAGAATCTGAGGGGCAGTGGGAACAATTTTAGAAGAGGAAGTTTGATGCCACACCCAGTATGGGGTATTTATCTAAGGGTCAGACCTTGGGACAGAGAGGATAGGGGGTCAAGATCTATGTAGACAAGAAGTGTTGAAAACTCTTGTAGGTTCGATGGTCCACGGGGTTACAACTCCTCTAAAACCCCAATAGCATCACAGGGTAAAGGACAATCAGGTGGACGAGTGGTCGGTGTAACATGTTTTAAATGTGGAAAGGAAGGGCATATCACTCAGAATTGTGAAACAGGGTCTACTGGAGGAGCTCGACAGTGTTTTGAGTGTGGCTAAGTGGGGCACTTTGCACGATAATGTCAGACCAAGTTTGCCACGTCACCTTCTATGGTTAGTGTGAATCCCAAAAGAAGGAATACATCAACGCCAATGGGGGTGTAGGGAGCTAGAAAGGGGCTTGCCAATACAACTGGGACTCAAGGGTGGATTTATGCCATGACACAATAAGATGCTCATGCCTCGTCCAATGTGGTAATAGGTATACTTTCTGTCTCGGTTAATGATGCCAGAATTTAATTGATCCCAGTTCCACACACTTTTTTTGTTGCACGTACTTATAGTATGCATTGGAAATATCCTGCCACACTTTTGATTAGTCAGTTGTCCATAGTAACCTCGGTGGGAGAGGCGGTGGAAGTTGGTATAGTGTACAAAGCATGTGAAATTAAAATTGCCATGCGAGAGTTATTGGTAGATTTGCTTCCACTTGACATGTATGGCTTTAACCTAATATTGGGGATGGATTGGTTGTCAGCCTATCATGCCTTTGTTGATTGTTATTGGAAAGAGGTTATTTTTCACTTGCCCGGGGAAACTGACTTTAAATTTCAAGGGGATCGAAAAGTAACACCGAATTGTCTTATATTAGCAATTAAAGCATGAAAATTTCTCAAGAAAGGGTGCCAAGGGTACATGACTTATGTGAGAAGTGTGGATGAAGATAAAGTGGGGCCGAAAGATATTTCTATGGTGAAAGATTTCCTTGCTTTATTTCTGGAGGAGCTACCTAGGTGGCCACCAGACCGGGAAGTGGAGTTTGTGATTGAATTATTACCCAAGATTGCACCCATATCAATCACTCCATACCTAATGGCTCCAATTGAGCTCAAGGAATTAAAGGAGCAGTTACAAGATTTTCTTAATCGAGGTTTTATACAACTAAGTACATCACTATGGGGAGCGTTTGTGTTATTTGTGAAAAAGAAAGATGGCACTATGCAGTTATGTATAGACTACCGACAAGTTAATAAGGTAAATATTCGCAACAAATATCATTTTTCGTGAATAGATGACTTGTTTGACCAATTGCAAAAGGCAAGGGTTTACTCCAAAATTGATTTGAGATCGGGGTATCATCAATTAAAGATACGAGAAAGTGATGTAACGGTACTTTGAACTAGATACGGGCACTATGAATTTCTAGTTATGTCGTTTGGATTAACAAATGCCCCGACTACTTTTATGGATTTGATGCAAAGGGTGTTTCGACCCTATTTGGATTTATTTGTTGTTGTATTCATAGACGACATTTTAGTGTACTCTCATAGTGAGGAAGAACATGAGCAACACTTGCGAATTGTTCTACAAATTTTATGGGAAAAATAATTATATGCCAAGTTTAGTAAATGTGAATTTTGGGTGGACAGTATGATATTTTCTCGAGCATGTGGTGTCAGGAGCTAGCATTCAAGTAAATCCAAAAAAAATACAGGCGGTGGTAAAGTGGGAACAACCAAATAACGTGACATAAATTAGAAGTTTTTTGGGGTTGGCAGGTTATTATCACAGGTTTATAAACGGGTTTTCTTCTATTGCAAAGCCGTTAACTGACTTGATCCAAAATGTGTACACTCAAGTGCAAACGGTTAAGTTGTAGTAATAATCTTGTTAAGTCTAGAGTCGAATCCACAGAGAACTATGATTGGTGTTTTAAAGTAAGCAATAATAGAGATCAAGTAACTGGAAGTCTTGAGAGTTTAAAGTTGTGGGGTTTTCTGGACAGAATATAAGATTCTTTCTAATGGATCTTTTTCTAGACAAAATATAAGATAAATTAGCAAAGATAACATCCACTCTATATTTTGAAGATCAGAACATGTAATTAATTATCCGGTTTATTATGTTTGTGCTTTATAATTCAATTAACTCCCATGTCAACAGCAAGTTAATCGAAAGATAAAGATGGACTGTGAGAATTAAGCATATGATTCCGATGCCTTTCTAGAAGTTTACAAGAATTGTTTATGTCGATACTTAAATCCGTCTACAAACAAGCAAGTGTTTCTACAAAGCATCCAACTATGGCATTAATGATTCATTCTTTGAATAAAATGCAATAATGGTGGATATTAAAAGGTTGTCATGAAGAGCTAGCCGGGGTGCTTGCCTTGAACCAATGGGTCTTTTTATACAGGAGTCATCCGTATCATAGAAGGAGCCATTGGTTATACAAAGTACCTTAGTTTTGTTAGATTCATTCAATCATCCAATAAGCAAGTGGAATATAAAGCATTAAAGCATAAAGGAATTGCACAAACATAACTTCCGGGTAATCTTTACATATTCATAACCGATTACTAAAGAGTGAATGAGGAACTATTCACTCTTCATGGCTTTGGTAAAGTTAAAAGAGTGAATGATACTCATCCTTCCAAATAAAGGAGCTACTAAGTGAAGCAAACTAAACAAAGAGCTTATCTTCAATGAAGAATAAGTGAATCACATTCCACCCTTCACGGCTTTGGTAAAACTCTAGAAAAGTGGAAGAGTTTCATTCTTCTAAGAAAAAAGGATGCTCAAGCAATAGAAGTGAAATACATAAACAATAAAAGTAAAAGAAAGCTAGTTACTCTTGGAGGGTGGTTTCCTCAACTAAAAGATGGAGGGTTGCTTCTTCAACCAACAAGTGGAGGGTTGCTTCCTCAACCAACAAATGAAGGGTTACTTCCTCAACCAAAAGATGTAAGACAAGTAAATATAACAAACATCTATGATTAATCAAAATGAGTGGGTGTCAAAGCCTCCATACAAGCTCCTTACTAGTTCTTGGTGTAGTCTAAGCCTATAAACCAAGCTCTAACTTCCTATTTTACAAGAGAAAAATTGCACCCATTGAAGCTCCCTTAATGGGGGTATTTATAGCAAGGAAGGGGAGGGGGAGGGGGGAAGATAGGAGAGGATGAATGAATAGTGGATGCCGCCCAAGTCCAAGTGAAAGACCAACTACTCTGCAGGCAGTCTGTGCAGAATGTTCAAACGTGAGTTGACGTTCGAACGTTGTCTATGTTTTTTTAGTATGTACATTCGAACGGTGTATGTCGTTCAAATGTGTCTTCTATTTTTTGCTTTATGGGCGTTTGAACGCCAGACAGGGTTTGACCATATCACTCAAGTGCTTTGCGGTCTTCTGAGGAAACCCACTTCCATTCTTCATGTAGGACTTGGCATTTTGCACTCATTACCCTAGTGTTCCAGTGGACATTCGAACGTGAGTTGGCGTTCAAACGTGGTACTGAAGTGAACTTCCTTCTTTGCTGCAACACGTCATGTCTTCACAGTCTAGTCCTGTCTTTGCTCTGATGGACGTTCAAACGTGAGTTGGCATTCGAACATTCCTGCTTTGTTCCAAGCTTCTCCAATTTTGTTCCCTAATGCGCTGGTGTTACATTCAAGTGTGATTTTTGTTGTTCTTGAACCCTTTTTTCACCTTAGAACCTGAAATGTCATCATTTAAACTCCATCAAAGTATAATTAGTCCAAAAAAAGGCATAATAATATGCTACATTTAAGTACCAATCATTAACCCAGCTCAATAGGAAGAATGTTAAAGTCCAATGGGATGATAAATGTGAACGAAGCTTCCAAGAGTTAAAGGCAACATTAGTTTCAGCACCTGTCTTGACAATTCCGACTGAATGGGGAGGTTTGTGATTTACAGCTATGCCTCACATTGCGGGTTGAGCTGTGTGCTAATGCAACATGGGAAGATGATTGCTTATGCTTCTCAGCAATCAAAAACTTATGAGTATAATTATTCTACTCATGGTTTGGAATTGACTGCGATTCTGTTTGCTCTAAAATTGTGGAGGCTTTATTTGTATGGTGAGATGTGTGAAATCTACACTGATCATCAAAGCTTGAAATATTTATTTACACAAAAAGAGTTAAATTTAAGACAAAGAAGATGGATGTAATTGTTAAAAGATTATGATTGTACCATACTTTACCATCTAGGGAAGGCAAATGTGGTGGTGAATAACTTGAGTCGGAAGTTGACAAGATTATTGTCTTGTGTGCAGTGTGCATGAGTGGATGCTCTAGTGAAGTTGAGAATGTTGAGAGTAGAACTCAAGTTAAAAGGGGATGATGTGTTGTTGGGGCAAATCAAAGTTAAAACTATATTCAAAAGTTGGGTTCGTGATGCCTAGTTGCAAGATTTATTTGCACAAAAGATGAGGAAAGAAACTAATGATGGGCTCCAAACTGATTTTAAAGTGCGTGGAGATGGTGTATTGATGTTTGAAAATTGTTTTTATGTACCCAATGACCCCAAGTTAAAAGGCGAGATTTTAAAAAAGGCTCACAGTTCTAGTTATGTCATGCATCATGAAAGCACAAAAAATGTACCGAGATATTCGGGAGTTTTATTGGTGGCTAGGTATGAAATGGGAAATGGCAGAATATGTGGCTAGCTGCTTGGTTTGCCAGCAAGCTGCTTGGTTTCCCAAGTAAAGATTGGGAACACATTATGATGGACTTTGTGGTAGGTTTGCCTTAAACCCAAAAAAGGGCATAACTCCATTTGGGTGATAGTTAATCGTTTAACCAAGTCTGCTCATTTTCTCACGATAAATACCAATTTTTCATTGGAAAGATATGCAAAAATGTATGTTGATGAAATTGCACGTTTACATGGGGAGCCAGTGTCTATTGTGGCAGATAGGGATCCAAGGTTCACCTCTCGATTCTATCCGAGTTTACAATAAGCATTGGGTACCACACTCAAACTTAGCTCAGTTTTTCATCCTCAAACGGATAGACAGTCAAAAAGAGATATTCAAATTTTGGAGGATATGTTGAGACCTTGTGTGTTGGAGTTCAAAGGTAATTGGGATGATCATTTACCTTTAATTGACTATGCCTATAATAATAGCTATCAATCTAGTATAGGCATGGCACCCTACGAGGCATTGTATGGTCGGCGTTGTAGAACACCAATGTGCTGGACTGAAGTGGGGAAAGGAAAATTTTGGGTCCAGAGTTGTTGCAAATAACAACAGACAAAGTGAAAGTGATACAAGAACGACTTAAAATTTTGCAAAGTCGACAGAAAAGCCATACAGACAATAGGCGACGAGATCTAGAATTCTCTGCTGGAGACCAAGTGTTCTTGTGTGTCTCACCATGGAAAGAGGTGATGCGATTCAAAAAAAGAGGGAAATTGATTCGAAGATATGTTGGACCATTCAAAATATTTGAGAGAGTTGGAGTGGTGGCATATCGTTTGGTGCTACCGACGAACCTGTCTCGACTATATGATGTGTTCCATGTGTCAATGCTTCGAAAAATATGTAAATGATCCTTCTCATTTCTTGACAATGGTACCTATGGAGTTGAAAAATAATTTGACTTATGTGGAGAAACCCGTGGCGATTTTGGGTCGACGGGACCAAGTACTTTGAACGAAGGTGATACCATTGATAAAGGTGTTATGGCAGAATCAAGCAGTGGAGGGAACAACATGGGAAGCTGAGGAACTAATGCGAACCAAATATCCAAATCTATTTCCAAATGGTAAGTTGATTTTCGGAGATGAAATCCTAAAAGAGGGGAAAACTTATAAAACCCGAATATATATGACGGCCACATAAATAATTATTATGAGTATGAGTATGCATGACGACCATGTAAATAATTATTACAAGCATGATCATGCGATATAACTGTGCTCAATAGGTACCTATTAATTAAAAATAGAACATTGATTGGGTGTAGGATAATTAAATGTATTGCATGTGACATAATTAATTTACTTGATATATGTTAGTGCACATGGGATTAAGTAGGGTGGTGGGCATGTGATATTAATTTGAGTATTATAAATAAATAAATTAGTGTGCACAAGAGATGGGTCACATAAAATATATATGTATATATATATATATATATATATATATATATCTACGTGTGTGTGTGTACAAAATGATATATATGTATATATAAATAAATAGTGCAAAGTTTATATATATATAAATATTTGGATGGTATATATAGACACACACACACACACACACACACATATATATATATATATATTTTTTTTTTTTTTTTTGCATGCAAGCACATGGGGGCTTTGTTTCAAGAAAAATGGGTGGCTAGGAAGAGGAAGGGAAAGAGTGATGGTTTCGGAGACAGAAGTAGGAGTGTCATCATTATGCATGTGTAGGTAAATATAAAAGGAAGAACTCTTCAAGACAAAGCCATTTTGGGCTAAGGCAAGGAAGACCAAGAAAGGAAGGGAAAAAAAAGAAGAAGAAGAAAGGCAAGAGAAGAAAAGAGTTTGGGAGGTGGTCTTATGGTGGTGCAAGAAGTAGGCTATGAGGAACCATTTTCTTTATTTATTTTTTTTTTGCATAAAAAAAAAACATAGGATGAAATTATTGTTTGAGATTTGGGAATTTAAGCAGGCATATTGGGTGTTATTTAAGATTTGTGAATTATGATGATAAAATGGTATGAAAATTAGTTAAGCATGCATGTTGGGAATTACTTAAGATTTGAGAATTTTGTTTATGTATATAATAGTGTGTTGCATGTAGATGTTAAAATGATGTTTGATTATGTGTGTATAATACCATAATTTTTGGTAAGGAAATTGATATAAGGTGTAGGTGGGTATGTAGCATAAAATGTTGTTAAAAAGAAATACAAGAAAGTAAGGGCGTGTTTGGTTTTATTCTGGAAAACAGTTTTTTTGTTATCAAAATTTCAAAACCCCCCCCCTCCCCCAAAAAAAAACTTGTTTGCTTAGCATTTTTGTTCTCAAATTTTTGGAAAAAAAAAAAAAGATTTGGAACAAATAAACAGAAAACAAGTGTAACTTGTTTTCACAGTTTTCTTTGAAAATGTTAGAAACACGGAGAACAATTTTGGGGTTTTAATTAAGTCTGCCCTTCGAGTCCCCTTAGCAACAAAAGTATTCATTCATTTTTTTTCCTTCATCTCTCTCTCCAGCGTCTCCATCTCTCTCTCTCTCTCTCTTTGTCTACAACGAAGGTGGAGCACCGAAACACAGATCTGAAACAACGAAGATGGAGCCCTTCACTTAGGTCTAAAGCACAGATCTATGTAGATTGTTGTGCAACGAAGATGGAGCCCTCTCTCTCTCTATCTGCGATGAAGGTGGAGCACTAAAGCACAATTCTGAAGCAACAAAGATGGAGCCCTTCACTTAGGTTTGAAGCACAGATCTATGTAGATCGCTATGCAACGAAGATGGGGCCCTCTCTCTCTCTGGCGCACAGATATGTGTAGATCGCTATGTGTGTGTGTGCGTGTGCGTGTGTGTGGGTTTTGTGAAAACAAAGAGATGGACAATTAAGAAAGATAGAGATAGTGTGGGTTTTGTGGATTATTGTCCAAACATATTTTTTAATTTTATGTTCTTTAAAACTATTTTCAAAAATATATAACTAAGCAGGTTTTAGAATCTAAAAATTTTCAAAAACACTTTCTTAAAATTCTTCTCAAAAACTATTTTTGGATACTATTTTTTGAGATGCAAACTAAACATACTCTAAGATTCTTGTATAGAAGTAGAATTTAAATTAAGGGAGGTAATGGTTTAGTAGGTAATCTAGCAATGGTGTACAAATATTTCTTGAAGGTATGAATTCATGGGTGTATGAAATTACAAGGAAATATGTATACTTTATAATGTTATAGGGAATTATGTAGATTCGAGTATATTTTGTGGGAAATGGTAATATTGTGGGAAATATATATTTTGGGTGTTTTGAGTTTGTACAAATAGTATGATAATGAATTCGAAGAGGTTAGCTTAATTTACTTTTAAAAGAATTTCATTCGATGTATCAAGTAATTTACATATTTTTTAACAATATTATTGACTCAAAAATTGATTTGAGTAGATAATATTACTTGATGTGAATGAACTATATGAATCGAAGTGATGCAAATATTAAACATGGTTCAAGTAAATTATCTCGAACTCAATTGATATTATGTGTTTGAATGAAATTATGGACATCAGGTGTGTTAGGTCCAGAGATGAACACCGCAAGAAATGCTGCACAAAAGGCTTCAGCGGAAGGATCGTCCACACGATAGAGCTTTGCACGAGGTAGGTGAACTATCCTACAATCTTTTTATATTTCTGATAATTAAGTTGTTAGATTGATAATGTTACAAATTTAGTCTGTAATTTTTAATTCATAAAAGTGATGATTTAGTTAGTCTGTGGAAGAATGTAGTGAGCTTTCGTGGTTTATTTAGTTGGAATCCGACCATATGACGACAATAATAGAATTAAGAATATAGATTAGAACACGAGCTATTTTGGGACTAAAATTGGTTACTGGGTGATGGTGTTGTCTGTGTGACAAGTGTCTACGTGATGGGGTTCGGTTATGTGATCGAGATGTCTAAGTGACGGGCGTTTGCATGACGAGGTTCGAATACGTAGTGGAGTTGTTTGGGTGACGGGCGTCTACGTAACGGGAATTAACTTTTCGCGTGATGTTTCCGTCTGAAATGATAAGACATGAAACCGTCTGAACGATGAGACATAAAATCGTTTGAATGACGAGACATGAGTCTTCGTGACATAAGAACATCCATGCAATAAGATCGTCTAAGTGACAAAAATTAATTGTCAAGGGGAATGATTTAAGCAACTGGAAGTAACTCAAGTATTTAAAATATCTAAATGAAGAATTAAGTTTTGTAGCCAAATTGTTTAGGTGACGAGAAAGAAAATCGTTGACAGTCATAATTTGTTCAAAATATGGAAGTTAGTGACGGGGAATAAAATATCTAGATGTCGAATTGAATCCTTAAATCAATTGAATTTTGTGGGTATGTTGCCTGAGTTGCGAAACAAGACGTCTCACTGTGAGACCGTTCAGTTTTTTAGACAGATTTTCTTAATAGAAATTACGAGGTTGTAGTTAGTATATTTATGTGGTTGGGTTAATACATTATAATAGCTTCCGACTTTTTTTGTTGTTGTGATATAACTGAGTACTTACTGGAGTTTTCTTTAAACTCGTCCATGTAATTTTGGTTCACCAGCTTGACGTTCAATGCCGAAGTTAGAGATCAAGTCAGAAGGGATCATGAGTGAATCTGAGTGTGGTTAAGTTTTTGGACCGTATGCTTAACTTTTAAATGTTATGGATGTACCTTAACTACTATAACTATATTTTGGGTTGTATTTATTTTGTATGGTATCAGACCAGTGTTCTTGCTTTTGGTGTAACCCTTATTTTTTTATTTAGTAAGTGTTGGACCTTGGTGTATTTTATTTCATGTTATCGGACTAAGGGTGAGTCGGGGTGTTACATTATCATTTGAATTTTAAACATTTATTATTTTTCTTTCACTCCCCCTTTCTCCCTATTTTCTCTTACTATTACTCTCGCACTCTCCTTCCCCTATTTTCTCTAATTATTACTCTTTCTACTTATTTTTTCTTCTCTCTCCCACATTGATAATTTATTTTCTTTTTAAATAAGTAAAGATTTGATTTGATTTTTTCATTTTTTTTCAATCATTGCCTTCAAACGTTGTTATTTCCTATATTCTCTAGTTTTGGACTTTCTAATTTAGTTCTAAACTAGTTGAAGGTATTACAATACGGCTCCAAACGTGGCTTTCTGATTAGGTTTTAAACGTTGCTTTCTCCAAAGAGATACACCATAATAAGTACAAGTTACACCAGTTATTCACTACACACAGTGATTACAAAGAGATACATCAAATAGATAGACATAATAGATGCACCAAAGAGATACTAGTGCAATCCAAAGAGAAACACTAAAATGATACACTTAATTGATACACAAAATTGATACAAGAAAGTGATAAACGAAAACATCAAACAAATACACCAAAACAGAAACACTAAAATGATATCCCTAATTGATGCATAAAATTGATATAAGAAAGTGACACACCAAAGAGATACATCAAACAGATACACCAATAAGATGTATCACAAAAAATCAAAAAATTTATAACTTCAAACAAAAATAATCAAATCATATCTTTACATATTTGGAAAAAAAATTATCAATGGGGGGGGAGAGAGAGAGAAAAATAAGGGAGAGAGTATCGGTGAGAAAAAAATAAGGGTAGAGAGAGTGAGAAAGTAATGGGGAGAGAGGAAGAAAATAGGAAAGAATTGTGATATAACTATTTTTAGAAATCGGTTGTTGCAAGAGTTCCTCTTGTAGAATAAATTTCTGGTCTATTTCCATCAAAATGCACATATGTCTAATAAATTTTCATAAATATCTTTTTACTCAAATAACTCTATATCTGTTTAACGATTTCTATTTTTTCCAAAATTGTTACCTCAAGACTGAGGATCCAGAGAGTCCAAGGCCCATTACTTCGCTTACTTATCGAAATGGCCAGGCCCATAGTCAACCTCTCCCTCTTTGTCTCTCCTGTCATTGGTAATGCATCGAACACCACCCCTGTAATCATCAACCGCCTTCATTTTTCCTTCGATTCTAGACGGAAAACTATATATATATATATATGCATCAACCCTATTTCTCACCGCAAAATTCCCCACTCGCACTAGTCACGCGTTACAAACAATGCAATGGCCACACCCAAAGCCAGGGGTCCCACTTGTCCACCGCGACGTGGTTAAAATGCGCGTGCAGAATCAAATTCGACGCGCTTTTGGGAGAAATTTTGCCCTAGTCGCCTGCTACCCCTCTCTCTCTATATCGACCATGAATCGCCTGCAACTCCGATCATCTATTTCGATTGAAATTCGATCCTTTCTCTTTCTCCGCCTTTGATTATTCTCCAACTCGGTGAGTTTTTCTTTCAATTAATTTTTTATCTTTTGGATCTGTTATATATGCTTATATATTTGTATGGTTTGAATCTTATGCTTTTTGAGGTTTGATCTGGCTTTGAAGGTTTGAAAAATGGAACCTGTGGATATAGTTGGGAAGGCGAAAGAGGATGCTTCACTTCCAAAAGGTTCGTTCTTCGTTTTCTGTTTTGATTTATGAGGGTTGTGTGTGTTTTCTTTTCTTTGTGTGCGCTCTCCTGTTCAAATAAGCTTGAATTGTTTTTGGCTGGTAAATCTGTATTACATGAACAATATAGTCCACAAAATATCAGTACTCACGAAGGTACATCTTGTGGATTGCTGGGGATAAGAAGTTAGATTTTGATAGAAAACAGAAGTCAATCCACGAAATTCTTATTGCTTAATGTAATTAGAATGCAAACAGCACCACTCAAGATGAGGAGGCATATCATTCCACTTCCCCACGAAGGATATTACCTTTATGTGAAAGCTAATAAAATAAGTATTGTTGCATGTTGTAATTACTTTTTTGGGTGGGCGGAAGCCGCAGAAGTAATTTTTAGTCATAGACCCAACATGATAACTATGAAGCATGGATACTTCATCTAGGTCGACGTATTCGGATATGATATTCATCCGATACTCAAGAATACATATAGGATATGCATCAAATGTATCTGATAATTAATAAAATATATGGATATTTCGCGGATATTTCTATACATAGAGTAAGATGTATAATTTTTATTTTTAATTTTTATTTTTAACATTTTCTTTCGAATTTACATTCAATACAAACCATCAGTAAAATTCTATTTGACTCTGAAAATCGAGTGTTTTTTTAGGTATTATCTACTACATTTTTTTTTGGGTGTTATCTACTATAACATGTTAAAAGAGTATAAAAAAATGAGTTAGTTATACTACAACCTTTGAAACAAATACTTGTAGGCAAACCAAGTAATTAAATGTTGGTTTTAATTTCTTTAATTGGTCGCATTCACTTTGTAGATATATCATAATAAGACGATATTACACCTTTTTAACGTAAAAATTGTTAATTTTGTTTAGTAGTGTTAAAGAATTACTAAAAATTGTAATTTTTAAGTTGTTCAATAATGGTAACACATATATAATTAATTTTATTATAAACATATGTCAGCCGTACCCATATCTTTTGTTTTTAGGTTTTGTCGTATCGTTGTATTCGTATCATATTGTTCCTGTATCCCGTATTCGTACCTATATCCCGTATTCATACCCGTATCCGTGCTTCCTAGGCTGATATCATGCTATTCTTAAAATTTTAAAAAATGGAGTTCATGTAGTTATTTTTTGATGAACTTGTGATTTTTTTTTCAGCAACTATGACTAAGATCATTAAGGAGATGTTGCCTCCCGATGTTCGTGTTGCAAGAGATTGTCAGGATCTTTTGATTGAATGTTGTGTAGGTGAGAGGATTGTTTTGGTACTTTCTAGCCTTCTATTTCTGTAATTAGCAACTGGTGACCATCATTTTGTCTAATCGCTTGTAGACGTGCCCTTGAATGAGGATATGGTGATTACTTTTCTGTTATAATTCTTATAGCTGAATTTGGGGTATTTATGTTTATTTTTGTATTAGCAATCAGCTATCACTGTGTCATATTGTGTACTTATGCTCATTGCCTTAAATAATTATTGGAAGTTGTAATATTTTCCTACTATAATGTGTTTAGGAGTAGTGTAAATGAACCAAACAAAGCTAAGCACCAATTTATTAGGGCTTAGCTCGTTAATTCATGATGAGTATTCGAGCATTGAACTGTGCTTGAGCCGAATTCATTTGATAAATGAACAACTTTGAATGAGCTTCTATCTAAGCCGATATCAAGCTGTTCATGCACAACTTAGTTCATTTGCAGCCCTGAAAGTGCTGATGTTTACTTTTATTTGATCTAATTCAATATCCTTTCATTGAATTGTTACAACATGTATTGATTCTATAAGACTATAGAATATGTGTTGACCAAAATGTGTGCAATCTTCTTCGAGGCTTATGACCATTAAGTGTCTTACTATTGGTGGAATGGGGAGATTTGTATTTTTGAAACGAAAATATCTGGAGAAAAAATTGTAAAACTGTGGTGGGGCAGAGCCTCATGTGATGAGAGGTGCGGTGGTAGCGAGGTTGATTAGTATTAGAGGATTTTGAAAAAAAAAAGTGAGATAAAACCAAGAGTTAAATCAGAGGCGACGTTGTTTCTGAAATGCGAGCGATCACAAGATTAATTTTAAGAATGCATAGTGAGAATGAAGCTAGCTGCAATGCGAGGCTCGAATGAAGGTTGATGAGAACTGAAGGATAGTGAGAAGAAGTGAGATTTAAATAGCTTTTAGAGTGGGGCTATTTCCTGAGGTTGGTTTGGACCAAGCTTATTACTAAAGAAACCTACCCGACTACATCTGGAAACTACAGGAGTGATAACACATCAAGTAGTGGGTGTGTATTTTTTATGTTACGCCTAAAAGGGTTTTGTGAGAGCCCATAGAAAAAGGAAGCAGATAAGGAAACAAATATTTTTGTTGATTTGTTGCTTTTAAGGAATTGTTGTTCTTTTTTGCTTTTTTTTTGAGTCGCCTTGGACTTTTGATAGTAGTTATTTCTGTCAGCTACTGACCTATCCTTTCCAACTATGACAATGCGTTGAGTACCATATTCTTTTTTTCTCAAGTATATATAAGTGTAGACATCAATATGCACATTATAATTTCATTGAGAGTTTATATATGACTTAGTGTTCCACTTCTGTTTTCTATTGGTGATGAAGCATTTTTTTCTTTTGTTTATGCTTTTGCAGAGTTCATTAATCTTATTTCATCAGAGTCTAACGAAGTTTGTAGTAGAGAAGACAAAAGAACAATTGCACCAGAGCATGTACTCAAGGCGTTAGAGGTTTTTTACCTAATGCTATATTTTTCATGTTAAAACTTTATGCTTCGTTCTATACACTGCTTTCTTCTGCCCATTTTTCTGTGCACAATAAAGTTAAGTGGCATTTATCGTAGTTTACCACTAATGAGATGTATTTGAAGTTGTGGTTGTATTACTTGTTTTTTTGGGCACAGTCACTTAATTGATTGGTATTGTCTTGGAAGAACATTGAGTAACTATGAGCTGACAAAATTCATTAGGGCTTGTAAACGAACTACGTTATTCAAATTTGGCTTGTTTTTTTTCTCGTTCATTTATAATTTGGGCCGGATATGAATAATTTTTTGGGTTCGTTTTTATTTGAGCCAAGCTTGAAGTTTTCACAAGCCTAGTGTAAAATGTATTATTTATGCATGGGCATTCTTCTCTTATACAGAATATACCCTCTAAATAAAAATAGTGTGTAGTTTTAGCGATATTTTGGGCAAATGAACAAAATGAACATTTAAAGCTCTGCAGCCTTTCACGTGATTATGTCTCATTTCACTCTTTCACTCTTTCATTCTCTCTATGCTATAAAGTCTGCCTTGAGAAGCCAACCCACCAACTCTTCAGCCCTTCCCCCCTCCTATACTATTTCTTTCTCTCTTTTGGCTTCTTCTCCCTAACCCTAACCCTAATCCTAACCCTCACCTCATTTGTCTCGCTGTCTTCTTCTCCCTAAGCCCCCCTATGTCTCATTCTTGAATAACTACTCCATATTTTAGCCACCATGATCCACCAATGCCACCACTCTTCTCACCATCCTCAACTCCAGCCCTAGATCAAATCACCACCCAATCCTCAATAAGTTGGTATCAGAAACAAGAATAGTTATTTGTCTCAAGGGTCATCCCAAAGTGCATATGTATACGCATGTATATTCAATTTGTAATTTTCGTAATGATTTAGAATTTTTTTAGGAGATTTCAGTGAAATATATATGAAATTCATGGTTTTGGGATTTTTTTCCCTCAGATCAGTGGTAAGGAATTTGTGATTGGAGGATTTGGATTGTAGATTTGGAAATTTTTGTTTGAAGCTCATTTTTTGCTCGAGTTCGGCTCGAACTTGTATCGAGCTGAGCTTGAGCAATGGTTTGAGCTCGAGCCGAGCTTTAACACCACTTCTACACTTCGAGCTGAGCCTGAGGATACCAAAGCTTGTAGGCTCGACTAGATTATCACCCCTAAGTAGCATTCTCGTGGATAGTTGAAAATGTAAGTTACCATGAAGTTCTTAGTTAACACAATTAACGAAAGGGTAATAGTAATGGTAAATGTTTGTATTAGAATAAGCAACATAAAGTTGATCCTCTAGATTGAGGTAGCTGGTGGTTGAGTGGTATTTGTGTCAGGGGTGTAATTAAATTTTGGGTGTTGCTACTCTTGCCCCACAAATTTTTATCGCCCCATTAAACTCCTAATACAAAACTACTAAGGTCATCAATTTTATTCTCACCCATTAGTGATTAAATCCACTCCATTCTTACACCCTTTCCATTAATGATTAATCAAATTGTATGAGTTTTTGAGAAACTAGATAGAACCACATCCTTTGTCATGCGGGCATTAATTTTGTGATTTAGTAGATTGGGAACCAATGATTAGGAAGATATTGCACTAGTTGTATTGCTTATGCAGGTTTCACCAGTGGTCTTGACCTCTTTTATGGGTGGAAGGTGACCTATGGGCGCTATTCTTTTCAAGTTTTTCCATGTTAATGTTACTGTCCTCCATTATACAGATGCAGAGTTACAGTGATACTGCCAGTTTGATGAGCCAAATGAGGTGATATGTAGGACTAGAACTGAACAAGGCAGATTATGGGAACACAACAATGACATTTCTTTTTCTGTACTTTCTGGATATCCCTTGTGAACTCTCTACTACTCCTTGGTCTGTGGCATTACAGGCCACATGCCTAGTGGTCGAAAGATATGGGTTGTGAATAGTTTATGATGGAGATTTATAGGAGATTCATAATTATGTATTTATGAGGTTAATGGGGTGAGTTTACTCATTAATGGGGTGGACTTAGTACCTAATGTGGCAAGTATAAAATGTGGCAGACTTAGCAGCTTTACATTCGGGAGTTTAATGAGGTGGGGATGAATTTTTGAAAGGTGCGAATAGCAGGCCATGTTAATCTGTTTTTCACATATAGCGGAGCTTGTTGGATTTATAATCTCAGATGACACTACAACTTGGAGAGTCTGAAATTGGTCCTGGTGGCCTCAGAGCCTGTTGAAATTGTAGATCAGGGATCATTCTGCATATTGAAACCTTAAATTGTTTACTCATTGTTTTTCCTTACTCTTCTTGGAGGCTGGTTTATTTTCTCTGTCTCACCTATTTTTCCATTGGACTCCTGAGCACCATTTTCTATTCCTTCAGAAATTAAGTACGTATTAAGCATGACATTATGTACTGCTCAAGGAGGAGGAGGAGGAGGGGCTAGTCAAGGTGCTCTTGGTTTGACCACTAGTTATCATCTTCATCCCTGGCCCTTGGTTGGGAGCAGACATTGGGTTGCTTTCTACAAGCGTTTTGTTTTTGAGGGCTCTGTGCAGGCGAATCAAAGGAGCCAGTTGTGCATGAGCTTTTACAGAACAATAAAATTTCCATTGCGCATGCACCTACGACCACAAATTCAGCATGAGATCTTGACTGATTTTCTGTGTATCAAATGGAAAGTTAGGTACATTCCTGGGGCGGTAGCAACCAGCAGAGCTTTATATATTCTTGTTTGCATATGCAACAAAAGAAACATTTTCTACTATATTTTAATGTACGTACTAATACATTCATGTGCAATATTACGCTCATGCTTATATATGTCATTCAAAGATATTGAATATATCACTATTTGTTTAAGTGGTGATCTCCTGCCAGGTTCTTGGTTTTGGGGAATACATTGAAGAAGTTTATGCTGCATATGAACAACACAAGCTTGAGACTATGGTAATATTTTATTTGGTTATAACGCCTTTCCACTTTTGACAGCATCACATGACTTCCTGTTTTTCCTTCAAAAATGAAAGACATAATATCAATAAGACACAGAGCCTTCTTTTGAGAATTAGATCGAACTGGGACATTAAACTTTGTGCCTGAGAATTAATCTTTTTGTCCATCTTTGAATGAGCAACTTCCCCTGAAGCTTCCATTATACATGTCTTTCTAACCTTTTACTTTTTCCATCATCACAATTTTGTTAGATGACTTTTTTGCAATGATTAATTTAACTTTATTTTTTGTCACTGGGTGGTCTAAATAGTCCATTGCATAGGCAGCAGAGAAGCAACTGCTATTTTAGTTTTACCATGTTTTGGTTTTTTGACAATGCTAAAGACTATTGTTCTTCTGGAAATGCTTTCCAGCAGGATTCCGTAAGAGGTGGGAAGTTGAGCAACGTAGCTGAGATGACCGAAGAAGAAGCATTAGCTGAGCAGCAGAGGATGTTTGCCGAGGCTCGTGCAAGAATGAATGGTATTGCGTCTAGTGCCTCTGTGCATCAACAACCAAACCCTGAGCAGAGCCAAGTTTGAATAGTTAAGTTAGGATTGTTCTTTTGTTGAACTGTAGGCAAGCATCCTCATTCTTGAATATGTGCTTTTCTCTATTTTGTTGTGTACAAAAGGCTTTGGTTAGTGCAGTGGCATCTGGTCACTCCTGTTTAATTTGTATTTGTCTATATATTGCTGTAATTAGTGATAGTTTGTTGAATATCTCCTTCATTTGAGAGCTGTGATGGCTACTTCTCTTGTCATCTATCTTCACATGAGCTATGATAAGTGTTTATCTGCGTAAATCATACGTCATGAGTTTTAGTTTGGGAACTGGCCTCTTCAAGATAAATGGTATGACCGTATGCCATTTATCTTCCACATATACCATGGTAGATTAGTCTTTTAAACTGGATAGGACATTTTCTGATCATTACATCACCATAAATTCACAAGGGACTGCGATTATATAAACTGGCATCTTGAGTATAGGGTTTTGCCAGTGTGGCGACTACTGCATATATATGTTGGTTTGGAAAGAATAGAAAGTGCCCTTTGCCTTTGTGGCACATTAATACAGTATAGAGTTGGCCTCTCGGCAGTGGGCACTAGGGAGAGTTGAGTGCCTCATGTGAACTTCATTATAGTCTCTCTCTCTCTCTCTCTCTCTCTGACACACACACAGTCATTCACGATACATGCCATTCTTGTTTTCTGTTTTTAGGTTTACTTCTTTTCTTGAAAGTATAGTTATAAATCGTTCATGTTTCATGGCATTCTTGTTTTTGTGTTTTTTTTTTTTTGTTTACTTTTTTTTTGAAAGTAGGGTTATCAATTGAGTCTTACCAGCATAGTTTTTAAACCCGATCTTGACATCAATCCGTCAAAGAGACCGAGTCAATGAGTTAGTGGCTCAATTGTTTATATAATAAAAAATTTTAAAATAATTATTATTAATAGTAAATATGTCAAAAATTTATAGTGATTATAAAAATAACATGTTTAATGTATCAAAAAAAAATATAAAAAATGTATAAATTAGAAACCTTAAATCTGATCTTGATTTTATTAAGACTTTTCAAAGAGATTTGCACTCATACAAATACAAAAACTTGTACAGATTTGCATTCATCTAAATTTAAGATCCAATCTTGCAAATGCAAACTCATACAGAAATTAAGACTTAAGTCCATTTATAGCAATCACTAAAACCCACACTACAAATTGAATAATTTACTCAACTTGACGTCCAAATTGAAATTCAATTCAAGTGAAATAGTAGAATTTCAACTTTCGACCACAGAAGCGTTGGTCCAACTGGGGAAAAAATCAAAGAGTGAGAAAGATTACCTGCTAGATGTTACTGGCAATGTGAGACGAATTTACCTGCTGGATGTTACTGCCAATGTGAGACGATGAGATCAGGTGCTGTGACTGTGAGACTATTAGAGGATGAGAGAAAGTAACAAGCTGGAGAATCCGATGAGGGATAAATGCCCATGGATGGTGACCGAAATTAGTGGATTCCTATCCGATATGGTGTCTAGTAGATAAAGAGATGGAGATGAGATGAGGCATCGGAGTAATAACTAAGATGGGATCGTCGGAGATGATCATTGAAGATTATCGAGTCAACAAGAGTGGATAGGCCATTGACAGTGAGACGATGAGAGAAAGTAGCAACAGAGATTAGGGAAAAAATGCCCAAAACGTTGGATTTTATTGATTAATCCACTCGTCCCGTTTTATCAAAACCGTTTGTTTTAACGACTTTAACTGAAAATCGGTCGATTCAATGGTTTTTAAGGGAGTCTGATACATGAATGATTCAACTGTAATCGACTTGATTTAAGGTCCGGTTCACGAGATTCTTGGTGTTGGAACGGAAGTCTCAAAATAAGTTGATGGCGCGTATAATTGATTACAAAAAATTTTCCTCATTTGTTAAACTTATAAAACAAAATTAGGATTTACCTTTTATGAGCAGATTCGCACGAACGAAGAACAGATGCAGATTGAACAACATGCTCGATGAACCTCACAATGTTCTACCATATATTCTTCCAAGCCAAAACTCCGAATGTAGTGTGGGCTGCAATCCTCTGAATTCTCTCCCTTGCTCTCTCTATGCATTTTCTAAATATGAAGGTAAATGTTATAGCTGAGAGAACCGGTGAGTACATTTATTTATAAGTTACAGTAGAAACCTTAAAAAGAAATAAGGGTTGAGTTTCTAATGGGCTTAGGAATCATATGTCTAACCTAAAACAAACATCTTATGGTCTATTAATAATAAATTAATCCGCTAAAAACTTATTATTGATCTCTTGGATCTTATCTCAAAATTATATTTTGAGTTCCTCATTATTATATGCTTAACAATCTTCTCATACTTAAAATTATAGATGTCCGTCAATTAATTAAATTATTGACAATTATATTTAATTGACTTTTTTTTATCCTTGAGACCTTATCACTCAACTTATTTATTATGTCAGACAATTAAATCCACCTGTAGGGTTTAACATAGACAAAACTAATGAATTTCCTTAAGAGGACATCATCAACTTATTTAAATATCAGGATGTGATTTCCTTTAATAGTTAATTTTCAACATACAAATAATGTCATATCCTAATTTACTGGTTTGTTGACTCAAATATGAATCTCACTCTTTTATGAATTAAAGTAACAATCATTATATGTACTTGTCAATTAAATATCTCAGAATTAAGAACTTAAACAATCATAGTAACTATGAGGTATTTATTTTCTTATTTAGTTAGTAAAAAGAAAATAACCTCAATAATAGTCTTGTCTAATACACAAAGTGTACTAGTACAACAATTTGAGACATTAGACAATTTTCTATAATCAAGACAAACTATGCCAGAAGACTGCACTACAATCTTATTAATAGTGTGTCTAATTTCATCTAAGACTGTGAACATTTACTTATATCATATAAGGATCTGATAATCTAATCTTTTATTTATAAATCGAACTCTACACACTAGATTATCTACAATATAAAATAAAAGACACAGTTGCATATTATATATTTACTATAATACAAATATTTACCTACATAGATTCTCATTGAAATAAAAAACAAAGAAATTTTATTAAATAATAAACTGAGTTTCATTATAAAAATCAAGCTTTTAATATATAATTGTATTAATTGTCTCACTTATACTCAAAGTCATGCTGCCATGCATCTAACTCACATTACCTCCACGTGACTGTCAAAAGTCTTTGCTGGTAAGCTCTTGGTGAAGGGATCTACCAGGTTGTTTTCTGATGCAATCTTGGTCATCAGTACATCACCTCTTCCCACAATATCTCGTATAAGGTGATATTACACTCAATATGTTTTCCTTTCTTATGGGTTTGTGATTCTTTTGAATTAACAATTGCTCCATTATTATCACAATAAAGTGTAATAGCCGATCTTACTGAAGGTACTATTTCTAAATTCTTAAGGATGTTTTTGAGCCAAACTGCTTCTTTGGCTACCTTAGAGGCTTCCATGTATGCAGCCTCTATAGTGGAATCAGCAATATAAAATTGCGTGATACTAATCCAACTTGTGACTCCACCTCTAAGAGTAAACACATATCCCAAGGTAGACTTCTTTAAATTTATCTGATTGAAAATCGGAGTCTGTGTACCCAAGAGGTACTAGACTATCTACTTGGTAAACCACATATAATCTCTCGTCTTTTTTAGGTACTTGAGAATATGCTTTACTGCAGTTGAATGTTCTTGTTCAAGTTTAGATTGATATCTACTAACCATGCGAATAGAACAGGAATAGTATATATGAGTCTTCCCATTACCAAAGTATAAGGAACTACCTTTCATGCTTTCTATCTCTTCAGGTGTCCTAGGAGACTGTTCTTTTGAAAGAGAAATTCCATGTCTAAAAGGAAGAAATCATTTCTTGGAATTTTGTATGCCAAAACAGACTAGAATGGTATCGATATAAGTAGCCTGAGATTAGCTTAACGTCTTTTCTTTATGATCTCGCATAATCTTGAGGATGTGGCTAGTTTCCCCCAAATTTTTCATACCAAATTGATTGGATAACCATACCTTAACAGAAGATAACACCCTCACATCATTCTCGATGAGCAAGTTATCATCCATGTAAAGTACTAAGAATACCACAACATTTTTGTGACGCTTTTTATGCACACATAACTCATTCGGGCATTGATCAAAACCATAATATTTTATAGTTTGATCAAAATGAATGCTTCAAGACCTAGATGCCTTTAAGTCCATAAATTTACCTTTGAAGCTTTCACACTAGATGCTCTTGGCCATTTGATACGAATCCGTTTGGTTACACCATATAGATGCACTCATCAAGATTTCCATTAAGAAATGATGTCTTGAGGTTCATTTGCCAAATCTCATAATCAAGATGAACTGTAATGGATAAGAGAATTCAGATCAACTTTAGCATAGTTATTAGGGAAAAAGTCTCCTCATAATTGATGCCCTCTTTCTAAGTAAACTCTTTCACAACAAGTCGTGCCTTAAAGGTTTCCAACTTACCATCTGATCATCTCTTCCTCTTATAGAACCACTTACCATCTCAGACATCATAGCCTTTTATCAAAGTTCTACATCCTTATCTTGGAGTGCTTCACTATAAGTCTAGGGATCTACATTCTGTTTCTCAGGAATCCTGCCAAAAGACTCTCCCAATAATGTATACTATTTGGGTAGATGAATAATCCTCCCACTACGACGAGGCATTGCCTGCATTTCTGTATCATTAGTGACACGTTGTGCATGTTCTGCACGGGTATTGATATTGCTCCCACTACAGCAAACCGATGGGATATCGTCTACTCTTTCATGGGTTGTTTCCTCTTATTTAGTTGGTATGAAGAAGTATTCCCTGATTTATCTTCTCTCAACTCCTCGAGAAAAATTCTACTCTTGAGCTTGTGATCCATCATGCAGTCTTCCTCTAAGAATCAGGTATTGGTGTTAACAATAACCCCCTGATTTTTAAGACTATAAAAAAGACCAGCTTTTGTTTCTCTTGGATACCTTATAAATAAGCAGACTTCTGTTCTTGATTCTAACTTACTCACATTATATAATAATTAAGATCTAGATCAAAACTTTGTTATTATGAGTGGGGTTTAAGATGTAATTTCATTTAATAAAAGGGAGCTAAGTAAATTTTTTTATACAAATTCAGTCAAAGCGGGTGGACCACTAGTATGATATAAAACCTTTATTTTATTGGGACCAAATGCCCTAGAATATATATCCAACAATAGCCGCAAAAGAGAGAGAGAGGGGAAAGAAAAAAGAGGGTTGGATCCATTGAAGGTATGGATTCATTATTTATTTTATGGCTTTTATATTTTTATTCCACCACTTGGTGCTAGGTTTATCATAATGATAGTGTGTGTGTGTGTGTGTGTTTATAGTCAATAATAATGATAAATATATAAATATGTTTAAATTCTAGATTGTTAACTTTGAAGGTTTTTATTGGATCTAGGTTTAACCATGTTTGAGGCTTTAATTAATCAAGAAGTTAAAGACAAAGAAAAACGAAGAAGGAAGAACTAGTTGCAGGTTCTGTAACTTTTGTAAGGGAGGTGGAATATGTGAAATTATAGAAATCTCCCTATAGTTTCAAAGAGTTTTATATTGATTGATATTCTTAGAAAGTTAATTTTAACAACTTGGTAAGTTGAAATAATAGAATTCTGGGAAATTTTATGGAAGCTCCAAAAAACGAAAATTTCTTTTTTAAGAAAATTATACTTTGATGCCAAAAGTTATAAAAATTATGATTTGACGCTAGAATTTTAGAAAAAATTTCTAAATTACCCATGTTACTTCCATACCTTATTATCTCATATTAAAAATGTTATTTCTATATAAAAGATATATGAAGTGTATATCAATGGGTAGGAAATATGAAAATAAAATAAGAATCATAAAATTAGGAATAGAGATTAATCGTTACAAGTTATTTTGGAATAGGTGGTGATTACATCAAAATTGCGACAAAGGGTTTTGATTTGGAACTCAAGAATCAATGTGAATAGTTTACTACTTCTTTTGGGAGGATTTTTTATATTAAATGTGTAGGTGCGTTAGTGTGGATATTTCATATGTATGATATATATGTTGATGTTTGGGATTGCAATTAAATATTTTACAATTCTGAATTGTTATACACATGAATTTTGAAAACTTGTGGGATGATTTTATATCATTGCTTAAATATGCTTTGTGATGAAAAGAAAATTTTGTGTGCATTGGGACTAAAACGACAATTTTGGTGTGTGTTAAAATTATGTTTTATGACACGGGAATTGAGTTAGCAGGTCTAAATGGTAACGACATTAAAAGTATACCGATATGATCGGTGTACGGATGTGAACATAGGGGTCAAACATCAGGCTAGTGATGACAAGAGACGGGACCAGTTACCAGGTTAGTGGTGACAAGAGATAAGGCCAGTTATCAGGTTAATGGTGACAAAAGATGGGGCCAATTACCAAGTTAGTGGTAACAAACATGATATGACAAATGTAGTTGGAACTGAATGTGTGTGTGTGTTTTGGGTTAAAATATCTTTTCATTTATAAAGTCATTTATGAACATGAAATCATTTTTATCTAAATGATTACGTGAGAAGGGCTCTGATACAATTTGTTATACTTATATATGTATCAAAGTTTATTTTTTTTTATATAAACTGCGGGACTTATTTTCACACCTTATTAGAGGTGATTGTTATTCACGGGTCATCGTGCTCATACAAATATTTAATATTTTTTTGGTGATGATCAGGGTAAGGAGTAAGTCCACAAATAAACAAAGGCTTGGAGAACTTGAAAATTTATTTTAGATCTTTAGGAATAAGTGTCATTTATGGTTTTGAGACAATTATTTAATTATTTAAAAAAAATGTTGTTTATGATTAGAGTTGTAAACCTTATGATTTAATTATGGTTTTACTTAGTTTAATAATATATTGGGTGATGTTTAGTTTATTCATTTGATATTCATTAGCTTGGTGGATTGGATCACTTTGTTATTTATCTTTCACTGTATTTTACATTTATTATGCACAAGATTAATTGGTTAAGGCATTGGTGGTCGATCTGGTGCTTGCCCTACATAATTCGGGATGGGGGCATGACAAATTTGTTATCAAAGCATATACTTATGAATTATGAGAGAATTAGGTTGAACCTGAACAATTGTGTAGGGTTTAATTGGCTTTAGTATGATGAATAGAGAATGATTTTTACTAGTGAATAATATGTTTTGAGTAACCACTAATATTGGCTAGTTTGTTTTGTATTTTGTACAAATAAAAAAAATGGTTGAAAGAAAGGATTGTAGGTGTATTGTAAGAAATATGACTGGCACTAACGAAATTTCGGGGTCTACAAAATTCTTTTGGTGCCTCATAAGAGTAACAATGAGATTGCTTGTGGAACCAGAATCACTGAAAATTGATTTGATTTTGGTGACTCTTAAGTGTGTTCTGAGTTAGTGAATTTCTTATACTTGTGGTGCAGGGCCCCCTTTGGAGGAGCATCAATTACTAATTGATTTAGTATTATTAGACCTTAGGGTTTTTGATGTGATATTATTTATGGGCTAATTAATCACACACTATGTGATAGTTGGTTGTTTTGAAAAGAGAGTCATGTGGATTTAGTTTTGAGGGGATATGAATTATTTAATTCGTAGTCTTAACTCTACAAGTGCAAGCTCAAAAATTGGTGAGTAAAGATTTTCAAGGAAACATTGTAGGATTATTGATACATAGAACAAGGGATTTCTCTTAACGAGATACCAATTATAAGGGAGTTTTCAGATGTATTTTGAGAGAAGTTGTATACACTACCATTAAAGAGTGGTAGAGTTACATTTTTTTAGTATTTTTAGGATACTTCATTTATATTCATTACTCCATATTGCATGGTTCTTGTTGAAGTAGAGGAATTGAGAATATATCAGACCGAAGATTCATTCAACCTATAAATTTGTTTTGGGGTACTCATGTTGTGTTTGTAAAATAAAAAAAATTATTGAATTGTGAAATGGTACGTTGATTACTACCAGTTGAATAAGGTAGTAACAAGCAATAAATACTTTTACATGATATTGATGATTTCTTTGATCAGTTGTGAGAGGCTAGATAATTTAGTATAATTGATCTTAAGTTAATTTATCTTTAGTTAAAAGAAAGAAATGGTGATGTTTTGAAAATAATCAATCCAACTTGGATAGTCATTTTTATTTTTGGTTAAATTATTGAGATTGACAAATGCTATATCTGTTTTTATGAATTGACTAAATTAGGTAAATCAACCTTATCTAGATTCATTTGTTAATGTATTTGTTGATGTTATATTTGTGTATTTTCAAAGAAAGGAAGAACCTAAAAATCATTTGAGAATTGTACTACAGACTTTAGGAAAAAAAAAAAAAGGGACACATGTGAAGAGTATTAGAAAATAGGTGTAACATAGTAGCATGATATATTTTGTAATATGTGGTAAGGTTATGTTTATATTTTGGCATTAGTTATGGGTACCAAAAGAGAATATGTCGAAGAGAAACAATATAAATGCAACATATAATTAAATGTGCATCTGAGGAGTACGAAATTATATTGATATTGAGAAATTATTATTAGTTGAGTGGAGTGAAAAGATAGATAGATTGTTAAATTTGTAGCCAAGGTGTGGTGCATTAATCGATAAAGACTAAATATTAGCATCCTACGAATTTATTATAATTTCTTTCAATTTGTGAATGAAAATGGGAGTATATTACTATGAATTTTCTATAAGGACTTTCAGGATACAAATTGGCTATAAATCTTTGGGTTGTTGTGGATTGATTCATGAAATTGGTCAATTTTGGTAATTAAACTTAGATATTCATTTGAAGGTGTGCTTAGAGTTGTTTGATGAGAGTGTATGATTGTATGAAATACTTTTATCTAGTGTAGTAGATTGAAGTTCAAAATTTACCTTCAAAAGTTTGCAACTTGATATGGGTAACACTTTGAAGTTCAGTATAGTTTATCAATCTCAATTCGACAGGCAGTTTGAACATACTATTCATACCTTGGCGTTATGATTCGTGTTGGTGTACTAAAAATTTGAAAGTAGTTGGGATATAAGGAACTTTATGGTAAGATGTATAGGATTCCAGTGTGTTGGAGTAATATGAAGAGGGAAAGATATATTAAAAATTGGGTTGATATGTAAAATGACAGGGAAATATAAAGTGATTCAAGTAAAACTAAAGGTTTGTTTAGATCAGATAAAAAAATTATAAGAACAATAGATTGAGAGATTTAGGCCATGTTTAGTTTAGTTTTCGAAAATTATTTTTTGTTCTCAAAATTTTGAAAACACCTAAAACCTGTTTGTTTAGAATTTTTGTTCTCTAAATTTTGGGAAAAAATGAGATTTGAGTCAAAGAAACAGAAAACAAGTGTAGTTTATTTTCACAGTTTTTTTTTGAAAATTTTGGATATTCAGATATGAGTATATATATATTTTATGAAATTGTCAATATAAAAATAATTTTTTTATATTTTTTTATTAATGTACGAATTACTGTTCAAATATATATTTAAGCTGTCCAAACAAGTTTTACTATTTTCTGTATTATAAAATTATTTTTAAAATTATCTAACCAAACAAGTTTTTTATTTCAAAAAATATAAAAACCACTTTTTTAAAACTCTTCTAAAAAACTGTTTTAGGATACTATTCTTTGAAATGCAAATCAAACAGACCCTTAGAGTTTCAAAAGGGCGATCATGTATTCTTAAAGGTTTCACCTTGGAAAACAATTGTGAGATTTGGTAAAAAAAAAGAAATTGAATTCAAGGTATATTATACCTTTTGAGATTCTAGGGAGAGTTGGTGCAGTGACTTATAGGCTAGTTTTATCACTAGAGTTGACCACTATCTACAATGTGTTTCATGTATCGATGCTCAGGAAACATTTATCTGATCCATAGAGGGATGAATTTAAAGAAAAAAGAGGGTTGAATTCATTGAAAGTATGGATTTATTATTTATTTTATGAATTTTATATTTTTATTCCACCATTTGATGCTAGATTTATCATAATGATTGTGTGTGTGCGCGTATAAATATGTGTGTGTGGGCGTGTGTATTCATGGTGAATAATAATGATAAATATATAAATGGGTTTAACTTGTGGATTATTAACATTGAAGTTTTTGATTGGATCTAGGTTTGTCCATGTTTGAGGCTTTAATTAATCAAGAATTTTTTTTAAAAAAAAAAAAACAAAGAAGGAAGAACCTACAATTTCCGTTGGGGGAGAAGAAGGCGGAATATGTGAAATTACATAAACCTCCACTTTAGTTTCAAAGATTTTATATTGACAGTTATATTCTTATAAATTTAATTTTAACCACTTTTACTTGGAAATTTGAAATTATAGAATTCTTGGAAATTTTATGGCAGCCATGAATACAGAAAATTCCTTTTTCAAGGAAATTATACTCTAACCCCAAAAGTTTCAAAAATTATGATTTAACCCTAAAATTTTAAAAACTTTTCTAAACTACCCAAGTTCCTTACATACCTTATTATCTCATATAAAAATTTTATTTCTATGTAAAAGATATATAGAGTATATATTAATTGGTAGAAAATACAAAAATAAAATAAGAATCAGGAAATTAGGAATAGGGATTGATCGTCATATGTTATTTTGGATTAGGCGGTGATTATATTAAGATTAGAATAAAGGGTTTTGATTTGAAATTCGAGAACCAAGGTGAATTGTTTACTACTTCTTTTGGGAAAATTTTCTATATTAAACGTGTGGGTGCATGTGTATGGATATTTTATATGTATGATATATATGTTGATGTTTGGGATTGCAATTAGATATTTTGAAATTGTTAATTGTTATACATGTGAATTTTGAAAACTTGTGGGATAATTTTATATCATTACTTAAATGTGCTTTAGTGGTGAAAGAGAAATTTTGTGTGCGGTGGAACTAAAACAAAAGTTTTGTTGTATGTTAAAATCATGTTTTATGAGACGGGAGACCGAGTTACCAAGTCTAATTGTGCTTTGATGGTGAAAGAGAAATTTTGTGTGCGTTGGAACTAAAACAAAAGTTTTGGTGTGTGTTAAAATCATGTTTTATGAGATGGGTGACCGAGTTACCAAGTTTAAATAGTAACAAGATTATACTGGTGTAATCAGTATAGGGATGTGCACATAGGGGTCAATCATCAGACTAATATGACAAGAGACAGAGTCAGTTACCAAGTTAGTGGTAACAAGAGATAGATATAGTTACCAAACTAATGGGATCAAACATGATATAACAAATGTATTTAGAATTGAATATGTGTGTGAGTGTTTTGAGTTAAAATAGCTTTTAATTTATAAAGTCATTTTTGAACATGACATTATTTTTATCTAAATGACTACGTGGAAAGAGCTGAAATACAATTTTTTTTTGTATTTATGTATGTATTAAAGTTTATTTTTGTATATAAACTGTGAGACTTATTTTGACACCTCATTAGAGGTGGTTGCTATTTATGGGACGTCGTGCTCATTTAAACATTTAATATTTTTCAGGCAAAGATTAGGGTGAGGAGTAAGTCCATGGATAAACAAGGGCTTAGAGAATTTGAAGATTTATTTTAGGTCTTCAAGAATAAGTATCATTTATGGTGTTGAGATAATTATTTAATTATTTTGGGAACAATGTTGTTTATAATTAGAGTTGTAAACTTTATGGTTTGATTATGGTTTTACTTAGTTTAATAATATATTGGGTGATGTTTAATTTATTTTTCTGGTATTCATTAGGTCCATGGATTGGATCACTTTGTTATTTGTCTAACGCTATATTTTGCATTTATTATGTACAAGATTGGTTGGTTAAGACCTTGGTGGTCGGTTTGTTACCCACTCTATGTGATCCGATGTGGGGGTGTGACACATTCTCTTTTAGCACATGTGCTGGACTCCCTTATATCTGAATATGCCACAGGCTAGGCTTATGCCTAGTCCACAGTTTTGTGGGAGTACTATCTACTGACTTAGATGGTACCTAGTTCAAAATACATGCTATAGTGTCCAAGGTACATCCCCAAAAAGAATTAGGAAAAACTGAATAATACATCATAGATCTCACCATATCCATAAGAGTCATATTCCTTTTTTTTGTCACACCATTTTGTTGTAGTGTGTCAGGTGTAGAGAACTGGGATTTTAATTCCTACCTCTGATAAGTAAACCCTTAAACTCTTCGAAGAGGTATTGGCCACCACCATTAGATCGTAATGTCTTGATACACTTTCTTTGACGTTTCTCCATTCTAGCCTTAAACTCTTTGAAATTCTCAAAACATTCAGACTTGTGGCACATCAAATAAATATACTCATACCTTGAATAATCATCAATAAAAATGATGAAATATTCAAAGCCTCCTCTAGCTTAGGCAGTTATAGGTCCACACAAATTAAAATGAACCAATGTTAATGAATCAGTTACTCTATAGCCCTTAGTCGTAAAAGACCTCTTTGTCATTTTACCTTCCAAGCAAGATTTATAGATTAGAAGTGCCTCCACTTCCAATGAATTCAATGGTCTATTTTGTGACCAGTCTTTAAATCCTCCTTAAGTTAATATGACCCAAGCGTAAGTGTCAAAGATACGTTTGGTTCATTTCAGAAGGTTTATTTCTCTTGCATAACGAGGTACTAGTGTTATTCAATTTAATTAATTGCAGTGCGGGTGAGATAGGATTAATAATATAAAGATCATCCACCAATAAACCAAAGCAAATAAAATATTTATTATACTTAATAACCACAAAGTTACTAAAATAAACATTATATCCATCCTTAACTAATTTAAAAACCGAAACTAAGTTTCTTCTAATATCAGGTGCATAAAGACAATCTTTCAAAATTAAAATCCTATCTTTACTAAAATATAAATGTAAATTTTCTACTGCTGCCACTCTCGTAGCATTGACCATATGTAGAGAAATATCCCCATCACTGAGTTGTCTGGTTTCCTGGAACCCCTGCAAGAATTTGTAGCCATGATTAGTGCCTCCCGTATCTACACACCACGTATTGGTAAACAACACTGCTAAACATGATTCAATAACTAATAAATGAGATTTACCTAGATTGTTTACTTTATTGAGGAAGACTAGACATTGCTTTTTCTAGTACCCTGACCGTTTGCAATAAAAACACTTGTCTTAGGCTTTTTCACTGCTTTTTGAGGGCCAATAACATGCTTTTGTTTCTTTTTGCCTTTTTGGATTAGAAATAAAACATTTCTCAATCGCATAAACACGAGGTTGCTGCTAAAAAAGACCTTTCAGCTGCCTGGAGTTCCTTAAGGAGTTTCGCCAGAGAATAATAACGCTTAGTCATATTGTAATTAAGACGAAACTTCTTAAAGGACTCTAGCAGGGACTGGAGGATGATATTAACCTAGGTTTCCCCGTCAATCTCAGCTCTTGAGATCTCTAGTTCATTAAGAAAACCCATCATCTTCAGAACATAATCCCTTACTAGTGCTCCCTCAGGCATGTTTGTGTTCATCAAATATTTCATTGCAACTTTCCTAGCTGCACGACTTTGATCGCCAAACATTTTTTTGAGGTTCATAATAATGTCGTAGGCAATGTGCATGAACTCATGTTGATTTTGCAGCACACTTGACATAGATGCCAAAATGTAACACCGCGCCATCTCATCAACCTTTTTCCTCCTCCGATGAGCTTGGACTTCTTGTTCGGTTGCCCCCTCACTGGGTTCATCCAGACAAAGATATGTGAGCACAAACTTGTACTCCTATGTAGTCAACACAATATCTAAATTTATTTTCTAGTCTAAATAATTTGATCCAGTTAGTTTGTGTTCATTAAGTATAACAAAAATAGGATTGAATGAAGCCATTTCAAAATCTAAAAATTACATAATTAAAAATTATGATGGGCAAAATAAAAAATATTGAATTCAAATTTAAATTGGTTCCCTGTACCAATTTTAAACGAACTCGCCAATAGCCTGAATCACTGTGAATAGCATTCATCGATAGGGAGAACGTCTACTATCCTTCATTTATGCAGGCATGCCATTGTCTGTTAACTTTACTTTCTAACCACTATATCGTGAGAAATAAAATTAAATAGCTAGCTTAACTTTAGTTCTATAAATAACAACAGTGACTTAGATAGAGAGCATATTGCTATTTATAGCAAAGAGTATACAATTATTTAATTTTGTGTTAATTATTTTTTAATAAGCCCCTTCAGAAGGAAAAGTGAGTCCACATTAGCAATAACCCAAAATTATCCTTTTAGGAAGTTTGTACCGGTAATTCTATAATTAATTTTATTTGGTGGATAGGAAGGCACTAAAACCAACACGCAAAATTAATTACATCAACTACAAACCACTAATAGAGGATGTGGGATTTATAAAAAATAAATTTTCTCTCTCACTTAGTTATTTAATACTTTGTGAGGGTTATCAAAAAATATTGTATCCAATTTTTATTAAAATAAAATATAAGGATGTTTGACATATTTATAAAGATACCAAATTATCCCATCTTTATATGTAGTATGTATACATGTAATAAATAAAATATAAAATTCTCAAATTTATCCATACAGAAATTGAAATTTTAAATTTATTTTCTAATTATATATACATATTTGAACATCCTTAATTTAAATAAATATAAATTAAAATACTATTCCATGAAAAATAATCGAAGTCGGTCAATTATCCATGTCGCCTATATGTTAGGGTACTATTATATAATTGATTGCTTATGCAATCAAGATATACATGAATAATAAAAAAATAGAGATTAACATAAATAAGGAAACTGCCTAAACAAAAAGTGTCAATTATTTAGGAAATTATTTAAACAAAGAGTCTCAATTATTTAAGAAACTTCATAAATAAAGAGTCTCAACTATTATGATTTTGTCTTCAATTTCAATGGAATAAGGAGTCTGCAGCAATGCAATCCTTGATGAATCCAACCACCTCCATGTTGCTACCCTAGGAGAAACTTATGTCACCTTATCATAGTGGTGCATGACAGGATTACTATCAACTGCCCAGTCAAGTGGCAAGTACTTGGTGCAACGCTCCCAAAACCTAAACGATTTTTGAAATAGTTCCTTCTTTGCAAAATCAATTTTGCACTGCGAAAAATTGCTTCTAAACAGTCGTCTTCCACAGGAAATCCCATACAAAAAATAAAATAAAATAAAAATATTAATACATGACTCTATGCCTCAACGAGGGAGTTCAAATACTACCATCAATAATATAACACGAGTATTTATCGTGTTAATCCTTTAAATAATATTAACCACGAATAAACAAACGTGGAATCCAATAACATAAAATGATAAAAAAAATATGTGACCATAATAGAGGGACAAGAACACTGCAAAACCAAGATTAATACAATTCTACGTTCTACCCATCAATCATGATATATATCTAATCGCTTACTTGGACAAAATGGTTATACTCAATATATACATGGTATCAACGAAGGCTTTGATACTACTTGTTGGAACTGCAGTTCCAAGATTTGTTGACGGCACGTATAATTGACTGCAAAAAAATTTACTCGTTTATTAACCCTATAAAGTGGAATTACGATTTACCTTTGACGAACAGATTCGCACGAATGAAGAACAGATACAGATCGAACAACATGCTCGATAAACCTCAAGATCTTCTACTGTATATCCTTCCCCGCCAAAAATCCGAATGCAATGTGGGTTACAATACTCTGAATTCTCTCCCTTGCTCTTTATCTTTGTCTTTCTAAACGTGAAGATAAATGTTATGGGTGAGAGAACCAAGGAGTGCATTTATTTATCGGCTACATAAGGAGAAATAAAGAGGCCGAACTTCTAATGGGTCTAGGAATCCTATGTCCAACTTAAAACAAACATCATATAAACCATTAATAATAAGTTAATCCACTAAAAATTTATTATTGATCTTCTAGGCCTTATCTTAAAATTATATTTTGAGTTCTTCATTATTATATGCTTAATAATCTCCCACATTTAAAATTACATACGTTCGTCAATTAATTAAATTACTAACAATTATATTGAATTGACTTCTTTTTATCCTTGAGATATTACCACTCAACTTACTTATCATGTCAGATAATTAAATTCACCTATAGGGTTTAACATGGACAAAACTTATGAGCTTCCTTAAAAAGACATCATCAAGTCATTTAAATACTATGATGCGATTACTTTTAATAATTAATTTTTACTATACAAATAATGGTATCTCTCAACTTATTGAGTTTGTTAACTCAAATATGAATCTCATTGTTTTATGAATTAAAGTAACAATCATTATATAAATGTTTTAATTAAATATCTCATGATTAAGTGTTTAAGTAATCATAATAATTATGAGGTATTTATTTTCTTATTTATTCAGTAAAAAGAAAATAATCTCACTAATGGTCCTATCCAATACACAAAAATGTACTAATGCAACAATTCGAGACATTAGACAGTCTTTTATAACCAAGACAGATTATGTCAAAAGATTTCACTACAATCATACTGATGGTGTGTTTAATTACATCTAAAACTGTATACCTTTACTTGTATTATACAAGTATATGATAATCTGATCTTATGTATATAAACTAAATTCTATACACCAAATTATCTACAATGTAAAATAAGAGACACAAATACATATCATATATATTTAATATAATGCAAATATTCTACCCACACAGATTCTCATTGAAATGGAAAACAAAGAAATTTATTAAATAATAAACTGAGGTTTGTTACAAAAAATAAGATTTTAGTATATAAGTCTTTCACCTGAGTCAACCCACGGGGCCAAACTGGATTTTAAAGCAGTTATTGGTTCAAATTCGTCGAATATACCTATTCTAATCCCACCTGTTTAACTAGCAGTGTTTGAAATCTAGCCTCATATTTTGTAATAGTGGCTTATGTCACATTAAAATTTATGTCGGGAAATATTCAATTATAACAATGTCACATTAGATTTGTTATGGCGTCATGGGTTAATGTGTAGAGGATTGATGTTCTAGCTAAGTATATAGGAAGAGTAATGTTACACTGACCAAATTTGAAGCTCAAATGACATGACAGTTGATTATTTAAAGTTTTTATTGAGGTCCAAATGACATGACACCAATCAAAGAAACCCTAATCAACTGTCATGTCATTTGAACTCTAAATTTGATCCCAAAATTTGATCAGTCTAGCATTACTGATATAAGAAACACATATATGAATACGATACGACAAAACTTGAAAAATAAAGCTACAGATATATATAGAACACATCTATAGTAAAATAATTTTTATATTTTTACTACTATACGATAACTTGATAAATATAATTTGTAATAAATTATATAACAATATATGGTAAATCCCTAAAGAGAACATGACTAATTAAAGAAATTAGAATCAAGATTTAAAAAGTTGGTTTGCTTAAATCGTTAAGCAACAACTTTTTTTTATTGTAATGCTTGTTCCCAAGAGATTGGTATAATTAACATATTTCATGCTTTTTTGACTCATGATAGTAGATAATATGTATGAAATTACTCATGTGCCTTTAAAATTGTATGCATTTTTCTTTATGTATTGTATTATAAGTGGATTTATGAGAAAAAGACAATGATTAAAATTAAAAGTTATATATATCGTTTGCATATACACTTTCATACCCAAAGCATATGCATAGAGGATATGTGTCGACACAATATTTAAATATTTAATTATTATTAGGTACAAATAATATGTATTGAAAACATATTTGCGAATATTCCATATATGTCATTAGTATACAATGAATATTGTCTTTGACGTTGTATTCAACGTTAATTGGTCGATCTTGAAGAAATATATGTGACTCAAAGCCGACTACCTGTCTTTTGGTGGGCCCGAGTTGTTCATCACTTCACTTTTGTGGGTTGGTGAGATGCATATTGTCATCCCCGTATCATTGGCCAGAAGAATCTAGGCACTCTTAACACCTACGTCATGTTTGTGCAGTTTGTTGGTGGTGGATTAGGATGTAACATAGTCACAGGTTTGAAGCCAATTTGGACAGATGATAATGTGGGAATTATTGAACCCAACATCACCCGGCGCACGTTATAATATAACACTAGAAGACAAGACATTATGCAGAACGGTGGGTTTGGGTCTGGGAAGGCTGTCTGCCTTAGCATAAATAGTGATGGCTCTGCTTTCCCTGTTGTTTTTGTGACCACCCCTTTCTTTTTTACTGCGTTTGGATTCAAGTCAAAAAAGAGTCAGTCAAGCAACTCCTTTCACTCCCTACCCCACTAGAAAGTGAAATAACACATACGCTGTCTCTCCCAGATTCCTTTCTTTATTTCAAACCCCCTCTCTCTCTCTCCCTCCCTCTGTGTTTGTTTGTTCTGTAGCTGCCCAGTTCTTCTATGTTATCACAGTTTGTGGGGTAGCTCATGTTTTCTTTGTCAGGATTAGATCCCCACAAATCGATTTAATAAAGAAAAGAAACAAACCAGATTCTCCTTCTTTGCCCCCCCCCCTCTCTCCACCTACATTTTTTAAGGAGTTGCCTTCCCTTGATTTTCTTTCTCAGATGAAGACAACCATGGCAAAGAGTTCCCAAGACTTGCCCTCTAAGAGGCAGTTCCACTGGACAACCAAGGTCAGCAATGAAGATGAGTTCCCAACCTTCAAGTCCTTCTTAAACACTGGTCAAGAAGGAAAACGGGAGAACGATAAGGTGCCTGCACTAAAGCCATTAGAAGTTCCTTCCGCCAAAGCTTCCTCAAACACCAGTGAGGAAGAGAAAAAAGAGAACGGAAAGGCGCGAATTCCTGAACTGGCAACTTCAGTGCATGCACAAAGGAAGAAACTCCAAGCAATTGCAGTTTCTAGGCTGCGATCGGTTCTCACAGCATTTGGTAAGAACCGATCGTACCTACCACATGGTCTTGGACCCCGAGTGGTAGGTACCCTTTTCGGCTATAGACGTGGGCATGTGCATTTCGCATTCCAGAAAGATCCCAACTCTCAACCAGCGTTCTTGGTCGAACTTGCCACACCAATAACTGGATTGGTTCGGGAAATGGCATCGGGATTGGTTCGGATTGCGTTGGAGTGCGATAAGGATGAAGAGAAGAAGGTGGCAAGACTTGTGGAGGAGCCTCTGTGGAGAACTTATTGCAATGGAAAGAAGTGTGGGTTTGCGACAAGGCGGGAATGCGGGGCTAAGGAGTGGAAGATATTGAAAGCTGTGGAGCCAATTTCAATGGGGGCTGGTGTTTTGCCAGGGGAAGGAGATGGACCTGAGTCTGATGGTGATCTCATGTATATGAGGGCTAAATTTGAGAGAGTTGTTGGGTCTAGAGATTCTGAGGCATTCTATATGATGAACCCTGATAGCAATGGAGCTCCTGAACTTAGTATTTACTTGCTCAGAGTCTGAACAGCCATGTAAACTAGGCCTGAGTTGATTAGGTCTTTCTTTTTTTCTTTTTCTTTTTCTTTTTTTAATTTTTTTTGGGGGGTTTTTAGACTGTAGAAGACTAAACTAATGGCAATCCTTTGAGGTCTGGAGCTAAGAACATGAAGATCTAGTTCTCTCCATGTTTTCTTTCTGTTTCTGCTTTTTCTTTGGTGGGGGTTATAGAAACTGGAAACTGGAAATTGGGCTTATTGTATTTTTCAGTTTTTTTGGGTGGAATGTGATATATATATATATGTCATTACATGACGATTGGAGGCAGTCTAGAAATATATCCGGGTATAGTTTCTCATTTTGCAAGCATCTTGTTTTTTTTTTTTAAATATATTTTTGATCAGTTTATCTTGTTTGGTTTCCGCCTTTCTAATTTTGTGTTGATCATTTCTTTTTTGATGAGATTTATTTAGTTTGGTTCCGATTGATCAAAAGCGCCAACGCGAGTAGGATTAGAATGAGTATAAACTTGATCTTTCGCTTAAGCATTATGTATGGTGAGTAGTTTGTACTAACTAATACAAGGATTTGTCTGAGGAATATTTTTTAATGGAAAGTGTTTATGAATTCAGAAAGGGGAAATTATGGTTCTGATTAAACTTAGTAGGTGTATGACATTTACTTGGAGATACTTTCTAAAGCCCATTTGATCATCATGTCTGGTTTGTTTTAAAAGGTGTGCTATATTTTCCTTTTAGAAAATTGAATGGCTGATACAGGATCAATAGGAAAAAAAAAATGGCTGGTACCATGAGTTGGCTAAATGTAATTGAGTCATTAGGATTCTTTTCAAAGGTGTTCTTGGTATGGAGGTATAAAAGTACTAATGTACTCTCTCTCTCTCTCTCTCTCCCCGTTCTCCCTTCTATTTGAGTATGCAGGCACGCCTGATGCCATTTGTCTTGACAATGGCTGCTTCCCGACAAGCTTGGTATTGTCTCTCTCTCTCCTCTTATCTTTTTCCGGAGTTTGATTTTCATGCTTGAATGATATTAGGTAAAGTGAAAATAAATAAGCCAGCAATCTACAATTTTTTTTCTTTCTTTCCTTTGCTTTCCTCCCTTCTCTTCTCTTTTCCTTTGTTTTGTTTTTTCATTGTTTATAGGATTTGTGGGTTCCTTTTGCAAGTGGCAACTATAGTTTAATACTTTACATGAAATTTCGGCATCTGATCCAAAGGATATCAAATGTTCCAATCATTGATTTTGGTGCATATTTTTAGTTGGTCTGCATTGATCAAAGTAATATGAGAATCCCAAGAAATTAAACTAAAGATTTAATCATAGAAGTCCACAAAAGCAAATCCATAGGAAAATTTGTTTCCCTGACAGGTAATGCTGCAGCAGATTTGGCTTTGTATTTTGTTGACTACCATGTTCCACCAACACTTCCAAACTATAATGCTTTCGGAGTTATATTTTTCACCAATTATATGGATTCTACGGGAAGAACTGCTAATTATTTTTAAATAGAAATTTTAAATTAGAATGTGCTTATTTTCTGCTTTCAATATCAATTCTTTTACACCGAGCAAGTCTAACTATAAAAAAATATCGTATCATGTGTTGGACACGTGATACTATCTAAAAAAATGATACGTGATCACTTTTATAAAAAAAAATTGACGGATTATCTGATTAGGGACCAAAGTGACATGAGTTGAATATTTTAAGGACCAAATAGATACAATAAAGACTAAACTAATAAAAAATTCATACTTTAAGGATTAAAAATACTATTAACCCTAAATTTTTACTTCACAAACCATTTTGTTTTCACCAAAGCCTCATAGTTCAGTTGTAGCTTGAGTTTAGCTCATGGCATTAAACAAGAACACTTTTGTAAAAGAAAAGGAAAGAAAAGAAGTTTGTCATAGGAAAGAAGTAGTAGACCTGCAGCTTAAAAATTTTCCATTTTCCATTTTCCATTTGTAAATTCATGAACACCAGAAATTCCATTGTGGAACCATAAATTTAGGAGCATTAAGGAAAAAGGACAGGACAACATGAGTTGAGATCTATCTGATGACTTGAAAAAAAAGAAATGAAGTTTGGATACCCAGGTCAAAGTGATTCGGAGAACCGGATTTTGACTATAATTATTTCGAGATTAAAATTTTGAGTCTCATAAGAGATATCTTTGTCAATCATGTATCAATAACCTATAGATATTTGCACGTATCCAAAATGTATAAATACAAGGTTTCGATGCTTCTAAACTAGAGTAAATTATATTTTATTCTTTTAAATTATTATCTTTGTTTTATTTTGTACATTCAACTATAAAATTTCTCATATTGTACCTCAAAGTATAAACTTTGTTTCATATAACTTCAATAGATAATGATAATTTTGAAAATATGTCAAATAAGGGAGGAGTTTTTCGTTAAGTGTCTAGTACCAGTTTATTTTATATCTTTTTCAGTCAAATGATTGTTGGGAAGAAAAATAAGGTCGGCCAGAAGAAGAAAATTTGGAGCTTAAGAAGGGCGGCAAAGTCATGGATAAATATTTTTCTTAATTTTTGACATGTTTATGTGTAATATACAGTTACTTATTGGTAGTACTGACCATTCACTTGTACATTTACCATTAAAAATTTAATATTCGTTATCTATTGAAGTGATATGAAATAAAATTGATAATTTATAGTGTAATGTGAGAAATTTTATAGTTGAGGGTATAGAATAAAACAAGGGTAATGATTTAAGGGGATAAAGTATAATTTACCCTCTAAAAATAAGAAATAAAAAATTGTGCTTTGGTCATGCGGAAAAGAGAAGTTTGTAAGACTGCCATCATCTCTCTCCTTGTTTCAAGGCTTTCAAGTATTGTCTCTTTATGCAAAAGTAAGAAAAAGGAGGCCGAGGGCCATCTTGCAGAGTGGCTGTGTGGATTGCAGCATGGATTTAAAAGATTTAATGGAGATTACATTCACGGTAATCGAGGTTGTTTTTTTGATCATGTACTCATCATCATTCCAGTATTCAATTATTATTTGCTCTGAATAAAGTTTGCCCTGTTGCGGCTGCTTTATACCATAAACAATTCAATCAGGATAAGCCCAAAACAAAGGCCATTGAGCAAGTATTACAGGTGCCTCCACTAACTAACAATTTTTTTTTTTTTTCCCTTACAAATATCCTAATTGTTTGTCTTTTGGATTAATGATTATATCACAAATCTCAGGCATACCTAATCAATTGTAAATCACGCACATTGATTAACTTCAAATTAGTTATTATAAGAGAGACTTTAATTTCAGGTGTATAAAAATATATTTAGCTTATTCTTCGATCGCTAAATTAATTTTTACACATCTATTATTCAAATTATTATATGCACTATATGTCATGCTTACGTTATAGGTTTCGCACTATGACACTAAATCCCATAAAAGCTCTTATTAAACAATCAAGTTGAAGGTAGGTTTCTCACGTTCCAAACTTTGATAATTTAGTAAAATTACATCCTTATTAATGAGAAATCTTAATCAATAAATCCATTGGTTAAATTTGAATTATATTCGGTTAGGAACACTCTAACTTTGGATATGTGAATTTATGTCTTACTCATTGTTTGATCATTGAACCAACAAATACACATATTATTAAAGTCATATGCACTCTCTATGAAGCCTATAACATAGTTTATACACTATTTCATTGAAACCCATAAAAACTTGGATAAAACAATCAAGTTGAAGTAGGTTTTATCACGTTTTAGATATTTGGAACGTGACATAGTTTATGCACTATTTCATTGAAGTTTGTAAAATTTACCCTAAAACAATCGACTTCAAGGTAGGTTTTGTCACATTGCAAATTGTTGATAACACAATTTTGGTCATCTAATGAAATTATGCCCTTATTAATGGGAAATATAAATCAACAAATACACTTGTAAAACCTAACTTTAGTTGTGATTAGGGGGACTCTAACTTTAAATGTGTGAATTTGCATTTCATTATTCGATCGTTAAACCTGTTAGAGTAATCTAGTATATTAGCATTAGGGGTAGATTAGTCATTTATATTACTCTGTTGCCCTAGTATAAATTCGTTTGTGATATAGACCTGGTTTATACTTAATCAATATATTTTTTCTCTTGCATTGATAAACATCAACATGGTATCAGAGCCTTAATCTCTAAACTCAAATAATAATCTCTGATTAAATTCTAGAAGAAGAGAACCTGATGAAACCGACGTGAAGACAACCAGTTGAAACCGATGCCAAGACTTGGTGAACCCCCACGACAAATAGTACTGACATCATCATCGCTAGCGATGACGTCATCAGTCTCCGACCGTGAATACCACCTTAATCGATTCTTCATGGGCTTCTCAATGCTGTGCTCCCTTTCTTGTTTCGAGCTCATCTAGTAAGTCTTCTGGTCTGGTTTCTTGTCTTCACAAAAGCCAACTACTCCTATCCTCTATTTTGTTGCTTCTGGTCTAGTAAATGCACCGACTGCCTCCCTCTGTTTCTTACTTCTGGTTTGTGGTTGGATTTCTGGTTTTTTGTGTGATTGGATTTCGATTTCTTGCTGTTGTTGCCTCATGATTCTCACTGAACTGTTTTTCTTCTTGTCGAGTTGGTATTCGGTGGGTCTTTTGATCCACTAGTGGGCTGTTGTTTCCCTGGGCCTTGACGTTTTTGTGGATTTTGTTTGCTATCTACTAGGCTTTGTATTATTGAACTTTGGTTTGTTGGGCTTTGTGACTAGTGATTTTCTGGGCATAGTTACTGGTGTTGCTGGGTTAAATTGTTATTTGGTGTTGTTGGGTTGTTTGATTTTCGTTATTGGGTGTTGCTGAATTTATTGTTATTTTCTCTTTTATTTTGGGTATTATTTTGCTAAGACCTCTTGTTAGCATTATGGCAAGTGGGCATTCTGATTCTCTTCAAGCTATTAGTGTCAGATTAAATGGTGAAAATTATGTATATTGGTCTTATGTTATGAAGAATTTTCTGTTAGAAAAAAAGATGTGGAGTTATGTTAGTGGAGCTTTGCAAGCTCCAAAAAATTCGAAGGCAGAGAAATATGTTGAATTAAAGAATACCTGAGAAGTCAACAACACTAAAATTATCACTTGGATTAACAACTCAGTTGATCAGACAATTGGTGTGCATTTGACTAAGTTTAACACAGTCAAACAGATTTGGGATTATTTAGCTACATTGTTTGTTCAGTCTAATTTTGCAAAGACATATCAGCTTGAGCATGAAATTCAAGCTGCATGTCAGGGTGATAAGACCATACAGGAGTTCTACTCAGTTATGATTGGATTTTGGGATCAGTTAGCACTTGCTGAACCAACTGAATTGAGTACTCAAATGGTATATTGTATTTTTAGGGAGGAGCAGCTGTTGATACAGTTTTTGATGGCCCTTAGATATGACTTTGAGGGCCTTCGTGGTTCTATTCTCCATCGTCTCCCACTTCCTACAGTTGATGCAGTAGTGAATGAGCTTCTGGCTGAAGAATTAGGTTTTAAGACTCTTTCTGGAAAAGGGTCTTCTTTCATTGCCTAATCAGACTGTACTAGTTATACCACCTAGAGGGACTCCTCATTCACAGACTAAATATCAGAGTCGAGCTGCTTCAGATGAATGTAGTTTTTGTCGTGAGAAGGGTCATTGGAAAGCTCAATGTCCTAAATTAGTGAACAAGAATACCAAAGGGGCCTTACAGCAACCATTTAGGCCCAAAGATTGTCATACAGCCGCAACTGCTTCACCAGTGGATGAGACACTTCCATCAGCTCCCAACATGACTATGATAGTTGATCAGTTGTAAAAACTTCTTTCCCTTCATCAACCAGGTGTCCTATTAGTTTCTCCTTTTGCAGGTTTATTTACTACAATACCTTTAGGTATCTCTCGAATTGCCTGGGTCTTTGACTCAGGAGCCACCCATCATATGACTAGTAACTCTTCCTTATTTGTTTCTATTGTTTCATCTCCCTCTAAATCTGTTCTTACAACCAATGGCACCCAAATGTCTTTGACTGGTGTTGGAACTATCGTGTCTTCCCAACTTACACTTCTTGATATCTACTATATTCCTCAACTTACTTTAAATTTAATATCTGTTAGTTAGTTGTTTGATTCAGGATTCTTAGTTCATTTTTCTTCTACTGGTTGTGTTGTGCAGGATCCACGGTCCAAGAAACTAATTGGGGCAGGCCATAGAAATAGAGGGTTGTATGTGTTGGACGAACTTCATGTCCTTGAAGTTATTACATCTACTGTTGATTTATCCTCTTTTCAATTGAGTCTAAAATCGTCTAGTTTTTGTTTATGGCAGTCTTGTTTAGGTCATATTTTTCATTCTCGTTTAAAATTTTTAGTTTCAACTGGTAGTTTGGGTAGTTTAGAGTGTCATAATATTTCAGATTGTAGTAGCTGCAAGTTGGTTAAATTTACTGCATTACCTGTCAATAAAAATAATTCTCGTTCCCTTGCACCTTTTGATCCTGTACATTCTGATATTTGGGGACCAGCTCCTATTGTTACTAAAGGGGAGTCTAGATATTATGTTTCTTTTATTGATGATCATACCAGATATTGTTAGGTGTATCTAATGACACGTAAGTCTGAGTTCTTTTCTATTTTCTATATCTTTCGTGCTATGGTGCGTACTTAATATTTTTCAATCATCAAATATTTTCGTTGTAATCAAGGTGGAGAATATTCTTTTAGTATTTTTCGTGATTTGTTGAAATCTGATGGCACTATTTTTCAGTCTTCTTGTACTAACACACCTACTCAGAATGGAGTGGCAGAACAAAAACATTGTCATATTATTGAGACAGCTCATTCACTGTTGTTGTCATTCGATGTCCCTAGCTTTTTTTGGGAAGAAGCAGTTCTTATAGCAGTTCATCTAATCAATTGCATTCCTACAATCCTTAATTCTAGTGTCTCACCTTTGAAAAACTATGTGGTAAGACACCTGACTATTTCTCCTTACGTGTGTTTAGATGTACATGTTTTATTCTGTTACCTAGTGTTCATCGTACCAAACTCTTGGCTCGTTCAGTCTTATGTGTTTTTTTTTTTGCTACAGTGAGGGACAAAAGGGATTTTAATGTTATGATCCTAGTACACAGAAACTCTATGTCTCTCGCCATGTTGTTTTTATGGAGCATATTCTTTTTTTCTCTATTCCATCTAATTTTTCATCTCTGCATAAATCTGATCTTGTATATCTTGATCCATTTCCCTCTAATGTTTCTCCTGATTCTTATGTTGGTGATATGACTGTGGCTGAACTTCCTTCCCCTTCTTTTTCTTCTTCCTCTTTACCTAAGTTGTCTGTTACCTGTCCCCCGATTGTGCATACTTATGTTCGTAAGCTTCCCACTTTCTCCTCCACAGATTTTGTGCCTCCATCTGTACCTCTTGGCTCCCAATCAATTTCTGACACCGTGGATCACACTCCCCGCTACTCTCAGTGTACTCGGAAGTGTCCTAACAGGTTTAGTTGATCCAACTCTTGCTATTCTTCTGTTTTTTGTTCTTTCCTGATTTCTATACATTCTCTGTCTGAACCAACCTCCTATAAGGAGGCTATACTTGATCCTTTCTGGCAACAGACTATGAATGAGGAGCTTTCTGCGCTACATAAGACTTGAGCTTGGGAGTTGGTGTCTTTACCACCTAGTAAATGCCCCATTGGTTGTAGGTGGATTTATAAAATCAAAACTCAATCTGATGGTTCTGTAGAAAGGTATAAGGCTAGATTAGTGGCCAAGGGTTTTGCTCAAAAGTATGGGCTTGACTATGATGAAACCTTTGCCCCAGTGGCTAAGATGACCACTATTCGCATAGTAATTGTTGTGGCAGGTATTCGTCAGTAGAGCCTATCCTAGATGAATGTGAAAAATATTTTTCTTCATGGTGATTTGTCTGAAGAAGTCTATATGACTCCTCCTCCTGGGTTGCCTTATAGTCCTGGTCATGTGTGCAAACTTCACAAGACTTTATATAGTCTTAAACAAGCCCGAGGGCATGGTTTATAAAATTTTATTCAGTCATCTATGACTTAGGCTTCTGTGCTAGTGATCATGATTCTGCTCTCTTCCTTCGATCCACTTCTTCTGGTTTCATACTTCTATTACTTTATGTGGATGAAATGATTATTACAGGTGATGACAATGCTGGAGTTCAGTTGTTGAAAACTCAGTTACAGGATTATTTTTAGATGAAAGATTTGGGTCCACTTCGATATTTTTTAGGGGTTGAGGTTGCTTCCTCTCCCAAGGGTTATCTTATTTCTCAGTCAAAATATGTCTTAGATGTTATTTAGCGAGTTGGTTTATCGGATGCTCGAACTCTTGACACACCCTTGAAGCTTAATGTTTGTTATACTTCCTCTGATGGTTCTGTTCTGCGTGATCCTACTTTATATCATACTATTGTTGGGAGTTTGGTGTATCTTTCTATTACTCATCCAGATATTACTTATGCGGTTCATGTGGTTAGTCAATTTGTTGTTGCTCCTATCACACTTCACTGGGCTGCTGTTCTTCGGATTCTTCAATATCTACAGGGTACGTTACATTAGAGTTTATTATTTTCTTCTTCTTCTCTGTTGAGCTCCGTACTTACTGTAATGCAGACTAGGCTGGTGACTCTATGGATCGCAAATTCACCACTGGTTTTTGTCTCTTTCTTTGTGATTCTTTTATTTCCTAGAAAAGTAAGAAAGAAACTATTGTAACTCGTTTTTCTGCTGAAGCTGAGTATCGTGTTATAACATCTACCACAGCAGAGATAGTTTGGTTGCATTGGTTGCTTGCTGATCTTGGCATTTCCTTGACTACACCTACTCCTATGTATTGTGATAACATCAGTACTATCCAGATTGCTCACAACTTTGTGTTTTATGAACGCACTAAACATATACAGATTGATTGTCACTTTGTACGCCATTATCTTCGGTTGGGCACGATCTCTCTCCCATATCTTCCTTCTACTATGCAGTTGGCTGATTTTTTTCACCAAATCTCACACTATCGCTCGCTTTCGTTTTCTCCTTGGCAAACTTTTGATGTTGGATGTTATCACATCATGAGTTTAAGAGGGGATGTTAGAGTAATCTAGTATATTAGCATTAGAGGTAAATTAGTCATTTATATTACTATGTTGACCTAGTATAAATTCGTTTATAAAACAGATCTAATTTACACTTAATCAATATATGTTTCCTCTTTCATTGATAAACATCAACAAAACCAACCTCTGCACGTTTATTACTAGTATGCACTGGGTTATGTCTCTGGCATAGTTTATGCACTATTCACCGAAGCCAATAAAATCTCACATAAAACAATCGAGTTGAAGGTAGGTTTTGTCATATTCTAAATTATTGGTAATGTAATTTTGATAATTTATTGAAATTCTATCCTTATTGATAAGAAATCTAAATCAATGAACGCAGACCAAAGGGATACTTAGCCCTATCATTTGTATTCCCATATATGACACTTTTAACACAAAAAATTTGTCAAACAAACGGGGCATCCAAAAATATCTTAAATAAAAAAAAGTAAGGATTGAAATGAAAAAAATATATCATATTAACACAATTCAAAAATCGTCATGAACCTAAATTAACACCATTACAAAATTATCCTGTCAAATATTGTTTCATAGCGGTTTTTCTTTCCTATGAGTGTTCATTTTTTTAATTTCTTGCTAAATCTAATAAATAGGTTGTCTAGTTTATATTGAACTATAAATCGAATTTCCAAAAAATAGAAAAAAACTCAACTGAACTAATATTGTTTAACGAATCTACTCTTAGCTACAAGGACAATTGATTTTAATTATCTGTTGCTATGACTTCTCGAATGCTATAAAAATATTCTCACGTTGCAATTAAACCAAATCAACAAAATCAAATTTTCACTACTTAAAAAAAAATTAATTTAACTGACATTTTTATTATTTCGGTGTCTATTTTGCACTATTCAAGTATTTTTTTAAAAAAAATACGAACATTAGTAAGGGGAAAGCGATACAAATAAGGAAAAAAAATTGTTATTTGGTTTAGAATATTTTTTTTTGTGCAATTGATTTCAATTATTTTTTTATTTATCAATGATATTTTTTATTGGTAATTAGCTTGACTTTGAATTTTTTAGTTTTTTTTTGGTGCAATTGATATCACTTGTTATTTTTTATTGGTGATTAGCTTGATTTTGAATTTTTTTTATTAGTGATTAGCTTGACTTTGAATATCTACAACATAATTTTTTTTTTAATATTTAAATATTCTCTAATTTATAAAATTATACAAATGTTTTGACTAAAAATGTCTAATTAGGATCGTCAAGACAAATAATGCAAAGTGAGAAAGAATATGAGATATATATATATATAGAGAGAGAGTTATATGAGAGATGTGGGTGTGTTTAAAATGTCTATGAAAGAGAGAGAGAGAGAGAGAGAGAGTGAGAGAGTTAAAAGGAATTTATATATATCTCCAATGGTTTGAATCAGAATGAGGAGAGATAAAAGTAATGTAGTAGAGTTCTGTAGGAATGTAGATTCATTAGGATTGTCGGATCAATAGTACTGAACCGATTTGAACTGCGAAAAACTCAAGACAAACTAAACTAGCTACTTTATTATATAGATATGCAGTTCAAAATAGCCCAAATAATTACCCAAAAACCAATTAAAACTTCCAACTAGAAATCCTTATAGCTTAAATATCGTGTGAGAGGGTTCTAAAGTCACTTGTGAAATTCTTATTGAGATTTAATTTGGGGTTACACTGTGAGGAGCTAATTCGTTCTATCTATTAAATTAATTGTTGGACCTGTTATTAAATGTAGTCCACTATTAAGGCTGATGAGTATGTTAAAGTAAAAATTTGGGGTTTTTAGTCATCTTGAGCGAACTTTTAATGAGTTAAATTCATTACTTAAACTTTTTTTAGAATAACTTCTATTTTAATCTTTTTGTAAGACAAGTCCAATTTTTTTTTAATATCTCCAAAATAACCTTTCCTGTGACATTGAAAGCATTCTTCAATTTTAAATCACTTTTTTTAAACATTTATGCATTAATTCAAGGTCAATGAAAATCTACCAGTAAACGTTTTTTTTTTCATAAAATTTGAAATTCAAATTTAAGCTCTTAAATTTAAACTTTTCCATATAATTTTAAAATCAAATTTATACTTCTCCAAAACTAAACTCTCTCTCTCTCTCCCCTAAGTAATTAGTTAAACCCATTTGTTCTCAGAATCCTAACATCTCAAAACTGCTACCTCACCACTACTTGAAAACTTGAACGCACGGCTCATCTTCGTCCTTCTCCGTCTTATCCGACGGCAGACTTCAAAATGGGAAAAAAAAAAAAAAAGATGATAATATCTACGTTAAAGCCTACGAAAAGATGCCGTCATCATCATCATCATCAGTAACCATGCTCCATGGCGTTCATGACTGGATCGATTGTAGGCAAAAGGTTCTGCAAGCAAGTAACGGTGTTTACTTTTAATGTAATGATTTTTGAGATTTTTCTGGGAAGTGTATATGAAGAAGGTCCTTGTGGGTTTTTTCTTCTTCCTATTCTTCTTCATCCATAGTTATTGGGTTCATGTTCTTGCATAGAGTTTGACAAAAAAATGTATGCGTTATCAACTGCCCAAAAAAAGTAGTAACCTGCTCAGTGTGTCACTAGTTTGACCATCTAATTTTGTTCAATATTGAATGTTACTATTTTTTATTTGAATATTCCTATTTTACTTCATATATATAAACTCTTAGATTTTAGGAGTTGTTAGTTTCAAAGTTGTTTTAATAAAATATAAGTATCGAGGGTATTTTGTACAATGGAGATCAAAATTGACTTTTTTCCCAAATGAGTGTTTTGAGTGAATTTAGTCCAAATAAGGCTACAAAAAGAGACTTACCCATTTCCGGTGAAAGTGAAAATAGTCAACCCAACCTAAAAAAGGTTGAGCAAGTCTAACCCATCTAGAACAAATGACCCAAGGCTAAACCCAACCTAATAATCAGAAGGGGTTCACAACTACTGCCAGGTTGGCCCATTAAAGGAGAAAGTCTATTTAAAACATCAGACAACCCAGTGATCTTCAAGAAGGACACAAAAGGAATTGCACCAACTAATTCCACACTGGACGAAGGAGACCCATCTCCAGGGTGCTACATCACCAACTTCTAGAATACTACATCATGTCTAGGAAATATAACCTCTAAGGACCAAATATTCTCTCTCAAAGTCCTAACAAGATGGGGAACACTCTCATCATTACTTGATGACCACATTACTCTAGTGTATATATAGGCAAAGCCTTCTCTCACTATGATGGATGAGTAAATGTATTCACAGAGAATTGCAATCTTCTTCCCCAAGAGGACAAAAGACTCTATTAGAGTAGACTAGCCAAACTCTTCAGCTTGGTGAACCACCTAACTCCTTGTGTTCTTCCTACTGTTATTTTGCTCACACACACACACACACTCCTAACTTATTCGTAACCAGAGGAGCTCTTCAGCTCTCTCATCTCTCACTTCTTATTTTTCTACACCTTCAATTTGACGCCATCAAGGGAAATGATTGTCATCGTTCTACTCTGAAACTACATAAGCTCTGTTTGATTGATGGTTCGAACGAGAACTATGAGGTAAAACCCAAAAAACAAACAATGAAATCCTCCACCAACAGCTCCTCCATAGAATCCGCCTTTGGTAGAAGAACTTGAAACCTATTAGGAAACTATGTTTCTCCTTCTCAGGCAAAGCTATGAAATCATTGCCCTTCTCACTGCCTAACATCCTTTAAATCCTCAGAATCCTCTGCTTCCTCCACAATCTCTGAATGGGGTCACTGAGGAGGACTGTCGAAGCCCCTCTGGGGCAAATGTTCATTAGTGTCAAGCTCAGACAGAGTGTGAGGACGAGGCACAAAGCAGATCTAGGGGAGAAAGGAGGCACGACCCTCCATCTCCTCCTTTTTAGAACCCCTCTGAACCAATATTGGGAAGAGACCACATCAGGGAAGTCCAAAATGAGTTGGGCTATGTGAGAAACATTATGAAGAATCGAGGTTTGATTTCCATCGAGGTCCTGTTTCCATGGAGGCCCTGGTCCAGCAAAAATAGTCAAGATGCCCCAAATTGAGGCGTTTGATTGAACTAGAGATCCATTTGAACACCTAAACAATTAAAAGAACCAAATGGAGCTTCATGGGTATTAGGACCATATTCGGTGTAGGGCCTTCGCAATCACGCTGAAAGGCATAACACTGACTTGGTACAACAAGTTGCTACCATCTTCAATCTCCTCTTTCAAAGAGTTGTCCATGCAGTTCATTTCTCAATTCATCGGTGCGAGCACCTCCAGGTCCTTAACAGTATTTATTGATGGACTCTAAGCCTCTGAATTCCTTTTTCAGTCTCTAAAAACATGCATGCCAACATGGACGAGGTACTGCCCAAAACACAAAAGTATATTATTGGGGAAGAAGTCCTCCAAGCTAGATAAAGCTCTTTAGTTGTGTCAAAGTAACACGGAGGCAAGCAAACAAAATAGCCAAGTCCCAACGAGAGTCAAGATCGATCTCCCAAGAGAAAAGGGGATGTTTGAGATCAGTTAGGCTCTCCCAAACCAAAGTTTCAACCGAAGTTCACACTAGAAAGACATATTCCACTAAAACCTTCTAAGAAAGATATATTCTGCTAGAAAGATATATGCTCGATGTGACATTTGAGCATGAGTGAATTTATTTCCTCAACACCTATAGGGGCTACCATGATATCCACCTTTTCGAGTCGAATCAGGAGAAGACTTGCTTTATCACACCACAAGGGGTACTGTTACAAAGTAATGTCTTTAGGACTCAAGAACGCGTGAGCAACTAATCAGAGGCGAGTTACCCAAAAATTCAAGGGAATGCTCAGAAAAATTATGGAAGTCTATGTAGACAACATGCTAGTCAAGAGCCACAAAACATCTAACCACCTAGTAGATTTGCAAAAGACCTTTGACGTACTATGGGAGTACAAGATAAGCCTTAACGCTTTAAAATGTGCCTTTGGCATTCGCTCAAGGTAATGTTTGGGTTTTTTGGTCACTAAAAGAGGGATCAAAGTCAACCCTAACCAACCCTGATTGAGCTCCAACCCCTAAGGACAGTGAAGGAGATGCAGAGGTTATCCGAGATAGTTGTTGCGCTCAACAGATTCACATCTAAGTCATTCAAAAAGTGCAAACCATTTTTCCAAGCACTGAACCAGAACGAGGACGGAGTATGGACTTAGGAGTGCGAGGAAGACTTGAAGAATCTAAAGTCATAACTAGAAGAATCTAAAGTCATAACTAGAAGAATCATCACTCCTATCAACTTCTGAATAAGGAGAACAACTTGATTTGTATCTAGTTGTCTCTAAGCATAGGGTAAGTAGGGTGCTCATGAAGAAATCCAATAAGGAAATGAAGCCAATGTACTACATCAATAAAACCTTCCTCGACGCAGGAATGAGGTACTTATCTTGGGAAAAATTAGCCCTAGCTTTGGTCATTATGGCTCAGAAATTAAGGCATTACCTCCAAGATCATATGATCATAATTTTGACTGAATAGCCTTTAAGGCCCTATTTAGAAGAGTTGACCTATCGGGTAGAATATCTAGATGGGGGGTGAAGCTCAGCGAGTATGATGCCAATTTCGAACCACAAACTGTGACTAAGGGGCAAGTGAACGCTTAATTTTTGGCTGAGTTTACCCCTAGTGTAAATAAGATTCCCACTACATCTGCCTCATTATCTGTAGAAGTTATGAAAAGATTTAGGAGATTTGATAGAGATGTTACTCTTTGTAACTGGGTCATCGTTAATATTTTTTGGGTTATTTGGAAGGAACGTAGCACTAGAATTTTGAAGACCGAAATGAGTGTGAATGGATTATGGGATAGTCTTCTTAACATCTTTTTGGTCATTGATTTCAAAGACTTTCAAAGGAATTTTGTTTTTGTTTTTGTTTTTCAAGCGGGATGGCGAGCTTCGAGTGATTTATAGGTTGCCTTTTATTATTTCTTTGTTTTTCTTTTTTTTTTATCCCAATATTGGTTGGATTTCTTAAACAATCTTTTCTGATGTACTTTATCATTTGTAAGTAATACAAGAATCTTGTTTCTTATCAAAAAAAAAAAAAAAAGGCACGTGGTTGTGTAAGATCATGTACTATATATAAATATGGCTAATACTATCTGAAGAGTTCTTATAAAATAACTAAAATGCTTATAGGAATTTTGACTCATTGTGGAAAGAATAAGTGTCAAGTTTGAGTTTCATGGGAATTGACTTTTGAGGTTAAATTGAGTTTCAGAACATTTAAGCTTGAAAAAGATATATAGGTAAGTTTATAAAAGCTTTTAAGGAAAAATAATGTTGTCATTGAATTTGAGAGGTTGAGAAACCTTGGTACATAGACATTCACTTTGTATAGCTGTTTTGGGTGGGGGGGGGGGGGGGGGGGGGGGGTAAATGGTAATTTTGATGTTCGGGTAATTTATTTGTAGAAGATAAAAAATGGTTATTAAATGAGATATTAGTAATTGAACGTCAATCTCAAATGCTCCAAATCACTTAAGAAGGTAGAAGTTTCAAGTTGAAGAAAAGAAGTTTGGAGGTATTCTGCGGCTGAAAATTTTTTGGAACTAACAGGTCTTTAGTCCAATGGTACTCCTTACCTTGTGAAGGTTTTGCTTTCTTGAGATCACGCATTTAAATTCCCCTCCCCCTCCCCCAAAAAAAAAATTTAAAAAGAAAAAATATATATATTTTGGAGAAAATTTGGGAAGGAAAGAATTTGACACTACTTCAATATTTTGGCCATAACTTTTTACCCCCACATTTGATTGAACGGATTCTTCTGGTATTGGAAAGAAGGATTCATGTTCTACAAAAGTGCATTTTCATGAAAATTTTGTGAATCGACCTCTAACTAGGTCAAAACTGGGCTAGAAGTTTGGACAGTAAGTTACTTGTGTCCGGACACAAATTGAGAATGTCTCTTTGCGATCTCATGCATGTGTTTACTGAAATTCCCTTGCTTTAAGAATTGTTAAAACTGTTGTATATGGTATAGGTGATCTGTTTAAAAAACATGATTTAAGAATTCTTTTGCTTAATGAACTCGAATGAACTTGAACTTCTATCGTAAAGTGTGTAGATATTTTTTTTTACCTCGAGGGGTTTGAAAATTCCTTATCAGTCATAGTGAGATGTTGGTTGCTTGCAAGGTTCCAAATCACAATTAGTTCACCTAAATTCGAGGCTGAGTAACCGGTTCATATACAAATTTTGGAAAGAGTTCGTTAAATACTGATGTGTTAGTATACACACTTCTTAAAACAATGCGGCCTGGAATTGATTGGATAGTTTGTTTTTTGTGCAGGATGGACTAGATATATTTGGTGTTTGAATTCTTAATAAATAACCTGCATACATTAGATTTTTCTATCACAAACTGTTTATTCTCTAAATAATCCATTACAGAATGAAATTTCTGTACTCGTATCAAAACATTAGATCGTTATTAAGGTGAGATGATTTATTTCAAAGGTTATATTTGTTTATTTTGTAAATTTGAGATTTACTTGTTTTTATATATTTGTAAAACTGGTTTAAGTTTGGAAAATTTTTTCTATAGAGCTAGTTGTGCCCACCACTATATTTAACGTTTTTTTTTTCATATATGAGTAGGGAGAATGAGATAAGATTAGATGTTGACTTTGACCCTAATATTGATCAAGAAGCTAAAGCTTGAGGAGATGATACTTAGTTAATTTACAAATTATTTTATTAAAAAGATTCATGAGTTTTAATTAGCTTAAAAGAATCAATTATTTTGCTTGGGAATTTTGGATGTAGACCCCTAATGATTGATTTTTATTTTTGGAATTTTTAGTTAGATGAAGTGGATGTTATTTGTGATTTAAATTCGTAGAGATTAATGATTTGTTAGACAGCTATAGATGCTATCACAGGTTAATCTTGAACTAAAAGATTTCTAATTTGATCACGTCTGTTGCGAAATTGGGGCGTGACAGGTAGAAACCGTTTCCTGTTACAAATTAGAGAAAAAAACAACCACATATGCGTACGTGCTACATTATCCACACCGTATGCAGATGTGTTATGAACAAACCTTCTAGCTAAGTTCATAACATAAAGCCTTCTAGCTACAGGAGTTTATTGCATTTGTTTCATAACAGGGAGAGGACTATTTTCTGATTGTTATCTACCAAACTCAAACCAAACTGGTTTCATAGTATCTTAATCCATGCTCTTCTAGAGGCAAAGAAATGAATATATTTTCAAACCTCAGGAGTTGTAGAGTTGAAACTAGTCCAAAAGGGACAACCTCAAGCAAACATCACTATGTTCTAAAATTCAAGTTTTCTATGCCCAAACCAGGCCCAAAGGATACCATCTCAAACAAGACTTACCAGCAAAGTTCCCATAAATTTAACCTGATAGTTTCTCATATTAGCTGCAAAAACAACCATAAGCCAGCAACCATATAATTGAATTCATTTCCTTCTATATAGAATCACCCTTGGTTCAATAGTTAGAGAGAGAGAGAGAAGACTGTTAAATGCTGGGATAGAAAAAACAAAACAAATGAAATAATACAGCTTCAATCATCATGTGTTCTCAAATCGGCCCAACAATTGGGAATTAAACTCTGTTAGAAAGATTAGCTCATGGGATCTACATGCTGCTGAGAATATCGTCTACATCAAAATATAATTGAATGATATAAGACGCTACACAATCTCCCTATATGGGCATGGTTAATTATATGAAACAAATTCAGTGAAAACAGGATACCACTAACCAAGTTAAGTCTTTCTTCCAGTCAATCGACCAGCCAGAGCAGAGAGAATGTCGCAAGGAAGAAAAGCCGTGAGCAGGCACCACGTTTTGTTCCCATCGCTTCTGGTTTAAACTCTATGCTTTCTTCACTTCCTCTTTAATTGCTTCAACGTTCAGGCCCTTTGACGAGCAAAACCTGGCTGAACGATGTAATTGATGACATGGGGTCCAAATATGAACACAAACCAGAAACATGGACATGCAAGCTCAATCAGTCACAGAAGAAAGGAATTCAAAAGCATAATTAAAATATAAACAAGAGCCTGAGAGCCGAGATGTCCAAGAAAATTTTTCACGGGGAAGGGAATTTTTGAAGAGGACACTCTAAATCATTGTCCTTTTTGAACTGTCATTTTATATACATGTTTACTCATATGCATGTTCATAAGATTGCATGCACAAAGACTTTGAACATGCACATCAATTTTCAAAGAGGAAAGAAGGCAAGAGGGAATGTATTACTCCACCTGAAGAAGCATGGAGGGAGCTGCTGCAGGTTCATTAGCAACATGGCTTCTGGTTTTTCTTCCATTTAATGTGGCAATTGATGGGCTGTTAACTGTTGTTATATCCCAAAAGCTCCGTTTTTTAGCTGTGGGTGCAGGAGACAAGAACCGATGACTTGGGCTCTTCAACTCAGCCCCAAGTGGCTCCTTTGGCCGCAAGCTCGCCCTGGTGACAACCCTCTTCAACCCTTCCCCTTCCACTCCTGCTACTTTGGAAACTTTTCGTGAAAGTTCACGAATAAAATCGTCCTTCTGCTTTATCTGTGATGCATGTTCCTTCTTCATTTTCTCAATTTCTGCCTCCAATGCTTTCACGGTCTGCCTGAGCCCTTTACCTGTCTCTTCTGCACCTTTTTTCTTTGTTTCTGGTGTGAAACAATTCCCAGCCAAGAAGGTGGATCTAGGCTTTCGTTTATCTTTTGGCAGGCCAGAAGATGGAGGAGGAGATAAGACAGAGGAAACTGTTGAAGGTGCTGGTGAGGCATTTGCTGTCAAGGCATTTGCTTGGAAACTTAAAAGCTTTTGTTGCTGGCGAGCCAATTGTATTCTCAAATCACGATTCTCTTTCTGCAACTCAAGTAATAGCTTAGCTTGTTCTGTTTCAGATTGGGGTATTTGCATTGTTTCCTCGTTTGCATGACATGCCTGCAACAGTAAAAGATAGAAGGGAATATAGCAAGATTTCCCCGTTTGCATCATGTTGGTAAAAATCATATAAACTACTTCAGGAATTACAAGGATTACTTTTTATTTGTTTTTTTTTTTTGGGGGGGGGGGGTTGAAAAGTTAGGCCGGATACTCAAATAAGAAAAGAAAAGATACTATAATGCACTGCTAAAGCAAAAAAGAGAAGGGAAGCCATAGTGCTAAAATCGCAAAAACTTCAGGAATTTCTAGCACCAGTTTATGGGCAATTGATCCTAAAAGTTTGGCAGAACCTCTAGTTTAGATATTATAAAGGCATTGCAAATGTAAGAAGCAATACATGCTATAGGAAAGAATGCATCTGTCCTCTCACTTCGAATACCTGAAGCTACAGCAGAATTAGTCATACCATTTGTGAGAGTGCACAAACGAAATTCCGAACTTGTGAAATGTGTATCAGCTTAAGCAAGTTAACCGAGGCAATAAAGAGAAAGAATGAAGCTGCAAGATTGAGAATCTTGGAAGATGAACCTTGGTTCGGATCTCTTTTGCTCGATCAGCCCAATGAAGGGTGTTTTGGGTTTCGCCAAATGAGAGATTGCTTGGGCTGATATTGGCAATCATTACAGTGTTACAAGCTCCCCCTAGAGAGTCCTTTAGCAGTTGAGTGAGTTTCGAATTACGGTAAGGGATATGTTTTTTGCCTTCAACAAGGGCATTAATACAGCTGCTCAGTGCAAGGAGTGACCTATTAATGTTAGCCCCCTCAAGTGATCTAAGTGTTCTCTGATCTGTAGCAAGAGCTCTCTCTGAACCAGCAAGGTCAATAAGTGACAGCTTTCCCACTCGATTGACAACATTGTTCGACTCATCTTTGACTTGATATTCAACCGCAACCTATTCAGAAAGAAATCAGCCATTTGAGCATAGCATAAGGTTGATAGAAGATTTTAAAAGCAAAAGAATCCTTGCACCTACCTGCAAAATAGCATGGGAACGTGAAGAAGTCTCATTGGCACGAGTTGGTTCAGTTGTCCGATTTTGATTTCCTTGTTGAAGTAATGCCATTACCTGTAATAGTCATACATTCTCAGACATTTAATTTTATGTTCCATCGACAAAATTGCAACTTTCTATGCTATTTGAAGAGTTAAGTAGGGAAAGTACTTCATCTGTAGAATAAGCTCTGTATTGAGTAAGACCTGCTGCCACGATCCCCTGAAATGTATGTGACAATTAGCTGTCAGCTATACCCAAAAGAAATGAATTTAGGAAGGGGGAGGTGTGTAATCCAGAATGGGAGGGGAGAGGGGAGGGGGATAAAACTGTTTTATACAATTGTGCATACGTTAGGTATAAATCACACTGAAAAATCTACTGTGTATGGTATCGGTAGAGAGAGAAATGTTTGAACATTTCAGAACTTGCACAAAGTTGTAGCTTCTATCGTCAGAGAAATTACACTGAAAACTTAGGATAGATAGATTTAGCATTCAAAAGTTTTTCTCCCGGTGGAAAGTCTGATGGAAATATTTTTCTTCCTGCGCTGCTACAGCAGGAATAAATGTGGTGAGCTAAACGCTTCTCTTAAAGCTGGCCAAAATATTACATACAACTCTGATCCAATATGAAGACTAATGTGTCACAATAAACAATATGAAAGTTGATTACCGGTTAGGAAAAGAATTTGAATGTGACAGATGTAGAACCTTAGGTATAATTTCTCATCAACAAGTTACCATGAATCCTACCTAGAACGTATCACACACAATTGGACACAGACCTGTTTATCTTCTCTAAGTACTAGAGGCCTGCCAGGGGAAATCAAGTCTCTGACAGTTTCGTTATAGACCTCAAGATAGGATAAATGAACCACATGGTTTCCATCAAAGCTTCTCTGCCTAACTTTGTTGAAAAGATCCTTTATAGCCAATACCATAACCCCTGGATTCTCCACAGTACCAAGCATCGTATATGTCTTCCCAGCTCCCGTGGCACCATAGCAGAAGACTGACCCATTCCTTCCTTGCAAAACTGCTTCCACAAGCTCTGCAGTTCTGAAAAAATGAATGATATTCCGTCAAGTTCCTCATTTTCACAAAAGAATTTGCTCTAAACTATCATTCATGGAAAGCACAATTTTATAGCAACTTGAATTTGAATTGATTTTCTATTTTGTCTCGGGTAGCTACGATAGCACCTACTGTCAAATTGCAAGATCAAATCTCCAGAAGAAAGGATTCAAGACTTAAGAACTGTGACAAAGGAATAAAAACCTTTAGTTTGGTCAACTTTTTTCTTAGTAAATCAAAGCTGGGGTTACTATTCACTTCTTGAGATGATACTGAATCTGGGATAGTCTAATCCGTGTTCACTGGTGTTGAAGCCACATGCACAATATAATTTAGCTGGATTAAATTATTATTATTATGTGAAAATGAAGAATTGAAAGTAAATAAGAATTGTAACACGAAATTGAGAACCATATATCCCCCAAACTCTTCTTATGAACAGAAAAATTGGGCAGTGAAGAGTTTGATTCTTCAGCTGCCTCAGGGACTTAAACTACCATCAAATTTTACGTAAACAGGTGTGATAGTTTTGGGGCCAAAGGAAAAAAAAAATTCAGGCGAGGCAACAACTTTAGAGCCAAGTTTGTGCTACAAAATCTGACCTTCAAGAAAATGGAATCCTAAAACTAAACATAAACAGCAACATGGTAATGGGTGGTTATGCTACAATTAAAACTCAAACATATAGGTTTAGATTCCTTAAATGAAGATAAAATTGAGTAAATAAAAAACCAACAGAAAAGGAAAAACTTTTGAACTCACGTCATGGAATAGACTTCCTGTTGAGAGGTGGAATCAGGAAATGAAGCATCAAAGGTAAAATGCCGCCCACGAAGCCTCTTTAGCCTCAGATAATCGTGCTCACTCGCGAATTCAGTCAAGTAAACATCACCCCTGTTGACAATCCGAACACAACATCTTGATCCAGCTTCTCTCTCCTTCTTGGCCATAGGCCTAAGCCTCACAAAAACAAGAATTCTATTACCAACACCCGGTTTCTCTGAAATAGTATCCAATTCTTGCACATTCTCCTTGTTAGTCCCTCCAATCTCTCTTGGCTCTGTCTGTGGCACTACTGAGCTTCCCATTGAGAGCTTTCTCGCCACAGTACTCGACATATTAGCCTTTCTTGGACATGAAAACCCAACAATCCGATCACCACCGCCCACGGCCACGTTCTCCTTAGCATCCTCCACCACTGGTGGTTGTGGCAACACATAAGTCCTTGTCACTGTGGAACTAGGCATTATGTTCTCTCTCATCACATGGCTTATGGGTTTTGATTCTTTGGGTTTTGATTCTGCTCTTTTGCCAGAACTAAGAAGGTCTATGCTCGGATGAGTTGAAAATCTTGACTCTTCGGATTTGAAAGAAGGGTCCTTGACAGAAGCAGAGGCTTGTTTTTGCTGCTCATACAAGAGGGTCAAAGCTTTCATTTTCTCTTTCAGTCCATGGTGTGGGTTTCTCAATGGGTGAGCCATGTGGGTCTCTTCTTGATCTGTCTTGGGTCTGGTTCTGTTGTCTTGATTTGGCTCATTCTGTCCTGGGTTGTTGATGATCTGAGACCTTGTTGACACTGGCATGCTATTAGTACCTCGCTATCCAAACATGCCCTCGTGCGTTTCTTGGAGACCCAGTGTCTGGACCTGATTGGATTGCAAGAAACTCAAAAAATTTCCCCGGAAAACCCAAGAATTTGTTGGAAAATCAAAGGAAGTTTGCAATGACAGTACGGTAGATGAAGCTAAACAGGGTCTTGAAGCGAGAGGGAAGGTTAGAAGCAAGAGAGGGAAGATCTAGACTTGGTATGATTCAGGGGGTTTATGGGGGAGAAATCTGAGCCGTTGATTTTATGAGATTAACGGTTACCAGTAAAGCGGGGGAGGGGGTTTTGAAGGAAAGTGATAAAAGCACTCATATATTGCTTTTCTCACTCCATCCCCAAATTTGTTTTTTGTTCTAATGGTATCAAGTGGAGTGGTGAGACCAAAAGCTGGAGTGCTAGAAACTATTATACCTTTTTGAATTTTTTGAAATGTTTTTTGTAACGGTCCAAATGGATCAGATCCTAAACGGTCAGCTATCAAGGCAATGGGGCCCACTTTTCCTTTCTATAATGTACACAAGGACTATTCAATACACCTGAGCTACATTGTTTCGTATGGACACAATGGTAGCTTAAACAAGCGCTAATCCAATTTTTTAACATTTTAATAAACCCTATTCACGGTTTTTTAATTAACAAGTCAAACAACCACCTATGGTTGTATAATAGGACATTGGTTGTATTTTAGCAACAATATTTTGTCTTGAGGGCATCCATTTTGTAAAACAAAGTTTCAAAAATTTCAAAAGTTCATGTCAACGCTCGTTTTTTATCTCTCTAATTTATTATCTCGAGCGAGCAATGATATAGATAATTTTATTATGACGTGGATAATGAGAATTTAATCTACGAAAATAAATTTTTGCAAGCAAAATTATGTATATATGACTATTCTCAAATGTGAAGTGACAAATATTTCGCATAGTAGATATTTCTTTTTATTTTTAAATCTTCATTCTCCAAATAAATCAAATAATAAAAAATTAATTTTGAGTGTTGTGTACTATTGCACTAGTGTGCTTCCTCCGCTTGATTTCATTGAGTAGTGATTGACGTTGCTGTATGGTGATCACATTAAAAGCAGCCATTTGATTAAATTTCAAGATCAATGGCTTAGGACTACAAGATTCAAATCCGACAACATTCAATTCCAACAAAATAAGATCTTTTTTTTTTTTTTCAGAAGGAATGACTATTGATAATGACTAATTTAATGTCTGCGTCCCTTTAGAACCCAAGATCCTTTGGGTTGGCAGGAAGCACCTCAAGAAGCCCACTCAAACAACGTCCCTTGGACTCAAAGTGGACTGCAAGCCAATTTCAAGGAAATTCGGGATTAACAAGCTCAGTACGGGTATCAGCTCGGCGAATAGAAGCTTGGCACAAGATGAATGTAAAAATTGCAACACGACACATGAATAGCTCTGATGAACTGAAACCCACAAGTAGTGGAGACGATTCAAGTATAACAGACTATAAGTAGTGGACACAGAAATGTTCTAGGGCCCACAACACCAAGATGAAAACAGTAACATAAGGAACCATAGGATCAGCCAAGAAGAAAAAACGTGGAACTCTATCCATCAATAGTATAAATACTATAGGGCACGAAAGGGGAGAGCACCAAATAAGTTAATTAGAGAGAATCAAGCAATACCTTGTAACAACTTCAAGTCAAATTTTCTGCAACGATCACCTTCTTCTCTAAGTAATACAATCTTCAAGGAGCAAAAACCTATCTTATAATGAATGTAACATTAATTTCTTAGTTAAGACGAACCACTTATACTCTGTCTTTACGTCGTTGATCATCCATAGTATACACCTTCACACACACATACACCCACTCACACATCCATACATTTATTGGACTTCATATGATCCTACTCTACAACCTAGACCAATTAGTTTCTAGCGCCGTCTACTATAAAACTGAAAAAATCAGGAAATTAATTTGTAAAATTGCTGTATATATTAGATGATATTGTGTTGCGGATTTTCTTTATCATTTGGAGTGATCTCCCTATACAATATTTGTTTTGAGAACAAAAGTTTTAATAACTTTTTGAACCCACAAGGGTAAAATGGATATTCCATTAATGACTTTTTCAATAAGGGAATTCTATATCATTTTCGAAATATTAAAAAGTGTTGGTCATTTTCATTAAAATTTAGGATGTAAACATACTAATCCATCCATAAAAGTTGGTGGATAGGTGACACACGAGTAAAATATAGTGAATGGGGACATGATTATCCACGCTGGTCATCATTAGGTTTTACTCACTTTATATGATGCCTTCAAAGGGAGGGCATCATATCAACCAAAATTATGAGCACTCATGTATGCCTTCGGACTAGTACTTTCCAATCATTACCCTAATTTCTGTTTCATTCTTCTTGGAACTCTTAGGTGTAATTTACCTCCTCATTATGAGAGTCGGTGGGGAAGATGTCAAGAAGTATAGCATCAATTTGCCTAATACATTGCTGGGTGCCTCGTCATTTATACAGTAAATTGCTACTTGTTCGATGAGCGTTATTTGGATATGGAAAACAGGAATAGTGAATTCTACAGTATCATTTCTATTGTACTTGGCCCTTTTTCCATGGTGATTGGTGGATCATGTTAAGGTGCTCATGAACAAGGGTTGGATTCCTTTTAAAGGTCCTTTTTTTTCTTCTTCGATGATGGATTATATATCATGTCTTAAAAAAATACTTACTTATATGAGTAGTTTAACTTTAATTCGCTTCGAGTGATTTGATGACAAATTTAAAGAGTCACCTGCAGATGATTTACGTCCAATCATTTCAAATTGTAATTGTATTATTTGTATTATTGCGATCGCTGACACAGAGTGAACCGATATTTATTCTCTAGATACTGTCATTGTTTCTTCTCTAGGAAAAGAAGTTTACGATTCGTGGACCTTCTATCTCCCTGCAGCATTGCCCACTGCTGCCTCACGGGAGAAATTCAGAAAAAACATATTTTGGGGTGAATTTAGATTCTCACAAATCAACATTTTTTCTCATTTTATGCCACTGTTAAGCTTGAAGTTGATATGCATTGAACAAAGTGGGTTTGTCAAAGTGGTTAAGGACCAGTCCACCGCTAGGCACACAAGTTATGACCGACTCTTATTGGCAGCATAATCGTTCTCTTTTCTATTATTCTTGGAATATTTTTGACCCTTATTCAAAACTTGACTCAAATTTAAATGAGAGTAAAAAGAGGTTTAAAAACAAGCTCCAAACTTTTACTTAATATCTGTTTGATAACACCACTTAAAACAAAATACTTTAAACACTTAATGAATTAAACTCATTTGATAACTTAAAACTCATATTACTTGGTATTTTAAGTATTTCTTAAAAATAGGCTAAAAATTTAAATAACAAGTCATCTACTTATCATTCAATGCTAAAAATGTTATTAAAAATTTTATCAATTCCTCATAATGGAAAACCCTCAATGCATTTTATACTCTTAACTTTTTAATACCCACCATCTACTATCACCACAATTGTGTTGTCGCCACAGTCACCACTATTGTGTCTTTACCACCATTACCATTATGTCACCATCAACACTGTGTCGCTTCCACTACCACTACTATTGTGCCATCACTACTGTCACCATCACCATTGTCACTATCACCATTGCTGCCATTATTACCATTGTGCTACCACCGTCACTATTGTCATCACCATTGTGCCGCCGCCATCACCACCACTATTGTGTCAACATCACCACAACCACCATCACCACCACTACCATTGTGATGATGGTGGTAGGAATGTTATAGAGAGATGGTAAAAAATAATGAAAAAATTAAAATAATAATAATTTTTAAACTTTAACTTCTTATATTTGTCAAATAATTTGATTTAATTTAATACTTAAAGTTCAGTTGATATCAAGCAGTCTGCGAATTAAAAAATTTAGAATTTAGAACTTAAAATTTAGCATTCAATTTTTAGTGTTCAATTTTTAGTTTTATCAAACACCACCTTACACTTATAGTATTAAATAATGGGAAACTCAAATTTTTACTCAAATCGAGGAGACTCAAACTTTTACTCAAATCACTAATGGTTAGATTTTATTTTATTTTTAAAATTCAATAGTTATATTTTATATTCCTTTAGGGTATGTTTATATCACGGATAAAAGGGGGACAACTCTAGTAGAATAGAATAAAATGCATGTGGGGCTTATGTATCCCACGTTTGGTAAGTAAAAAATGTATCATAAATCCCATTCGAATTTTATCTCAACCCAATTTGAAAAATCAACTTTAATCCATCTACGTGGGTTAAATGAAACCCAAGGGGGGCTAAGATTTTTTTTGCCAAACAGGATAACTAATGCAAATGACTGAATTGTCTCGTTCTCTTCTCTCTCTGTCTTCTACCTCGTTTCCTCTTTCTATTTTTTTCATAGATATAATTTTTTTTCAACAAATTTATTTTGTCAAAGTAAGGATCTACTGACATACCTTAAGAAGATGAAGATAGTATTCTCTAACAAGACAACTAATTTAAATAATAAATTAACTCTAATAAAGTAATATCTTATTTGGAATAAGATTAATTAACAACTAATAATGAAAAAACTAATTAATGAGAGCTTGAGTTAATTCTCAATAGTTCTCATAACATATAAACACCAGCCTAAAGGATATGAAATTACAACGTTTTTAAAAATTACATGTAATAAAAATTTGTTTGAAATTGGTCAAAGGCTAATTTATAAACTAAACATGGTGTTAGTTTGGACAGGTTAGGGGCAAAACAATTAATGGTATCATATTTCATTATCCTTCTTCATGGGTTCCATCGAAGTGCTTGTATTATCCAAACACTGGAAATAGTAGGATATTGCTATTAAACCTTAACCAGTCCAATGATAGATAGTTTGAGTTGGATAGGAGATCTCCAATCCAGTCCAACCTTATCGTCCAAACACACATTTAGATTTAGATTTGTTCTGATTTAAATTTGAGTTTGTACATTGGAGCCTTTGGTATCAAATCAAACTTTTTAGTCAAATATTACCTCAAATTTTAGTAAAAATTTAAATCAAAGTTGGAGATGCTCTTAGAAGTAAGTAAAATCTTTTGCAGGGAAAAAATTAAAATAAAAGAAATTAGTTTATATGGACAGTTGTATAGCTCTTGTGGTTTATTGTTTATAGTTTTTTTTTCTTAAAATCATTAAATGTTATAAGCAAATTTTCAAAAACATGTGATAATGTCTAGATTTAGATCCTCTCATTTTGGTCAATTTTGCATAAGATCAATTATTAACAATTAAATTCCCTTGATACTAAAAGATATTAGTGGGATATATATACACATCTAATAGTGAAGCCCAATGTTTTGATAATGGATTATTAAACTTTAAGAAAAACTAACAAAACTTTAAATTGAGAGGACCGGAGCTCAAAAAATTTTAACTTAAATATTATTTATTGTTGCTAGTTAATGTACACGTTACACGTGAATAATTTTGAACGAGTACATGTGATGTTTCTGAAAGTTTTGCAACAATACCAGCTTTTTAAGAGTATATTTCTTACTATGGAAGTTCAACATATGGAGTCCAATCAAAATGTCTGAAATAATATTCAGCCTGACTTACAAAATCATCTTATTTTTGTGGATAAAATAAATAAATAAATACACAACAAGAAACTGCTGAAGCAACTCTTAATCTATGAGTTTTGCCAAGAACCTATTAGTTGACACGAGGATCAATAATTAGAAAGACACTTGTGATTTTATAACCAAAAGAAATCTTTTGTATGAGAACCAAGCCCCAAACCTCGATCTTAATGCGAATTATGAATGAGGGAACTCAAGATGAGAAATAAACCACAATCCTGATCTATACCTGATTTCATCACATATCCCCACACATTCTCTCTCTAAAATATTCAACTCTAGAAAAACTTTGAACTATCTTGTTTGTCTGAGATAAATACTTCTTTGTATGCTCTTTCAGGGGAACAAATGGTGGTCTTTTCCAGCTATTGTAGTACCCCTAAGTTCACCAACTAAACAATTGACTGAACCAACATGAACAACAAAAAATTGTAACCATGCCTTGTATGCCTTGCGTTCTATCAAATAAATGGTTTTAGAGTATGACTACTACATAATTCAAAATTGAAGAATATATTATTTAGGTGCCAAAAAGAATTGTTTAAGATTCATCATTTACGGGCCAAAAATTTTATTTACAACATAAATTCTGAAAAAGAAAATTATGAGAATAACTTCCTTTTCCATGTGTTTTTTTCTTTTTCAGTTATCTTTGTTCTATGTTTGATAGAAATTTCAAGCGTACGCATAGAATATTTTTGTTTTTTTCTTCCATTCCTACTATGAGACCGTTGGGCTAGAATCTGTGGGATGCTTGGAAAATAAATTTAAATGTTTTTTTGCATTCTCGGAGTGGTAAATTGATGTTATTGTAACCTGATGGCTACAACTTACAAGGGATAATAACAATCTTAAAAGTGCTTGCTAGAGTAATCACCTCGTTACGTGGATCTTATGCAGGTATCAAATATAAGGGTTTAGAAGGCTCTAAGGGACAGATGACAAGGGCACAAAAATATTTCAACCTTTGATCCTTAAAAACCCTTCTCCCCTTGAGTTTTGTATATCTTCTATATGTGGGAGTTCTTAGTAGTTGGGGTCGTCCAAACACCCAAATTCTTTAGTTAGATGATTAGATGATAAGCATGTCAATATATAATAGATTTTAGTAAAATAGGCTAATCGTGAGAATCTTATTTGATATTATACGAGAAACATTTATAATCTTAATTACTAATCCATTGATAATTAAAGTAAATAACAATTATATATGAGATAATATCATTTCAATTACATCATTTTAGTCCCTCAAATATTAAATATATTTTGAAAAATTTCAGCCACACCCCTCTATTTTATGAATTTTTAATAATTCCCCTTGTCAAATTAAAGGTCGTAACTAGGATATAAGTTTACTAAATCGCCCATTATATGTTTTAGAAAAAACTCATCCGCCCCTCCCCTAAATAGAAATATCTTTAATGAGATCTCCTTTGTTTCATGAATTTTTTTTATGTATTAAAAACTCGAATCAAATTTTAATCAACTCGCATTGAATTTAATCAGCCAGAATTTTGATACATAAAACATGATATATCTCCCACTATAATACACCAAGAGCATGTTTGTTTTGAGTATTACTTTGCATAATATTAAGAAATATATTCCTTACATTTCTAATACCCATGGAAATTAATACCGGTAATAAAAAATATTTCAATTTCCTTTCATGTTTGTTTGTTTAATAGGTATTATAGTGGGTCCCACAAAAAATCATATATTCTATCACATTTTGTATAACAAATATACAATTTTACCTTTAACATCTTACATTCCATTACTCCGTTTATGTAACGCTTTTGTACAATGTTTGGTATATTACATGGTATGCCAATCTATACCCAAAAAATTTCAAATAATGTAAAAAAATTCATATAAAAAAATAAAGAATCTGATGTTATGAATCAATAACACCGTAATATATATATATATATATATATATATATATATCGATGACACTGCACGCTTAAACATAAAACAAGAAAATAATTCAAAATAATTTAAAAAAAAAACCGATGACACTGTACACTTAAACATAATATAAGAAAAAAATTCAAAATAATTTTTTTTAAAAATTGGTGACATCGTACGCTTAAACATAATATAATGAAAAAATTCAAAATAATTTTTTTAAAAAAACTGGTGAAACCGTACGCTTAAACATAATACAAGGAAAAAATTAAAAAAAAAAAACCGATAGCATCGTACACTTAAACATAATAGAAAGAAAAAATTCAAAATAAATTTTTTATATGGAAACTCTGCATAGGAGGATATTTGTGTAATTTTTCTTACTTGTACCATCGGTGAATTTATACAAGCAAATAATACAATCTGATAAATAATTTTCATTAAAGTCACGTACAAAGGTTAAAGACTACTATACAAACCGGGTCAGTATTACAACTCGAAAAATAGTATTGCATATAAAATATCAACCAAACGAAATAATAGGTAGACTTAAGATACTATTTCTTGTTATCCCACCCCGAAAATCCGCTAAAACTCCGAAACAAAACATGCCCAATGCCCTGGAGTACTATTTTGCCTTTTCTTCATGACATAGTAAATCCATAGAGGTTAAATAAGAAATTGTTGCTTCTGTCTCTATTTTTATATGATGGTATTTGTACTCATTTTCCTCGGAGCATGTTCGTGTTTTCACTTAAAATGATCACCAAAATAACCAAAATTTAATAAACACTAGGAGCAAGTATACCTATTCCGTCTCCAACCTGCAAATCTTTGCCTTGTGTTTTGTCTATGCTTAATAATCTAAATTTTTGGTCCAACCCTTTTCATCTCCCACTATGACGTCCAAAAGTCTATTCTATAGCCACATACGATCAGACAGAAGGTTATCATGAGCCCAGATCCAGCTGGTCCAGGCCCAATTGGTGAGTTAAGCCCAAAAGGCTAAACAAGCTGGTCAAGCTCGTCTAATGGCTTCAACCCAATCCAAACTCCAAGAGATCGAGGAGGGTTAATGCATGTGGGGGAGTAATCATCGGGATATTCATTTCTCAAAGGTAGTATCTATCCTTGATTGTACATATCCACGTCACTGTCTCAATTAGGACTTTGTGTTTATAAATTATAAGCCCTCTATACATGAAAAATATTTCACACACAACTATCTCACTATACTTAGAGCTTACTTTTGTTCTCCCTTTCTCTTTCTCGTCTACTATTTTATTTTCTCATTAATAAATTTTTTTGACCATTGTCGCCGCATTCGGTAATTTGGCCACCTAGGCCAAACCACAAAATCTTTATCTTTTATTATTAGTTATCTTATTAATTACATGTCTTCACATACTCGACTGATTTGATTGTGTATAGTCTACTTTGTGCAGCATCGTCACTTTATATTGGAAACTTAAATGATATTCAAAGAACAGATGGAAAGAAGAAAAAAATAGAACAATAAAAAATAAATTTTGAAAGAACCCATAAAATTCCATTTTAAGAGTAGACTATGAAATGATGATTGATATGAGAAGTGAAAATTTTGCCGAGAAAAGCAACCTTTGGAGGAGTTGATCGGTGAGAACCACCACATCTTATTGTTGTCGCTGGGGCTGAAATATCCTGTACGGATATTTCAGTTCGTTAATAGGATCAGCTTGAGCAATTTTGATGCATAATAATCATCTTTTTGTCATTGGCCTTCTTCCAAACCAAGTCGAGCCACTGGTGTTATTGTTGGAAAAAAGTACGTTCAAGTAACTCGAAGAAACTTCTAGTCAGAAAGGGATAAAGTCCGGTTAATCAAAATTGTTTCAATATAGGACAGTTTATGACAGTATAAATAAATATTCTATGTTCATAAATATTTGTCGTTTAAAATTTTTGCACAGGAATTAAGGAATCTATTAAATAACTCTAATATGAGTAAAAAATAATTGCACAAAACTAAAATACATTTATTCAATACATATTGGGAAGAAAATGAATATGAAAGACACTTAGCCTCCACTAAATCTAATGCATTGAAAAGTTAAGGGTAAATTTGGAAGAAAAAATATTAATTATACTTTGGTTTTAAAACGAAAGATATTATAAAACAAAAAAAATTATGTAAAACGACAGATATTTAGGAACGGAGGGAGTATATAATGTAAGAATCAATGTGGCCCACTTGATTTGACACATGTGATTTTACTTATTATTATCATATAATTAATTTGGGTTAGATAATGATAAGGTTACCAATTCTAATCTAATCGGTATAACTAATGTTTTCTGATTGGTCAATGAGAAGAAGTGGTTTCCTAATGTTTTACTTTGATGGGAAGTAGAGTTTATGTTGAACTAAGAAACCGGTCTTCTCTCTACCTATAACTATACATATGCCCCATTGAGTTGGGTATCATACGAATAAAGGTTAGGTGAGAGAGAAACCGATTTTTGGACTACACCAAAAGATGGTTCAATTCTTGTTGTAATTCAAGGTTTGTAATTTTGGCTTCAGGTATGCTGATTATAATGTTCTTAATTTTACATTATGATTATTATGAATATGTGAAAATCATGATTGTTCTTGATCTTAGAATTAGGGTTTGATTGATCTCTTTGATCAAATAAAATTTACATATAATGGGATAGATAATAGCATAGAAACAGATATAGAAGATCAAACGACAATGTAATGACCTGAAATTTGGACTGCTGGCAAGTTTTTAATATGTATTAGTTGATAGGACTCAAGTGCTATAAAATTAAATGAAAGAATATGCGAAATAAATTCAAACTTTACTTCGGTATTGAATGTATATAGGACATTTATTTGCTAGAGGAGGGAGAAGGAGAAAAGACAGATGGTGTGGGTCGAGTAGTTTCATGTAAAAACTTGGTGTATTTATTTAATTCATAAAATTATGTATTCATTTCACCTTTTACTTTCTAAATGTTAATGCACTCTGTTACTTTGTAGGAGAATAGAATTGTGATTTGAATATTTATATAGAGAAGGATAATATTGGCTTTATACAATTGTTTGAAGACAAGTATGGTAATCCAATTTTTTTTTTTTTGGCTTAGTAGCCTTTTAAAAGTAACTGGCAATGCACCACGTGCGTTGTACGTGAATAATTTTTATACACAAAAATTAATAAAATATATTAAGTATATATGTATTTGAATTAAATATCATCTTAAATTTATCAAATTTAATTTTTTATTGCTAATATTCTATTATAAGATTATGAAAACTTTGAATATTCCTAAAATTCTTTATTCTAACTATTAAAAGAAAGATAAAAAAACAAATAGCTAAAGTTCTATATTTTAGAATTTTGTGATTGAGATTAATTTTTCAGTGATGTTTGGGAAATTATATTTTTTGAAATTCATTTGATTAAGATTCCACCTATAATTTCTTGAACAAAATAAAAGTAATTATCAATATATATCTTAATCACAGTGGAACCTTACTATAATTAGGAATTAGTTGGGTCAATTGGAATAAAATTTAACATACTACACTATAATATATATTATAAAGCATATTAAAATTCTAAAAAACTCAAGTTTTACAGAAAAATATACTACTAATATCTATTTTGACATCAAATCTTAGTACAACTTAGAAAGTTAATTGTGACTAAATAATTAAACTGATATAACATAAATTGATTTAAAAAAATTACATATACTATTATTTTTTATCTTAGAAATGAAAGAGTTAAACTTTTCGATAAAAAGAAAATACATATATGTAGGCATAATGTTATTTTTATATATGGATAAAAAATATTAGATTGATAGAGTTTTTAAAGATTTTTTGAACACTTTATTGAAAATATAATGATGCATATTTTTTAAGGGTAATATAGTCAATTAAATTTTTTTATAAAAATTGATATTTATACATAAAGAATAAATAATTAAAAAAGATGTTATACATAATTTGAAGATTTAAATACATAAGGATTTAAGACTTGTGAAAACTTGTCGGTTTTGGGGGGGTTTGATTTCAATCTAGGTTATATTGGTGTTGGGTTTAGTTATCAGGTGTGATTGTTGGGTTTGGTTGTGAAGAAGGCTTCTCGATCTTTGTCCCCAACTAGCTAATTTTCCTTGGAGGAGGTAGCTGTTGGTTGGTAGTTTGGAACTTGGGGGTGTGCCGATTGGCAGCCTAGGCTATTGGTAGTCCTAGTCAGAGGTGTAAGTAGTTGAGTGAATCGGTCGACAGTTTTGGCTGTTGGGTGTGATTGTCTAGGGACTTTTTGAGCGGCCTTTGGTGCCTTTGTGTTCTCCTTGATCACTTTGCTTTTGGTAGCCGTGTTGAGTGCAATACTTGGGTTTCTTTGGGTTTGCCTAAGTTGCCTTGGATAGCCTTCTTGAGTTTGAGTTATGGGGGTTTATAGAAGCCTAGTAGCAAACGAGCAATCCTTAGCAAAATTCAAAGAGAGCTTTACCATACCCGAGACCATCAAGGTGAGAGCTACTTTTGGGGATGAGAGCGATTTTGAGGATGGTTGGTACAAATGGCCCATAGTTGCCATAGTATAGGGGGAATCAAGTTCCTGATTCCCAGCTTGGCGAGGGAGTTTTTGCATGCAACAGGTCTTCGCGTATCCCAACTTAGTGCCAACTCTTTCAAGATTCTTGGTGTGATGATAAGATTAGCTGAACTTTATGATATTAGACTTACCCATTGAGAGGTTCTCAATTTCTACTATTTGAAGGCTGTCCCAAGTTCAGATAATAAGTATTGCCTCTTGAGTAGAAAGAGTTCTTTGCTCCATTGATTAGCTTCCTCAACCAAGGGTTGCGAGGATAAGTTCGTATTAGTGAGAGATAATTGGGAGTTTGGCCTTGACTAAGATGGTAGCCTTCAGTGCTCACGTGTTCTTGGCGACCTAGGTTGGTTATTTGTACCTTTTCTTGTTTACTTGGAAGCTAAATAGTTGTTACTTGTACTAACTACCCTCCTTTTTTCTTTGCATGCTCAGGCGAGCTTGACATCCAAGCAATCAAGAAGTACAACAACAGTGCTATTTCGAGGGTAAAAGGTAGTTGACAACATCCGCTACAAATGGAGTATTAGTGCGCCTTACCAAATAGTTCACCATTTCTAGTGCCTGTGTCTTGATGGTGTTGCCAAGCTGGTTTTGCACTACTTTAATTTTCTCGTACCATTGGTTAGGGACACCCTCGGTCGGATCATTGTAGTAACTTTCACGGTCCACATATTGGTTCTCCCCTTTATACTCCTATGTAGGGAGGTCGGTAGTAGATGGAGCAGAGACATAAGAAAAAGGAGCATGTGGGGCACTGAGGAGGGACTTCCTAGAGGGGAGTGCTTGGGCTCTAAATAGGGATACCCTGGTGCTGAGAGGCGCCTTAGCACCTTGGGTGGATAAGCTGTGGCACCTCCCCTCCTGCGGGCTAAGGCATGACTCCTCCTAAGGCAAGCATCAATTGCAGAATTTGCTGATTTTGACTCACTAGCAGTTGCATCGTTTCCAAAAGTTGTTGCCCGATAATAGGATTTGCTGTAGTGGAGGGTTTCGTGGGCAAGGGAGGAATCTCCTCCCGACACGCTGTGTCATTATCCTCCGATTGTTGATTTATTGATCAAGTAGTGATAGCAATAGAGAAAACAAGGATAGCTGGCAAGAAAATTTATTCGTCGAGTGTGTGATGCAAGGTTCTTAATGGAGCAATTAATAGTAAAAGACAAAAATTGGGTGATTGGGCCGAGGTGACCTAACCACTGAATGTGACAATGGTGATCAGAGAACTTTATTAATAGGAGAATAAAGTAGTAGGTGGGGGAGATAGAGAGAGAGAGGGGGGCAAAAGTAAGCTCAAGGTGTGGTGTGTGAGAGATAGTTGTATGTCCCTCATTTGTAGAGGGCTTATAATTTAAAGGCATAGTCTTAATTGAGGAGGTGACACAAAGGTCAAACTTCTAGTTTTTTAGGAAGGATAGTTATGATTAAGGATATGTACAATCAATGATTAGTGTGATCTTTGAGCAGTGACTATCCCGATCCTTACTTCCCCATGTGCGTTGAAATTCTTGGGTTTATTGGACTTTGAATTGGGCTGAGGTCATTAGCTGAGCTTGACCTGAGCTTGACCTGGTTTTTTTAGCTAATTGGGCCTAACCCATTAATCGGGTCTGAGCCCAGCTAGATCTGAGCTTGTCAACACTTGAGTTTCTTTATTACACAACTACACTTCCATGATTTTTTATTCAATTAGAAATCAAAAAGATAATATAATGGCTTCATCTAAATATACAATTTTATATGATATTTTACATCGTAATAGAGCATTCCTATTTTTTTTTAAACTCGTGTAAATTTTTTTATAAAATAGTCCAAATAATTCTTCTAACATTCAAATGATTTTTCTGGACATCAAATTGTTCTAGTGATTTATATGAAATACTATTTATTTAATTTTATCTTCTTATTTGTTTATTAATTTTTTTAATTTTATGATTTTTCATATGATGGCACTTTTGGGCAAAAGAGTAATGATAAAAGAATTAGGATTTATTTAAAATATTTTTGATAAAGTGGCACTTAGTTGTACTACTAGAATATTAATAAGCCTCAATGATTTTTTCTCACAAAAATTAGGATTATTTTTTCAAAACATAGGTAAGAAAAATTATGAGAATCTATTACCAAAATACTGCCATTTTTAAACAAGAATACCAATCTACTGCATTTTTAAAATTATTTACTGATCTAATGCAGTTTTTAAAAATAGAATTAACAAGAACACTTTTAATACTTACAAAAATACTTTTTTTTTTTTTCCTTTTTTGTTGTATCACTTATTGAAAACGGAATCGTTGATTCCTTCAAAACGGAATCGTGTTGAAAGCAGAATCAACAATTTCGATGCAGTAAATCGATAAATAAGTTAAAAGTGCGTTAGATTGGTATTTTTTTTTTAAAAATGACAGTATTTTAATATTATATTCAAAATTATGATGAAAAAACGAATGAATTGGATGGACACCAACTGATTGGTATTATCCCACCAAGTCCAAACGTTTCTTGCTTCAGAAAGCAAATCTATCTTCCTTTACATAGGAACCGGGCTGACCTCACATGTTATGTTATCCCTCCAAGTGCAGTCCAGCTATTCTTGTTTCAGAAGTTCAATCTATCCTTCTCTACGAGGGCTGACAGTGATGCGTGAGAAGAGTGTCGATTGCTTGATGTATATTATTGACCTGTTCAAAAAAAAAAAAAGAAAGAGGTAAAATCAATAACTATTAAACTACGAGTAAATGTTGATTTTATTAAAATCATTAGATCAATACCAAGTTTTAATGTTTGATGAGTCTCACAATCAATTCAAAGATTATAATAAATTATATCAACAAATTAGATCAGTAAATTAAAACCTAATAACAATGCTCTTTTCTTTTAAACACACCCTCTCGCATGGGTGTTGTATTTTAGATCTGTCACGTAAAAATCTTTTAATAATCGGATTAGCGACGAGATTCAAGCACATATATTTAAGCATGTTATGCTACTGATCCTTCAAAAATTTAACTAGACGAAACTCAGGTCAACGCTTTAGGATCATAACTTAGTTTCCTACATTGACTATGAATAAGGATCTCTTAGAAGAGCCATTGGCTTTGAACGTTGAAATAGTCATGTCCTTTCAAACTTTGTAGAAGCATTCCACCATTGACTCCAAGAATACATCCATGTTCTTTTAATTTACTAAAGTCTTCTCTCTTCTTAATGGGGTTGGGTTGCTTTTTTACCTGACATGTTTTCCACCAAAAATTTCCGTTGGTTCTCTTTAGTCTTTAGACTATAATATCTTTTCCAATGCAAAGTTGAAGCATTGAACAGATTCATAGAATTCTATGGGAGCAAATATTGTCAATGTTAATACCAACGTGTTGAAAAACATTTTTGCACAACTTCAAAGGGTTTGAAAAAAATGACGACGCCGTGAATTTACTGTCTCGGTTTTACTTCGTCTCCTCTGATACTGGATTTTTCAAATTACCCTCTTATCGCTCGCTGTGAATTTATTTTTATTATTCCAAAAATAACAGTAAACAAAATGAAGCCGTGTGGAGGCAGTGACGAATAAGAAATAATCATATTCTTTTGCAAGCATCAAATAAAAAATAAACTTTATCATGTAATTTAAAATCACACCTGGACTTTTGAAAGTGACGACGTTTTTTAAAAAATTATTTTATCTCTTGAATGACTTTTTTTTTCCCCTTTAGCATACCTCTTGAATGGATTTGAATCAAAACTTTTATATAGAACTTTCGAAAGACTCGGCATAATCCTTTTATTCTGAAACAACTGACCATTAACATCATAATTTTTACAAAAAAAATCCACTGTATATCATGTCATTCTGCAAGAGTATTTTTACTAAACAAATGTATTTAATGACGTCTTTCTATCCCAATATCTGACGCTTTCAATGAGTAAAATCTCGAATAATGTTGTTAAACTTAAAATTTTGATTTAATTTATTAATTTAATAATGTGATTTCAATGAAATCACTGGATCAACAACAAGTTCTAATGTTTGATGGGTCTCCCAATCAATTTAAAGACGATAGCGAATTAGATTAGTAAATTATGTCACAATTATATTACTCTAAAATCCCTATCAAAAGTGTCGGAAATTCAATCTTGTTCAACCCTTAATTGAAGATGAAGATAATGCATCCAAACTAACAAGTCTTTGGTCCAATGATATTTCTTATCTTGTGAAGATTTGACCTTTTTGATATCAAGAGTTCAAGTTTTCCTCACCCTCCTCCCCTCCCCTCCCATCCCCAAAAATAAAAAATTGAGGATAATGAACCCTAAAATCTGCCCCCTTAATTGAGCTAAAAAATCTGCCTCTCGGTGGCTGTGAAGAGAGCTTTGTATTATAGGTTGGAGTAATTCTACAAAACAACGCATACAGATATATGTATGACATCGTGCTTGTGATATGCAAATATTCAAACGATTGCAAGACAGAGCCAGGATTTTGTTTTAAGAGAGCAAATATATAACTTCAAAAATTCCTAATCTGATTCAAACAAGTAAGTGTTACAATCTTAAAAATGTCTAAAATTGATTAATTATAAGCTAAACACTAAAATAGTTTCATTTCAATGTGCACAATCACCGAGTTAGTGACAAGATCATTTTTCGTCTTATCATGAAACCGGCAAAATCACCCTCCATTTTTTGTTAGAAATATTTTTTTGAGAAAGATTAAAAAATACTTTTGGATTAGGCATTCTACATTTTGCATTTACGTGGGTAGAGGAAGGCTCTCGGGCAATGATAGAATTGTTTTAAAAAAAAAAATGGTGGAGTATTAAATAGAACATGCATATTTGTTTGTGATCAATATGTATGGAAGTGAGTATATATTCATATTTATTTCACTAAATCAAAAAATAAAATATTTATTTTAGAGGAGTTGGGCTAATTACATATTAAAAAGAAAAAGACTAGAACCGCTACACGTTTCCAAAAAAGATTAGAGAGGGCAAATGAATTACATTAAATGCAGTATAATTCTACTACAAGAAATAAGGCTTTTATCTAGGAAAAATTTCCTAGTGAAAAACTAAAATATCCTCGCAAAAATTATTCCCGACACTTTTTATTGTCACAAATTTCGTTTCTCGGGAAAAGCATTTTAGCGAGGAAATTTTTTGTTGGGAATTCTTTTCAATTTCACAGCTACTTATACCAATTCAATTCGTTGGGAAAAATTGGAGAAGTAATCGGAAGGGAAAATTTTCCAAGGAATTTTTTGTTGGCAAAAGTGAATGTTTACCCAGGAAAATGTACTTTACTAGATAAAGGCTATATTTATTTTACAGCCACCTACTCCCCCAGTTCCAACAAGATTACCAATACTGCATATTGCATTGGCTTAAGGAATCCAATCCAATCAAGCTTAGAGAAGAGAAAAGAAAAAAAGAAGAGGAAAGAGAAAGAGAGAAGGCAAATGTAATTACGATAATGTCACAAGATAAATCTAACACCACATCCAACTGAAAACATGTCTAAAAAGCATGAATACAATGAGGGACAAAACTAAAATTTTATTATTAAGGGGCTAAACTCTATTCACAGAAATTCAAATAGACAACGTGAATTATGTTTATACTCTTTATATTCCAATTCATAACATACAAAATAAATCGAACAAAATAATACATATTCAATACAAATAAAGATATCGACAAAAATTAATAGAACATCAACCAGTTAATTGCGGCTCAGAAAAAAATTTAATTTGGTTCTGTTCGCTTGGTGTTTTGTTGATTAAAGCAAGAATCGATGTCTATCGAAGACACGAATCGTTGTCCATTGAAACTCCTTGTACTCTTGTCGTGTATATATTTTTAGTTTTGCAATGGTCTAAGGTTTGTTAATTTTGTTTTGTAAACAAATTAGGACTTTTTATAACTTTATTTGGGATTGGGGCATATTGTGAATGTGAATATTATGTTACCAAGACTTATTAACCGAGAGTTATAATGGTGAAAGAGTTCTTCCATTATTTTATGAAGATTTTTGGTAAACTTTGGAATGTAACATTATTTTATTATTTTTTTATTCATAAGAAAATCTTATAATGGTAAAAAAATATGGTTAATTGCACTAGAGGTCTCCAAATTATGAGGTTTGTCTCATTTTGGTCCTCAATATTTCAATTGTATTATTTTAGTCCTTGAAATATTGAATATGTTTTTGTATGGTCCTTAAAGCAGACAAAATTCAAATTGTTAACGATTTTTTATCATAAACTTTTCACATAATAGTTAAATATAGACAAAAAATAATTTTGATAACTCTTAAACAAAATTTGATTAGCTCTTGACAAAAAAATGTGTAATATGGGTAATTTTTGACCAAAATTTAGATAACTCATGATCAAAATTGTGTAATTTAAGTAAATATTTAACCAAAATTTGAGTAAAAATTTGGTCAAGAGTTATTCAAATTATTTTTTTGTCTACATTTAAGTATCGTCTGACAAGTTTGTGATAAAAAATAATTAGCAATCTGGATATAAAAATAATTAAGCACATCCAGTACAATAAACCCTAAAAAATATATATTACTTTACCAAAGTTAGAGAATATTTTGTAAAATTAACAAGACTTTGTAGCTTTGCAATCCATCAAGCTGACAGACTTTGTCTTTGGATGGGGGACCACTGAATAGTGTAGTTGGGGCTGACTTTGGGGTACAGTAGACTAAACTTCGGGTTCGTGCGAAGGACAGGGGGCTATGGCCACCCCAGGCCCTCTGTGGTTCTGTCTCCTACATATACTACACACATTTTAACATCAGGTCCCTCGGTAAAATTTCGGCCAAAATACCTATTCACAATGATTAATCTCTACAGAACAATTGGTTCTTTTTTTTTTTTAAATTTTTATTTCTTTAAGTGATTAATTTCTTTCAACAAACTCTCAAAATTCAAGGTTTTTATTTTGTTTTGACATCACCTCTTGAACTAGGGTGTCCATTCGTGTCATGTCATATGATCTGCAGGTCTTGTATTTTTGTGTCATATCATTGTTATTCGTGTCAAATTTCACAAAAAAATCTATTTAGTATTTTATGATTATTAAATATTAGTTTATATTATTTATTATGTGTATTTTTAATAATGCGTTTATTTTATAATCGTGTCATGTCGAGTTTGTATTAACTGGTCAG